>CM035117.1:40765643-41079842 GCA_020205555.1 Panax stipuleanatus
ACCAGATAGCAGAATTGACTATTTTCTTGAAAGAACAAAGTAAAGGCCTTCAAGGGAAACAAACACCCGGTCATACAGAAGCATCTGCACCCGGTGGCAGTCAAGAGACCGAAAAAAAGACACTCAGATTTCTGAACCCCAGAATCAGGTTATAACCAACAAAACCCCTGAAATCATCAACCTCAACAAAGAACAGGAAGCTGGTGATATTCTGAAGAAGTTTCAACAAATGGAAGAAACAAAGATCATGTCCAAAAGAGACAGGATTTTTTCCCGACGTCGATAATTTTAAAATTGAATATTTAAACAAATCAAATTTAATCCTATATTTTGAACAAAAAAATATAAATTTGAAAATATTTTCAAAATTTTCATCATACGACTATTATTAAAAGTTGAACTCAGTATTTTTAATTTTATAATTTAGAATAGAGGTACTAAATTAGGATTTTTTTTTCCTTTGTTTGTCTTTAAAAATACTGAGTTCAACTTTTAATAATAGTCGTATGATAAAAATTTTGAAAATATTTTTAAATTTATATTTTTTTTGTTCAAAATATAGGATCAAATTTGATTTGTTTAAATATTCAATTTTAAAATTGATGCCCATAATTTAATCTTTGAAAACAATAAATCATACAATTATTAGTACATTTTTGATAAAATAAAAAATAGTAAGGTTTATAATTTTGGTAATTATATTTTCTTAAATTAATTAATTTATACTAATTTTGAATTTAAAGATATTTTATACTGAATTCAAAAATTCAATATAAAAATAAATAAATAAATAAAAAAGAGTACACTTTTACACAAATTTTAAAAATAAAAAAAATGAGGAGAGGAAACAATTTTGAGAACAATCACAATCATCAAATTCTAAGAGATTGTGAAGATTGGAATTACACTCACTTTTTTAATAGTACATTATTTGTAAGACCCCAAATTTTATGAATAAGATTTAATTTTCTTTATATATTATTTTGAAATAGTAAGGTATTGATTTGATAAATGTGATAAGTTATGGGTGAAATGTGCAAAGTTTACAAAGTAAGCAAGTGGTTATAAAATATTCGTTGTGTCGGGGAATATTCGTTTGGTAGAGGAATATTCTTTTTGTCGGAGAATATTCGTACGACGGCACAGTCATTAGTGGACCCCACAATGGAATGAATGTCGGATATAGAAAGTGACAGAAATAATATTTTTATAAAAATAATGGCAAAACTGTTATCATTAGTACTGTTGAAATACCCGGTGGTTAAAATACAGTAATACGCGGTGTTGCACGGTAGCACACGGTATTGCACAGTATTTCGAATTATTGATTCTTACGTAGGAAGGCACTTACTCAATTATTGTTACAGTAATTACTGTTCAATATTTTATGTTATTGATTCAATAATTGCATAATATTTTATTGGTTCAATATTTGCTACGTTGATATTTTATATCAATAAGTGCTACTTTGCTATTTTAAATTATTGATTCAATAATTGTAATTGCACATTATTTTAAATTATCAAATCAATAATTCATATTATTTGAATAATATTATTGGATAGCATTATTGGCAATGTCTAAAGAAGTTCTGTCTAGGAAATGGGTTGATTAATTGCGCGCCAGTAAGGAGAAATCCTTATCGGAAGGCCTCCTCTTTCCTGAAAACGACCTGGTTGTCAATATTGTAGTTCTGTAATATTATTTATGAATAATTAATTTTTGATATATATGATAAGGAAATATTTATTCAATGTAGATTTAAACGGAGAAATTTTTAACATGTGACATTTATTGAAAGTTGGTATTTTATCTTGTCAGATAAAATAATTAATTCAAAGATATTATTATAATATTACATTATAGTAATATGATGTGATTATATAATAGTATGATTTTTTTATAATTTGAATGGTAAACATTATTATAGTAAATTCATGGTATAAAAGTTAAACGAGGTGGAAGAGTGCAAATTGAATTTGAACTCTTATGATGCAAACAATGATGTCATCGGAGCGATGAGGTAAGCAATGATGTCATCGGAGCAATGAGGTAAACAATGATGTCATAGATCGATGATGTAAACGATGATGTCATAAATTATGGCGAAAAGACTATTTTACCCTTACTCTGCCGAGCCTATAAATAGAAGATATTTCTTCATTATTTCTCACCAATTCACTAAAGCTATAGAGAGAGAAAGTATAGAGAGAATAAGAGAGAAAGAAGAAGAGTATTCTGCTATTACGCTAGTGCAGTCTCCAAATTTTAAGGTAAGGGGTATTAGTTCTTTCGTATTCATGGAGAGAGTTATTTTCTTTCAATACTCGTAAAGGTTGTTATTCCATTCCTTATTATTCTGTTGGAATAATCTGTTTGAGCGGACTACCGCCAGACGGGTGAATAACCCTTCGTATTCAGTTGTTATTAAATTGTGAAAATAATCTATCTGAGCGGACTACCGCCACACGGGTGAAAATCCAATTGCAGTTCGTATATTGTTTCATTTCAGATTCTTAACTCTAAACTTACTACGGTAAGTATTGCTTCTATAATTCCTGAAATGATCATATATTACTTGAGTTTTGCGCTTCATCTAATATTATTTCACTGGAATATTGGTCTGAACTTTCTTGTGAAATTTTTATCTTTTCATGTCGAGTTACTATTCACGAGTTACTATTCACAGGGTACTATTTACGATAAAAAAAATATTTTTTTTCTTCTTCCAAATCATCTTTGATTGGATCCAGGTTTTGATCTTCATCCTTGAACTCTGGATAAATTCTCTAATATTTGTCCTTTATCTCACTGGATCCGTTATTCGTATTATTTTTCATCATCCTCAGTTATAAATGGTGATATAACTGAATATCTTTGGCTTGTAGTGCAAAGATGAAAAATTACGTGATGAATATCTTTGGCCTGTAGTGCAAAGATGAATGATTACCTGATGAATATCTTTGGCCCGTAGTGCAAAGATGGACAGGTGTTGAGATGAACATGACCAACTGATGATACAAATGAATATCTTTGGCCGTAGTGCAAAGATGGATATTTGATTCGAGATGTATATTGATTGATGTTACAGGGATAAAATATTGATGATGGACTTTTAAATCAAAGAAGATAGTAGACATCATTCTCTACTTAACTCTTCTAATGAATTATTTTTTCCGCTGCGAATATTGATCTAAAACTTATTGTCCATAATATTTTATCTGATTTATTGAAGGCTAACGATAATTTGTTTTTTATTATCTTAGTCATAATATTCTTTACTGGGCTAGTTGAGCTCATCCTTTTCTTCCATTGTTCTCTTCAGGAAATGAGAATATCGTGGGTACTAGTCGGGGAATGGAGTGATGGTCCGAGTTAGAGCTGTAGAAGTCCTCACTATTTGTTTTATTTAAAATAGTGTGATAATAAATGTAATGAAGACTTAGTTTGAATATTAATATTTTCTACATGTCTGTATTGACACTCACAGTTGTGTGGTCGTATTTTGCACGACCGTGTGATATGAAAGATTGTATTTGAATTTTATTGAGTGTATTTGGCGACTCAAAATGGGTGGAGTATTGAACCTATTTTGGGGGCGTCACAGTTGGTATCAGAGCTTAATAATATGATCTCTGGCGGATATCTAGGAATAGAACTAGGAGGGGAGAGACGAGTAAAACCTTCGCTAGTGAGTCCTACCTAAGCTTAATTGTTATTTAATTGGTCGGTTGGAATATAGGGTTAATATGTGATATGTTAATTTGTTTGATTAACCCTTATTTTGTGGCAGTATTTGAGAATGGCTGCTGAAAATTTAAACAATGGAGTGAGTGAGATTGTTGAAACACCTTTAATCACCAACGAGGAGAACGTGCAATAGGAAGGCTATATTCCTGATGTAAACAATCCTCCCAAAGAAATGACAAATGACGGGGTGTTTAGAAGCTTTTTGCAGTTCATACAAAACCAGACGAGGGAGACTCGTGTTTATAATACAGGTGAAAATAACAACTCGCGGCTTGTCACTGCCAAGCAGTTTAAAGAGTTGGGACCACCAGAGTTTCAGGGAAAGCCAGATCCAATCAAGGCGGAAAATTGGATTAAGTAAATTACCAAGATATTTGATGTCTTGGGATGCACAGAGGAACAGAAGGTTCCATTTGCCACCTTTATGTTCCATGGAGAGGCTCTGTGAAGCGTACCCAGCCTGCCACACTCAAGATGTCTTGGGGGGTGTTCCATAAACTGTTCAATGACAAGTACTTTCCAGAAAGTATTCGTCATATGAAAGAGGTAGAGTTCATCAGACTGGAATAGAACAACATGACTGTGTCCCAGTACGAGGCTAAATTCGCGGAGTTATCCCAGTTTGCACCTCATTTGGTGGAGAATGAAGAACGTATGACGCGGATGTTTCTGAGAGGTTTGAAACCCGAGATTCGTCAATACCTCATTTCTCACAAATTTTCTCTATATTCGGATGTAGTGAACAGGGCCCAGTTATTAGAACGAGATAATGATTATGTTCAACCAAGGGACAACAACCAAGGTCATACCGATGGCAGCAGTCATCGAAACAATGACAACCAGCATGGAGGAAAGTATCGTGACAGAAGCGGTAACCACTCCGGTGGTAATCGTGGCCATGATAGTAGAAAAAGAAAATCGGGAGGAGATTTCAAGAAGAGATGGTACAACAATGAGAACGTGAAGACGTCGACATCAGCACCAGCATCAACTGTTTCTAGGGGAGGAGAACGACCATCGGTCGTATGCTATAAATGCAGGAAAGAAGGACACATCAGCCCAAACTGCCCACAACAATTCAAAGCATGCTATAACTGTGAAAAAGAAGGACATATAGCTCGAGATTATCCTGTAGTGAAACCAAGTCCAGCGGGGGTGGTGATTTCAAAGGCGGTTTCGGACAAGTCAAAGTCGGTGGTTCCTGAAAGAGCGTTTGTCGTGCTAGCCCAAAATGTGAGGAACCCACACGAGGTGATTACGGGTAAGCTAATCAAAAACTCTTGCGAAGTTTACACTTTGTTAGATACCGGTGCTACCCATTCATTTATTTCACCTGTTTGTGCTCAACGATTAAATTTGACACCTGAGAAGTTAGACTTTGACTTATCTGTTGAAACTCCGTTAGGAGAAACATTCGTTACATCTACAGTTTATAAATCTTGCTCTATTCAAATTGGTACCCTCACCCTACCTGTTGATCTTATATCGTTGAAAATACTTGCATTTAACGTGATTTTAGGAATTGACTGGTTGACCACTTATCATGCCAAAATTGATTGTTTTCTTAAGGTTGTTAGTTTTCATATTCCTAACCAACCTATTGTGCGAATTCAAACAACCAAACCACTAAAATCAATCAATGTTATTTCAAGTCATAAAGCTATTCGTTTATTGAAAAATGGATGTCAAGCTTTCTTAGCCCATGTCACTGATCTAAACCAGAATACGTCAGGTTTGAATGATATTTCTGTTGTTAATAAGTTTCCTGATGTATTTCCCGAAGAACTTCCTGGTCTACCCCAGAACGTGAAGTTGAATTCTTTATTGACCTTGAACCCGGTACAAAACCCATTTCTAAAACCTCATATCGAATGGCTCCTATAGAACTTCAGGAATTAAAGGTCCAACTACAGGAGTTGTTAGACATCGGTTTTATACGTCCTAGTACATCTCCTTGGGGTGCTCCTATTTTATTCGTAAAGAAGAAAGACAGGAGTATGCGACTTTGTATTGACTATCGGGAGTTGAACCATGTCACCATCAAGAATAGGTATCCGTTACCTCGTATTGATGATCTGTTCGACCATTTGCAAGGTGCATAATTCTTTTCAAAGATCGATCTTCGTTCTGGATATCATCAGCTGAAGATTAAAATTGAGGATAATCCGAAGACTGCTTTCAGAACTCGATATGGTCAATATGAATTCTTAGTCATGTCTTTTGGATTGACTAATGCTCCTGCTGCCTTCATGGATATGATGAACCGTGTATTCAAGGAATATTTGGATCAGTTCGTGGTTGTCTTTATTGATGACATCCTTATCTATTCCAAAAGCCGTGAAGATCATGAGCACCACTTGAAGCTGGTACTTTAAAGGCTTCGTGAAAACAAGCTATATGCCAAGCTGAAGAAATGCGAGTTCTGGCTTAAGGAGGTAGCATTCCTTGGGCACGTAGTATTAAAACGTGGAGTATCTGTGGACCCGGTGAAGATTAAAGCAATACAAAGTTGGGAGTAACCAAAGTCGGTAACCGAAGTACGTAGCTTTCTGGGCTTAGCTGGTTATTATTGGAGATTCGTGGAAGGATTTTATCGAATCGCTACTCCATTAACTCAGCTGACTCGAAAAGATACAAAATTCGTATGGAACGAGGAATGCGAGAAAAGCTTTCAAGAGCTCAAGAGGAGACTCATTTCGGCACCTGTTCTGACGATACCATCTGGTTTGGATGGATTTGTCATTTACAGCGATGCTTCGGGCAAAGGGTTAGGATGTGTTCTCATGCAACATGGGAAAGTCATAGCCTATGCCTCGCGACAACTCAAGGAATATGAGAGGAATTATCCTACTCATGATCTAGAGTTGGCAGCAGTCGTTTTCGCGTTGAAGATCTGGAGACACTACCTGTATGGGGAGAAAGTGGAGATCTATACGGATCATAAGAGCCTCAAGTATTTCTTCACCCAGAAGGAACTCAACATGCGACAACGACGTTGGCTTGAGCTATTAAAAGATTACGATCATACCATCCAATACCATCCTGGCAAAGCGAACGTGGTAGTTGATGCGTTGAGTAGAAGATCATATGCGGGAACGAATGCGATACTTTCAAGGCCTATTTTGTGTGATTTACAAAAGATGGAGATAGAGTTCAAGACTTCGGGGACCCATGCGATGATATCAAGTATACGCATAGAACCAGCTTTGATTGATAAAGTTAAAGCTGCTCAAGCTACAGATCCAGAGCTGATGAGTATGAGGAAGAAGGTGCAAGAAGGTGCTATTCCAAAAGCAAGGATTGATGAAGAAGGAATACTTCGAGTCAACTCCAGACTTTGTGTTCCTGACGATTCTGATTTGAAGTATAGAATCATGATGGAGGCACACAACACACCGTTTGCAATCCATCCTGGGAGTACCAAAATGTATCATGATCTTCGACATATATTTTGGTGGAGCAATATGAAGAGAGAGATCGCGAAATTTATCTCGAGGTGCTTAACGTGTCAACGTGTAAAGGCGGAGCATCAAGTGCCAAAGGGTCCATTGCAACCACTTGAGATTCCAAAGTGGAAGTGGGAACACATTAGCATGGATTTCGTTACTGGTCTTCCCAAGGTTTCTCAAGTCATAGATGCGATTTGGGTTATTGTTGATAGATTAACCAAGTCTGCTCATTTCTTGTCGATACGAGAGACTTATTCCCTTGAACGTCTTGCTCGTATGTAAGTGAATGAGATTGTGAGATTGCATGGCATGCCAGTATCCATAGTTTCAGATCGTGACCCAAGATTCACTTCACGATTTTGGGTCAGCTTGCAGAAAGCTATGGGCACGGATTTACGATTCAGTTCGGCATATCATCCACAAACGGACGAGCAATCGGAAAGGACTATCCAAACTCTTGAAGATCTATTGAGACTATGTGTTCTAGACTTCAAAGGGAGTTGGGATAAGTACCTACCATTGGTGGAATTCTCCTACAACAACAGTTATCAGGCAAGTATAGGCATGGCTCCATTCGAGGCGTTGTATGGACGAAAATGTCGTTCTCCAGTATGCTGGGACGACGTGGGTGAAGCAACATTGTTGGGACCGGAGTTAGTACGTATGACTACGAAAAATATTCAAATGATCCGGCAACGTATACAAACTGCATAAAATCGACAAAAGAGTTATGCTGATCTTCATCGAAGAGACGTGGAGTTTAATGTCAGAGATCATGTATTATTAGGTGTTGCTCCCTGAAAAGGAGTTACGAGATTCGAAAAGAGAGGAAAGCTCAACCCACGATTCATTGGTCCATTTGAAATCCTTGACCGAGTAGGAAATGTGGCCTATAGACTCGCCTTACCTCCAAGCTTGTCTCGTGTTCATAACGTTTTTCACATATCTGTGCTTCGTAAATATGTGAAAGATCCAAACCACATTATTGAGTTAGAACCAGACGAGATAGCCGAAAATTTAACATACGAGGAGGTACCTATTAAGATCTTGGATAGGAAGGAACATGTCCTACGCTCAAAGGTTATACCTCAAGTTAAAGTTTTGTGGAGAAACCATGACATCGAGGAAATGACCTGGGAGTTAGAATCGGAAATGAAAACGAGGTATCCTCACCTTTTCGACATACCAGGTACGTACGCCAATTTCAAGGACGAAATTTCATAAGGAGGGGAGGTTGTAAGACCCCAAATTTTATGAATAAGATTTAATTTTCTTTATATATTATTTTGAAATAGTAAGGTGTTGATTTGATAAATGTGATAAGTTATGGGTGAAATGTGCAAAGTTTACAAAGTAAGCAAGTGGTCGTATTTTGCACGATCGTGTGATATGAAAGATTGTATTTGAATTTTATTGAGTGTATTTGGCGACTCAAAATGGGTAGAGTATTGAACCTATTTTTGGGGCGTCACATTATTTATTGATTAAGTTGTAAATTTAATGTTTCTATTTATCACACTTTTGTTAAATTGATCTCTAAAAAAATTTTTAGGAAACAATTTTTAGCAAAAGTATGACAAATAAGAAGGTCAAATTTATAATTTAGTCTATAAACAAATAATGTATTATTAAAACTAGTAATCTGACATTCACATACGGTAAAAAAAATATGTGAAAGAAAAATTGATTATGAGAAATTGGGTGAGTAAAAAGGCAGGGTAAAAAACAAGAATAAGAGAATAAAACAAAATATATATTTTTATTGCTCTCCTTTAATTAATTAAATAGATAGACAATACTATGTTGGTAATTGCATATTCAAATTTGATGTTGAAAGTAAATATAAATGCGTAAGTGTAAAGTCCTTCATTGATCATATGTACAAGGACTTAGATGATAAATCAAAATTGTTAGGTTGATCTGAGCTTTAATGTTCATCATTTATGTAAATAAATGTATAGAAGAAAAGATCAAAACTGTTAGGTTGATCTATTTGAGATGTAAAAGTTAAAGCCTTAACATAATCATAGCCGTCAAATGCAGCATACAGAAGCCAAGGCAGAATCGTGGAGTTTCAATGAAGATGTCAAGAATCGTAGTCTGCCAAGAAAACCAAGTCTGCAGAGGCCAAGGCAAGATTCGTGGAGCTTAAGTGAAAGCATCGAAGAATCGTAGTCTGACTTGAAAGCCACACTGAGAATCATGAAGATGATCCGAGCGTCTGCCGAGCTAAGTCAAGAATTGCAGTGTGCTCTCGGAATCGTGGAGTCTGCAAGACCAAGCAAGAAGGTATCGTAGTTTTCCAAAGAGCGTAAGAGGAATCATAGTGTTCTCTACGATTAAGTCTGAGTCAAGCCTGTGCAAGCGCCAACACACAACGATTATAGTACAATGACCATAATCGTAGTGTTCCTCCAGTCAGCATCAAAGTTCGTAGTTCTGATGAAGGGAGGAAGAGCAACAAATGAAGAAAGGCTTATAGCCGTTGAAAACATCTTTTCAGGTGTTAGGTTAGATTGCAGTCTGCTGTGTCAGTGGGCCAGTCAGCTGTGCAGCAAGGAAGCAGGATGTCAACATCAACTGCACAGAAACGTCTGAAGTATTTAATGCTGCAATGGAAGCATTCAAACGGAAACATTTTGAATGACTCTTTTATAAAAAAATCAGACAAGGATTCAGACTAAGCAAGCAAGTCAACAAAAAGAAAGAATATCAAGAGAAAAGCTCAAGAACACTCAACGATCAACTCTTCGATCCTAAAAGAGGAAAGCTTGCTTCGCAACTCAGTTCTTCAGAACTAATGCTTAATTGTAACTGAGTAGCACACCCAAGAAAACAACTATTAACTCAAGTGAAGTTCCAAGTCAGAAGGACTTGAAGAGTTCAAGAGTGAACTAAGAGAAGTACCAAGTCTGCTGGACTTGAAGAGTTCAACAGTGAACTAAGAGAAGTTCCAAGGCTGCTGGCCTTGAAGGAATCTAAGTGATTTAAGTTGTAAGAGATATCCTTAGTGGATTTCCGACTCGTGGAGTAGAAGAGTGGACTAGGAGCCTTGTGTGCTCTGAACCACTTAAAACCCTTGTGTCTCTTTGTCTCTCATTAATTGCCATAACTGCTATATATGTTATAATTGCTTTAACTGCTTATCAAACCATAACTGCAATATCTTAAAAGGGGAACAAACCTATATTCCGCTGCTATCAGTATATTCAATACTGACAAAGAATTTTAAACAAAGAAATTTTAAAATATCTATTCAACCCCCCCCCCCTTCTAGATAACTAACGTGCCCTTGAGAACTAACAATTGGTATCAGAACAGGTTCTCTTAACTAAGCATACATGCTTTAGTAGATCCAATGGCATAACTGATAAGTGAGACCAAGACAGGTGAAGGAAGCAAGCCACCTATGTGCAACAAAGATAAATTTGCAAACTGGAAAGTTCGGATGCAAACTTACATGGATTCAATAGATGATGATCTATTTGAAACTGTTTTAAATGGGCCCTACATACCAACAAGGCTTGCACCACCTCCAGAAGAACCAAACAGAGTTGTGGTCAAGGTTAAATCTGAATGGACTGACAACGAGAAGAATAATGTACAGCTGGACAAAAAGGCTAAGAACATCTTGTTCCAGTCCTTGAAGACAATCTGTTTGAGAATGTGGTCAACTGCAAAACTGCTAAGGAAGTCTGGGAAGCATTGCTCATCATGCATAAAAGAACTGAAGAAGTCAGAGAAAGCAAACAATCTCTACTGGCACAACAGTATGAGATGTTTGCCCATGTTCCTGGAGAAAATGTCAATTCTACTTATGAAAGATTCACATTGCTGCTCAACTCTCTTCGAGCTTATGGAAAGGTCTATCCAAACATAGATCTTATCATCAAGTTCATGAGGTCCTTGCCAAGCAGGTGGGATGCCAAGACCACTGCAATCAGAAAGTCAAAGAACCTGCATGAGATGACTGTTCAACAACTCTATGGCAACTTTCTTACCTATGAACTAGAGCTGACTCAACGAGCAGAAACTCTATCCGAAGGAAGAAAGAAGGACAAAGGAGTTGCTCTCAAAGCAAAAGAGGAAATTTACAAAGCTCATAATGAAGATGAATCTGACTCTGAGGATGATGATGATAATGATGAAACTGCAATGTTGGCCAGAAGATTTAGAAGGTTCATGCTCAAAGGGAGAAGCAGCAAACCTAAAAGATTTAATAATAGCAGCAGTCAGGAGCAGATCAATGATCTATGCTACAACTGCAAGAAGCCTGGTCATTTCATTGCCAACTGCAATAAACGTATTAGAGAAAAGCTGAAAAAAAAGTCAAATCCAAAGAAGGAGCTCAAAGGCTACAAAAAGAATAAGAAGAAAGACAAAGGCCTTGTAGCAGGAAGTTCGTGGAGTGACTTAGAAAATGACACCAATGCTGAGTCTAAAGATGATGAAGCACCTCAAAAAGCCAACCTATGTCTGATGGCCAAAGATGCATTCAACAGAAAAAGTGCTGAAGCAGCCATAGACAAGGAATTTGACTTCAACTCTTCTGATATAGATATTGATGATTTAAGAACTGGCATTCGTGACATGTCAACTGATCTATATCAAAATAGATGGTTAAGAGTTCTATCTAAAGATTATTTTGATCTTCAAAAGGAGAAAAAGAAAGTTCAGAAAGAGCTGGAAGCAGCTCTACTAAGTTCTGACTCTCTCACTAAGTTTGAAGCTGAGAATAAAATCTTGAGAGAGACCAATGAACTAAGCATACAAAGAGAGTCAAAGCTAACCTCTAAGATTGAGTAGTTAGAAAAGACTATCTCTACATGGAATAGGTCTTTTTCATCCATGGACTCCCTGATCTCCAGTCAGAGAAATGTCTCTGACAGAACAGGTTTAGGGTTTGGGGAATCTATCCCAGAACCAAGTGTGGAAAAGTTTAAGGACACTAACAGTAACAATGCTTTTAACCTAAATAGAAGCATTATATTTGTGAAATCCACATAGAAGGATGAACCAGTGCAACCCTGCTCTTCGGATCCAAGCCATGTCCCTAGACACAACGGATCTCATGCTGGCTTAGGATTCAGAAAAGAGAAGAGTACCTCAGTCACCACTGCCCAACCTCGTAGAATCGTAGAGCCAAGAAAAACTGACTCCATGAATCAACTTGGAAGGAATCGTGGTTTTGAGGTTCAATCAGCACAAAACGTGAACCCCAAGGCAGCATGGAAAAAGAAGATGCAATATAAGGGTAAGACCAACAAATACCCACACAAGTCCAAATGGAGAAAGAATCCACACACACATACAAACATGAATTATATTAGATGCTTTGCATGTGGAAGATTTGGTCATAAAGCTGCATTATGCTTTCATAACACTATACATGGGAGGCCCAAAGTCAAGCAGATTTGGGTTCCCAAGGGTACTAACATTGAAGGACCCATGCAAGTCTGGGTGCCAACATGAAAGCTGAAACTGTCTGCAGAAAATGAGCACCATGATTACAACATGGTATATTGACAGTGGTTGCTCAAGGCATATGACCGAGAACAAAGCCCTCCTGTCTAACTTCGTGGAAAAAGAGGGACCAACAGTTATCTTTGGAGATAACAGCTCTAGCAAGACGAAAGGCTATGGTTCAGCTGGAAATGGTGTGGTGACCTTCAGCAAAGTGGCTTATGTAGATGGGCTAAAGCACAATCTTCTCAGCATCAGCCAACTCTGCGATAAAGGTCATCAAGTCACATTTCTCAACAACAAGTGTTTAGTCAAAGATCTGGAGACATCAACCATCAAGCAGACAGGGACAAGAGAAGGAAATGTCTACACTGTCAACCTTGCTCAGCTTAGTTCTGATGAGACAGTATGCCTTCTTGCTAAAGCCTCTGAAGAGATAAGTTGGCTATGGCACAGAAGGTTATCTCATCTCAACTTCAAGAACATGTCAAAACTGGCCTCCAAAGATCTCGTAGCAGGCTTACCTAAGTTCAGCTTCATCAAAGAAAGACCCTGCAGTGCCTGCCAGCCTGGAAAGCAAACAAGGAGTTCATTCAAAAGCAAAGCAGTTAACTCAATTGACAGGCCCCTACAATTACTTCATATGGATCTTTTCGGGCCAATCCCAACTGTGAGCTTAGGAGGAAAGAAATACTCATTGGTTGTAGTGGATGACTTCACCAGATTCACATGGGTGTTCTTTCTTACTTCTAAAGATGAAACAAGCTCCCAACTGATCAAGATGTTCAAGTTGGCAATGAATGAAAAAGAAGAGACTATCAAAGCTATAAGGAGTGATCATGGTAGAGAGTTCGACTTCTCAGAAATGGATCAGTTCTGCTCAGACAATGGCATCAGCCACAACTTCTCAGGACCACAAACTCCTCAGCAAAATGGAGTAGCTGAAAGGAAGAACAGAACACTTATAGAAGCAGGAAGAACTCTACTAGCAGCAGCTCATCTGCCTGAATACTTCTGGGCAGAAGCTATCAACACTACGTGCTACACACAGAACAGATCTCTTGTACACTCTACGTTGAAGAAGACTCCCTACGAGCTGTGGAAAGGAAGAAAGCCAAATGTCAGTTACTTCCATATGTTCGGTTGTTCATGCTACATTCTCAACAATGGGAAGCAATACCTAACTAAGTTCTAACCCAAGTTAGATGAAGGAATCTTCCTTGGATATGCCACAGATAGCAAAGCTTATAGAGTGTTCAACAAGAAGACATTAAGTGTTGAAGTCTTGATCCACATTATCTTTGATGAAACAGACTCAGACAAGTCTGCACCACAAGACACTATGATTAACGATACAGACACCACAAATGAGGTGGTCGAGCCCAACACTACGACCGTAGTTCCTGAAGGAGGAATAGTAGTGTCCGAAGAAGAAATCGTAAAGAGAGCTGCACCAGACGACGATTCTGATCAACAAGAACCAGAAGTCAATCTTGAAGAGTTCAGACAAGAAGGCACCAGAACAGATGTTCCAACTGGGAACAGATGGGCAAGAGATCACACTCAAGATCTGATCATTGGTGACCCAACTGCTAGAATCAGAACAAGATCTGCAACTCAGAATGAGTGTTTCTATTTGAGCTTTCAGTCTCAAATAGAGCCCAAGAAGATAGAAGATGCAATGGAAGATGCAAGCTGGATTGAAGCCATGCAAGAGGAGCTGAATCAATTTGAAAGAAGCAAAGTCTGGAGATTGGTTCCAAGACCAAAGAATCACCCTGTCATTGGCACCAAATGGGTCTTCAGAAACAAGATGGATGAAGATGGGGTGATCACAAGGAACAAAGCAAAACTATTAGCCAAAGGTTATTCTCAAGAAGAAGGCATTGACTATGATGAGACCTTTGCACCAATTGCTAGACTTGAAGCAATCAGAATATTCCCTGCATTTGCTGCCCATATGAGATTCAAGGTCTTCCAGATGGATGTCAAGAGTGCATTCCTAAATGGTGAACTTCAAGAAGAAGTATATGTGGAACAACCCCCACGTTTTTTCAATCCAACCTATGTCTATAGATTAGACAAAGGCTTATATGGACTTAAACAAGCACCTAGAGCATGGTATGAAATACTAACTAACTTTCTTATTGAAAAAGGATTCACTAGAGGTAGAGTAGATACTACACTATTCCTAAAGAAGCACAAAGATAAAGTTTTACTAGTTCAAATATATATCGATGATATTATCTTTGGTTCTACTGATAAAAATCTATGCATGAGATTTGCCAAGCTTATGCAGAGCGAGTTTGAAATGAGCATGATGGGTGAGCTGAACTTCTTCCTTGGACTGGAAGTGAAGCAAACTGATGAAGGTATATTCATTAACCAAGCCAAGTACATCAAAGACTTACTCAAGAAGTATGGCATGAAATCAGCCTCTCCCATGAAAACACTAATTGCTCCAGCAACAAAGCTTGACAAAGAGAAGAAAGGTAAAAGTATTTACATTACTCAATACAGAGGTATGATAGGCTCCCTTCTCTACTTAACTGCCAGTAGACCAGATATAATGTTTGCAACATGTATATGTGCTAGATTTCAAGCTAATCCTAAGGAATCACACTTAACTTTTGTAAAAAGGATTTTCAAGTATCTTAAAGGTACACCCTACTTGGGTCTATGGTATCCAAAGGAGTCCTCCTTTGAACTGATAGGATACTCAGATGCTGACTTTGCAGGATGCAAAATAGATAGAAAGAGTACCAGCGGCACCTGTCAACTGCTAGGAAATAGACTAGTGTCCTGGTTCAGCAAGAAGAAAAACTCAGTATCAACTTCAACAGCTGAAGCTAAATATATTGCTGCAGGCAGCTGCTGTGCTCAAATCCTATGGATGAAGAATCAGCTAGCAGACTATGGGTTTGATTTTAAATCTATACCTGTACATTGTGATAACACAAGTGCCATAGCAATAACTCATAATCCTGTCATGCATTCTAGGACTAAGTATATAGAGATAAGATATCATTTCATTAGGGATCATGTTCAAAATAGAACTATATCCTTGCAATATATCCCTACTGAAAATTAACTTGCTGATGTGTTTACAAAACCCTTAGACGAATCCAGATTTAATAAGCTAATAAGTGAGTTAGGTATGTTAAATTTATAACCATGAATTCTATGCTCTAGATTGATGCTAACCATGTAGATAATAAGGCTAAGTCAAAATCATAGAGATGACTAAGAGAGACTATGATCATGGAGTGTTCCAGATAGGGAAGGATAGCTCACTACGATGACAGCACAACTCAGTCCAAGCAGCCCTTCTAGTATATGTCTAAGAGGTTGGCCCTTCCTGAGCTACCTTAACTTGGAAGGGATGCTATCTCAGATTTCTTCAGAAATAGTAGAGTCATCGGCCATGGAGTAGATCCAGCTAAAGAACTCCACAATCGTGGAGGGGTTCTCGGCATTCGTAGTCTTCCCACAAGGACTCACTAGCTCAGGAGGAGCTAAGGGCAGAATCGAACTTTCCACATGACTTAAAACCGTGGAGTCCTATAGAACTCGACACGTGTCCCACTATGCAAAACTTATGGAGGGAAGTTATAAATCAATTTTAAACTGTCATTTGCCAGTTTACTTTTTGAATTCCAAACGCTTATCTCTCTCTCAAACGAAACCCTAAGTTTCAGAAAGCTAAGCCAATTTGTTCGTCTTAGGATACTCAATCAACATCAATGGCTACTTCCAAAGTTGTTTCGGGTTACCAACTGTGCTTTGACGGGTTCGAAGATGCTAGCCCAAAAATTCACAAAGTTCTTTTACTATTGAAGAAAGCAGGACTCGAAGAAGCTCCAAGCACCAGCACCCTGATTTATACAAAGCTGGTGAAAGAGTTTTATAGCAATGGAGTCATTGACGGAGACTCCATCCTCACCAAAGTCAAGGGCATGCAGATTCGACTTAACTCCGAAAGCATAAACCTAGCCCTAAGTTTCAACAATGAAGGTCTTCCGTCATTAGAGAGAATCGACTTCCATGAAGGTCTGAAAAAGTTGTGCTACTCAAAGATTGAAGGAAAGAGTGGCTACAAGAAGAAAGAGTTTCCCCAAGAATATGAGTTCTTTGCTGATATTGTTGGAAAATGCATATGTTGCAAGCGCTCTGGTCACGATTCTGTCAATGAGAAACAACTGAAGCTCATGATAGCCATCCGGTACAGAGTTCAACTCAACTATAGAGCTCTACTGATGGAATGGTTTGGGAAATGGATGGAAACCCCTAAGAAGACCAAGAGCACTGCGAAGATGCCCTATGGAAGGTTTATCAGCTTCATTCTAGAGGCTACTCTGGGGGACAGGATTGAAGACAAAGAAGGTGTTTCTATTGTTCCTAATAGAAAGATGACCCAGCAGTTGTTCCTGAATTGGAAGAGAAATCCTGCAGAGAATGTGAAGATGATGTCTGCAACCTTATCTGCTGTGAAGGAAGTTGAGGAAGATGAAGAGGTAAACCAAGAAGAATCTGTAGCTCTGGTTAGAAAGAGCAAGGTGAAGAAGAAGGTGAATAAAGGTAAGTAAGTGGTTGACAAGCCCCAAGGCTCAACCACTGATGCACCCCAAGTGGGTTCTGGTGTTGATATAGAGTTCAGAAGCCTTACCACTGATAGAGTCATCACTCCTAAATCACCAGAGGAGGTTCTGGAAAAAAAAAAGAAGAAGAAGAGGGAGACAAGTGAGGACAGGGCTGAAGGGAGCTCTGAGCCTCAGCAGAAGAAGAAACGCAGCCACAGAATAAGAAAGTCTTCACTCACTACGATTGTGGAGTCCTCACCAATCGTAGAGTCCAGACTGGCTGGCACTGCAGAAGGCGAAGCTGAAACAGCCTCTCAGCCTGAACAAACTCTAAGGGCTGAAGCTGAAGAAGGTACACAGGCTGTGCCCAAACCAAAGAAGAAGGTGAAGAAGTTGGTTAAGAAGTATGTTCATACCAATGAAGAAATATTGAAAGAAGATGACAGAAGAAGGGCTGTTGAAAAAGCTGAACAAACACTGAGCCTCAAGCATCTGGTCCAACCCCTAAAGAGACCAGAATTATTGAAGATGTGATAGCTTACATCAGAGATGCAGACAACACTGTTGCACCTGATCAGGCTATAAAGCAAGCTGATATGGAGATGCCTAAAACGGGTGCTTGTGCTGATGAAGATCAAGAAGAAGAAATGGCCGACTCTGAAAGGATTGTGCCATAAATAATAGTAATAAGCCCTGCTGAAGTTACTGTTCATTCAGAAGAGGTTCTGGTAGAAGACGTGACAAGGTCAGAAGAAGAAGGGCCAGAAGTACTTGAAATGAACTCAGCCAATGCTGAAGAAGAAACTCTGGAAGCTCCTGTTCAAGAAAGTGTTCTAGTTGAGGGGGAGTTGTTAAGAGCACAAGTTCCAGAGAATGTAGAAGCTGAGGGGGAGCTACCAAAAGAAAATCTTGAAGTCCCCCCAGTTCATGAAGAATTCGTAGAGTCTGCTGCTGCAGAAATGGTGAATATTGCTGATGATGATGTGGTGAATGATGTAGTGGAAATTTATGATGAAGATAATCATGAAAAAGAGGAGGATGAACTTGAGATCCTATATGTGGGACAAGATAAAGAAAGGACAGCTAACTACAATCAGCTGTTCAACTACTTGCCCATGATGCCATATCATAGAGCCATGATTCTCAACTCCTAGGATCACATATTCTGGACATTCAAGGTATATCCAGCAATTTCAATGCTTGCCTATGGATTCCCAAGAGAAAGGAGGTTTGCTCAGAAGCTGAACACAAATGAGTCAACTTCTGAAGTTGAACCAAAGGTATACATCACTCCCCTCTCTTTCATTAACAACCACTCTCCATCATCCCATTTCAATTAATCTACGAATTGCCCAAATGGTTGGAAGTGGTCCTGCATCCACTCAATCAATTTCCAGTTACAGAGTCCCAAAACTCTATGACTGACGAACCAAATAATCAACTTATTCTCTTTAAGCCAACCGCAAATGATCCAATGGTTATGGAGCAAGTCACTAGAATCGTAGAGGAGATGCTTGATAGCTCAACCATTGAGACACCCACTCTAGATGGCGAACTACGATTTGTGCCTAATGCTCAAACTGACACGACAATCGTAGAGTCCCCAGAACAGCTCAATGAACCTAAACCAAACACTTCACCCATACACTATATGGCCACACCTCTAACCCAAGCAGATATTCCCTCATCCTCTAACAACGAATATTTGGGCATAACACTTGCCCTCGCAAGTATGTCAAGGAGAGATGAACACACTACGACTGCCCCTACTCCTCCTGAGACACAACGAATTCTTGATCGATTGTCTCTAATGCCAACAAAGGAGTAGCTGGCTGAGATGACAAGCCAAATGGCTTCAGAGTCTAGAGAGATACTTGAAGCACACTCTCTGGCGCTTCACCTGAGATTCGATCACATAATCGACTCTGTCAAGACTCTGCCAGGAAATTTGGCAACTGAGCTATTTAAGAATCTAAGGGAGATTGTCAAGGAAATGACTGACAGCCTCAGTAAAAGGGATGTTATTCACTTTGCTGCAACAAAGAAGCATAAGGAGGCTATGGATATTATGCAGAAGACTTAGCAATCTCAAAATGAGTTGATGACCAAACAAATTTCAGAACTGCGTATCTCACTACAACAATTCCAAGCCTGCAGTGTCACTCAAATTAATCAGAATAAAAACACAATGGAGCGGCTTCAACAACAAAGAAGACAAACTGAGGCTCTAGTATAGGAAAATTATAGTAACATTGCACTCAACTACTCTCAGATGCATGAGCTGGTGGAAGGTGTCAAGTGTCTATCTAACGATATTCGAACCCTTGATGCTGACATAAAGGGGGAGAATAATGAGCAAGGAGATAGAGGCAGAGGCAGAGGTAGCAGAGGTGGAGTTGGAAGGCAAAGGCAAACACACATTCAACCACCTCCTTAGCAGGGAAGGCAAAGGCAAACTTAAATTGGTCAATCGTCGGGTGGCAACTCTAGAAGTCCAAGTTATCAGCCTCCACGATCTGATCAGCAGATGCAACGTCCTCTCATGGCTGAACCTATTCAAAGGAATCAAGGTCAAGCTTCTGGCTCACAAGGTATATCCTCACTGGTCTTAACATGCTAGTTGGAGATCATGCCTTTATGAACAGACATGATCATCAAGAACCTCTAACCCGAGAAAAGTTGACGACATTGCATGGAGAGATGAAGCCTCAAGGAGAAGAAGAGCTGAAGAGCATGCCAACCCTCCAAGGAATAAGAGGCAAAGAAGATAGAGATAAGTCTAAACTTAACTGTATATTGATGTTTCTATGCTAAATTATAATATCTTTTCAAACATCAATAAATTTATGCTTATTCTCTATAAATTTTAGTTGCTCACTGAAACACTAAGTCATATTTACTTTCTAGCTCTCTGCATTTAGAAAATGATGCAATGATACAAGTCTCCTTGAATATGTCAACATCAAATAGGGGGAGATTATTGGGAATTGCATATTCAAATTTGATGTTGAAAGTAAATATAAATGCTTAAGTGTAAAGTCCTTCATTAATCATATGTACAAGGACTTAGATGATAGATCAAAATTAATTGTTAGGTTGATCTGAGCTTTAATGTTCATCATTTATGTAAATAAATGTATAGAAGAAATGATCAAAACTGTTAGGTTAATCTATTTGAGATGTAAAAGTTAAAGCCTTGATAGAATCGTAGTCTGTCAAAGGCAGCATACAGAAGCCAAGGCAGAATCGTGGAGTTTCAATGAAGATGTCCAGAATCGTAGTCTATCAAGAAAACCAAGTTTGTAGAGGCCAAGGAATGATTCGTGGAGCTTAAGTGAAAGCATCAAAGAATCGTAGTCTTCCTTGAAAGCCACACTGAGAATCATGAAGACGATCTGAGCGCCTGTCGAGCTAAGTCAAGAATCGCAATGTGCTCTCGGAATTGTGGAGTCTGCAAGACCAAGCAAGCAGGTATCGTAGTTTTCCAAAGAGCTTAAGAGGAATCGTAGTGTTCTCTATGATTAAGTCTGAGTCAAGCCAGTGCAAGACAACACACAATGATTATAGTACAATGACCATAATCGTAGTGTTTCTCTAGTCAGCATCAAAGTTCGTAGTTCTGATGAAGGGAGAAAGAGCAATAAATGAAGAAAGACTTATAATCATTGACAAATTGATGGTCCCAATGATTCCATATTCATCCTTAGTCCAAATCGAAGAAGCGTATTGAAGAAGCTAAGGAAAGAACTAAACTGCCTGTTGAAAACATCTTTTCAGGTGTTAGGTGAGATTGTAGTCTGCTGTGTCAGTAGGCCAGTCAGTTGTACAGCAAGGAAGCAGGATGTCAACATCAACTGCACAGAAACGTCTGTAGCATTTAATGCTGCAACAGGAGCATTCAAACGGAAACATTTTGAATGACTCTTTTATAAGGACATCCGACAAGGATTCAGACTAAGCAAGCAAGTTAACAAAAAGAAAGAATATCAAGAGAAAAGCTCAAGAACACTCAACGATCAACTCTACGATCCTAAAAGAGGAAAGCTTGCTTCGCAACTCAGTTCTTCAGAACTGATGCTTAATTGTAACTGAGTAGCACACCCAAGAAAACAACTATTAACTCAAATGAAGTTCCAAGTCAGAAGGACTTGAAGAGTTCAAGAGTGAACTAAGAGAAGTACCAAGTCTGCTGGACTTGAAGAGTTCAAAAGTGAACTAAGAGAAGTTCCAAGGCTGCTAGCATTGAAGGAATCTAAGTGATTTAAGTTGTAAGAGATATCCTTAGTTGATTTCCGACTCGTGGAGTAGAAGAGTGGACTAGGAGCCTTGTGTGCTTTGAACCACTTAAAACCCTTGTGTCTCTTTGTCTCTCATTAACTGCCATAACTGCTATATCTGTTATAAATGCTTTAACTGCTTATCAAATCATAACTGCAATATCTTAAAGGGGGAACAAACCTATATTCCGCTGCTGTCAGTATATTTTATACTGACAAAGTATTTTAAACAAAGAAATTTTAAAATATCTATTCAACCCCACCTTCTAGATAACTAACGTGCCTTTGGGAACTAACATACTATATACGTGAAGGGGTGCACAACAGGCCGGCCTGGCCTTGGTCCGGCTTGGGCCTACCACGCCTTGGCCGTGGACCAGGTCAGGCCAGACTTTAACTTTAAGCCCACAGGCCAGGCCAGGCCAGGCTTGGCGATGGAAGAGATGATCTACTGAGGCTTGCGGACAAGGCCAGGCCCAGGCCGGTCTGGTTCAGTCCACCACCCTTTTTTTATATAAAAAAAACATAATATTAAAATAAAAAGGACCATTTCTTGTTACTATAGGAAAAACCTGTTTGTTTTTTAAACAAATCAACAAAATTATATTAAATTATTTCAAAACAAATTCATAATCAACATTAATTGCATGTGTAAATCTACATATTTCTCAGCATAATTAAGCAATATAATAAATTTGGTTAATAGTTAATACTAATCAAGAAAAATATTAATTTTAATTTTACAGGAATGAATTTTAGGAAATTCAAATAGTAGATACCTCTAATCTTTGGGGCTAATTTTTTTCTCCAACATAGATTTAAGACTTAAAGTTGTAGGTCTAACTTTTGCAGGGCTTTCCGGACATGTGAGCTTGCAGCCTTGTAAATTCATTTTGACATAGATTGAAGGCTTGAATTCACGCCCAATGCTCCATAAGATGAACTTTTTAACAAAAGCCCTAATTTTTAGAGAGAGAACGATGGAGAAATTGAGGAATTGGAGGAGTAGTGAAAAGCCTTAAGAGAAGGAGAGGACGATATCGAAAGAACAGGAAGAAAGAAGGAGATATAGACTCGTGGACTCAAACTCAAAGTCTCAAAAATAATAGGCTTAATAGCCATAATAGGCTATGGCTATTTTACTGATTAACTGATTGTATTGTTTGCTCAGGTAGTAAAGTACTAAAAGTAGTAAAGTATTAAAGTAGCAAAGTAGTAAACTAGTAATGTAGTATCTCATATTTTCAATTGTCTCTCTCTCTTTACAAATTTTTATATATCATACATATTTAGTATATTTACTGTGACTATTATACTAGATAATTTATTTATTTTAATTAATATATTAATAAATTTTAAAATTTTAATTATTCATTTTTAAAATTTAATATTAAATCAACTAATTTGTAGTGTGAAATATTAAATAAACTAACTACTATATTAATTAAATGTATTACAAAAGAAATTAAACATGAGTAATTAAATTTATTGATGTATTTATTAATACTAAGTTAGTACAACTTACAAATTACAATAATGAATAAGTAAAATTTATATTTTATTGAATCCTTGATTAATTATTATAAGTTTATAACTTTAAAAAGTATAACTTAAATAATGATCAAGAATGAGTTGGTTACAAATAATTGGCTTCAAACTTTTTAAAAATGTCTTCAAATATTTAAAAAATGTCTTCAAAGTTCCAATCTTCAAAAAATATTTGTCTTCAAAACGTCGTAAAATTTATCTTCAAATCTTCAAAAAATATAGCTTCAATCTTCAAATCTTCAAAAAAAAATATCTTCAATATTCATGTATGTGTATTTTCGACAGTTCTTACTCCAACTTCGAGATCTTTCGAGCTATCTTGATCGTCTATTACGTCATGTACTCTTTTTTGTGCGGCAAAATAATCTCTATAGCAAATGCATATCTCCAACGAATTCTGTGACGAACGAGATTTTTATAATTTACTTTAAATATTTATTGAATTAAATAAATATTTTTGGTTGATTTATTTATTGAGTTAAATAAATATTTGATGGAATTGTGGTAGATTAATTTAATTAAATGTGGTACATTAATTAAATTAATGTTGGATAATTTATGGTTCGAAGTTCTAATTTAATTGGAATAATTAAATTAAATGAGTTGTTTAACAATTATAATGTTGTTCTAATTAATTTAATAATTAATTAGAGATTTAATGATTTGTTATAATTAATAAATAAAATTTTTTATTATGTGATAATTTGATTTAATAAGTAATAGTGGCTTTAATTTAATTGAATTTAAATAATATAATTTGATTAATTAAAGTGTGACAAACAAACAGTATAATAAACAAGTTAATTAAAATAAATGGAAAGGAGCTTTTATAGCCTAGTCAAAAAAGGCCTTAAGAACATGAGAGTAGTTAAGGCCATGATGCTCTTAACTATTACCCATGTTATGCAGTTATTATAATACATATATTATATCAGTATTCCTTCATACTTCACGTATCATATTTTTGCTAAGTCAGAGAGAAAAAGAAAGAAAACTTGAGAGAAATTGAGATTTAAGAAGAAGTTTGGAGAGTTAAAGAAGAATTCCTATCATCTTACATAATCTAAACAAGAAAGCAAGGGTAATTTCTTAATCTCAAGCTTTAAATTTATGTTCTTGAGTTTACTCCATGAAAGTTATTTTAAGTTTTCTATAAATTGATTTTAATGGCTAAATTGTTAAGAAATTGATGTTAGATGTTTATGAGTATGCATAATCTGTTTTTATATGATTTGTATATGATTTAGAGTAATCAAATCAATGAAATTATGTTTAAAAAGGAAGTTTTGAGTTTACAGAGAAATAATATATGAATATGGCTTATATGTATAAAAATTTATGTTTAAATTGTATGTTAAACGGTAAATTGATGATTGATTATGTTTATACATTTAGAAACGAAAAGAACGAAACTTGTATGGACTGATTTAGTTGAAAATGAGTTCGTGGTAGTTGATTTCGTTAAGAATGTCTAAAATAAATTTTTTTCACAAAAACATTGAATTTATGGGTTTAAATTTAGTTGATTATGTGATTTATGTTGTTAAAATCATGTTATAATTGTTGTAAAACGTTTCTGTAAAGTTCAGAACTTATAGGTTTAATTTGTTATTTGAGCGAAGCTTTTGGCCTATTTTAGCTCTGTTCTATGTTCTTCGCGAACTGCAGGAACTAAATCTACGACGCAGCGCTGCAGCGCCTCTTAGAAGGCTATTCGACGAGCCTCAGCGTCGCAGCGCCGACTGCAGGCCTTTTGGCCACACCGCACCGCCAGCTGCAAGGCTTTGGGGCCGCGCCGCAACGCCGGTTTACAGAATCGCCCAGAAAATTTTATTTAAGTGTTTGAATCCAGAAAATGTAATTTCAACCTAATCTAATGAACATGAAAAATGTAATAATCATGTAATGAGATGTTGAAACAAATTAGTAACATGTCAATGATGGTTTTACGTGACTAATTGATGAATTGAATGTGTTTAAAAGTTAAGGTTTATGAATGCGATTAATATAATCATGATCAGAGTTAAGTTAAGTTAAAAAAGAATATACTCATGATGCTAGTTGTATTATAATTAATTGTTATTGTGACTTTAAATGGTATGTAGGATTAATTGAGGAACGTGAATAGTAAACGTATAATCTACGCACAAGGCAAGTTTTCTAACCCTGACTTGTTATCGTTACTCAAGTTTTTTTATCCTATCTTGATTACAATTACGCAACTTTTAAATCCTATTCTTAAATCAAATAAGTTTCGTACTCTTGTTATTCAAGTTTATGATTCCAAATGAGACGATCTAATTCTTTTGAAGTAATACTTTGCTTTTTCAATGTTTATTCAGTTGTATACATTTGAGATTCAATCTTCGATTTAAATATCGTTTACATTATTGTATTAAGACCTTTGAATGACTAGCGAACCCTTATTGATTCGACTAGTCCATAGTTGATGAGCGTTCTAAATTTTAGAACTACTGTTGAAGCTTATCCAAACCAAACTTTCTTTGGTGCGGACTCTTATGTCAAAACTGAGATGAATAACCCTATTATAGGGGATTATATTACTCGATACCGTTAAGATGTTGTGCACATACTTGGTACGAAGGGCTGATCCCCCTAAGTACGAGAAGTAAGGTCCATATAATCTTATGACTGTTAAAGGTTTAAAATAGAAATACTTGATAACCTAGGACATAGTTCATGGTCTGATGACCCTCAGATATACTTTTGATTCTTGTTTTCTAATCTTGATTCAAAAGCCGAGCTTTCTATTATCTAGTATCCATTGATTACTCGCATGTTATTATTATTATTGTTATTGTTACACTTGTGGGCAATTGTTTGCTCACTCTTGCAAAATAACATTGCAGCTAAGGTCGAAAGAGTTGACGAGCCTTCCACTAGTAAAGGCAAAGGAAAGGCAAACAAGTGATGAAGACTTGTTTATTTATTTGAATGATGTTTATGTATAAAACTTATGTTGATTATGTTATGTTTCCTCATTTGATGTATTAAGGTTATATTAGTTGAGATTGATTTATTTAAGATGTTGTAACCCTTAAGGGGGGGATTTCTATTTTAATTATGAGTTTCAGTTATTTCCTTATTTGTGGGTAGTTAGATATGCTTTAATTGGACAATGAACACCAAATCTTGTGAAAATAAAGTACCCCAATTTGGGGGTTTTACAAGTTAGTATCAGAGCTTTAGGTTATGAACCTTAAGTGAGAAAACCTTAGGGTAGTAGCCTTATAGGAGATCAAAAACATAGTGGTGATAAACTCTTATCGGGTTCTAAGGAATGAATTAAGGAACATTGAAGATAGTAAAAGACTTTATGTGCTTATGTGTTATAACTTATGTGCTCGCAAGTATCGAATAACATCACTTATTAACTAAAATTTAAAATTTTAATTGTCAGGATGTAGGATGTTGGAGGATCCAATCAGCCTAAGAAAGTTGAGCCCCGAGTAGCTAGAGAGGAGGAACCCCGAGTAGCTAGAGAGGAGGAACCCCGAGACATTCATACCGTCTGGGAGCAGTTGGTTCAGAGAGAGCCATCTCTATTGATCATAGTTGTGGGTCAGGAGCATGCGCCTGATTTTATCCAGAGGAGGACTCTGAGGAGATAGCGGTAGAGGCTAAGGAGGAGAATCCTAATGAGTTTTCACCGAACTCTATCAGTGCTGAGATGTATGAAGAGCTATATAGCCGTAACATAGACTTACAAGATAGCGTTAAAGAATTGAAGGAGCTAGAAGATATACATCTGGCTGCAATAAAATAGAAGGATGAAAAGATTGAGAATCTTGATGAACGTCTTGGAGACGTGGAGTGGAAGCTAGTTCAGGCAGAGAGCCAAAAGGAAGAGATGTCAGCTGAGTTAAAGAAACTGAAGGGTGATTTGAGAAAGGAGTCAACGAAGCGTGCTAGAGCAAAGGACACTTGGATGAAGGCTTCTCGACGTACAGATCTTGCTGAAGACAGTGAACGGAAAAAGAAGACTAAGATTGAGGAGACAGACTACACCTTTAAGACAGTGATTAATAAGGCCTAGGATCGAGTTGTCTGCTATCCAGTTCAGTTCGAGGACTTACCTTAGTACATGCTAGATCGTATGACGATGTTCTGTATCATGGAGGAAGAGCGCAGAGAAGTTGTTCGACGTCTTAGTAGGTCGTGATAGAAAGATTAATGAGTTATGTTAAAATTTATGGTAGTTAATAATGCAAATTCCAGTGTGGTTATAAACAATGGAATATAATGATTTAATCCTAAAGATTCTTTTATCTCGGGATAGTTGATGTAAATAACGGTGATGCTATCTTTTCTATGTTTAAACTTTGAAATGAATAAAATATTAGAGTTTATTTAAGATGTTATGTGTTAAGTGATAATCTTAAAATGTTTACGGTAAGTCTTAAATACTTAAGAAATTGAGTAATGATCTAATAAACGTATATCTTAAATAGAAAATTCTGCCAAGAAGACGCAAAACCCGTCAGCAAGCTCAAGAGGGATCGACTAATAATAACAACAATAATGCCACTGTTAATCCTACTCAGTAGTTAGTTAACCTCTTAACGGGAGCACTTGCAAATCAGCCGCAAGCTCCACAAGTTACGTCATTTAAGGACTTAAAGGCGGTAGGACTGCCGGAGTTTAAGGTTCCATGAATCCAATTGAAGCCCAGACTTGGGTAATGGAGATGGAGAAAGTCTTCGACGTTGTGAGGGTTAATGACGAACAGAAGACTTCCTTCGCCACATTTATGCTGAAGTCAGAGGCCAGCTACTGGTGGCAGGCGAACAAGGTTCGAGGAGGACAGGGTGTGATCACATGGGATAGGTTCAAAGAGATGTTCTTCGAGATGTACTTAGATTTTCGACGAGCTCTTGGAATCAGATGGAGGTCCAATTCCTGGAGTTGAAACAGGGAACTATGTCTGTGCCAGAATACGCCTTGAAGTTCAATGAGTTAGCAAGGTTTTCAACTTATCAGGTGAATAGGGATGAGAGGAAAGATAAAGGTTTGAGCAGGGATTGAAGCCCTAGTTGTATAGGAAGGTCAATGTTCCAGCTGAATACTTTTGCAGCAGTCTTGGAGAAGGCAATTATTGTGGAAGGTGGAAGCGATGCTCTAACAAAGTATGAAGGTGAGAATAATAAGATTAGTGGCAGCAATAGTGGTTGTGGTAACAGTCAGAAGAGAAGATGGAATGATAATATTTCTACTGGGATCAGCAAGGAAACTAGAAGAAGAGAGTGGAAGCTTGTACTACCTGAGGAAAGAACCACGTGGGGGTATGTATGAAGGGAAAGAGGTTTGCTACAATTGTGGTCAGAAAGGCCACATAGCACCAAACTGCCCTAATCCTAAGAAGGGTGCTTGCTTCACTTGCGGGTCAAGGGACCATCTGGCTAGAGATTGTCCCAAGAAGGTAGCGGGAGGAGCAGGAGCGAGTGGAAGTAGAGGAAACAACGGTGGTAGCACTCTGACTATCACTGGATCAACGCCGTCAAACCGACCCACCGCCAGAACTTTTAACATGATCGTGTAGGATGCTATCCAGTCGAAGGATGTGGTGTTAGGTGTCATTCCAATCAATGATATAAATCCTTATATGTTATTTGATTCGGGTGCTAGTTGTTCATTTATATCCGATAACTTTGCTAAGAATTTAGAACTGCCTAAGGAGGAACTAGATTACCCTTTGAACATAGAAATTGCGAATAGGGAGGTGATTCCTGTTAGGTTTGTACGCAAGAACTGTAGGGTGGATGTCGACGTTGGTTTAAAAAATCTGTGGGTCGGGCCACAACCCGGATCTTTTAATCTCGTTTCCTAAGTTCTCTCTACCCTCACTCTTTTTATTTAGGAAAAAGATTTTGAAGGGTACTTTAGAAAAAAGACCAACATGTATCATGTCGACGATTTGAACGTTTTTATAGATTCGCCAGTTGGTAGATTTGAAATGGTTGTACCAACTCAACTGTGTTTTGTTTGAAAGAGGTCCAATTGCTGGACACTGTCGAAACTTGATCTTTGAAAACAAAGTTTGAGCTCGGGGCTTGGTTAAGTGTTGGGAAGGTGTTAGTCACCCCACGACTCCCGTGTAAACACGGTACCGCATCTTTTTAAGATTTCCCTTTAAAATTAGAATGCGTGAGTGAATGCTGTTTAAAAATTGGGCCTATTGATTTGATTGATTTAAAAGTAGTGATTTGCTTCGTTGAACCTATATACGAAGGGTTTGATTTGATTTGAAAATCAGTCTTTGATTTGATTTGCAAAAGCATTTAATTTGATTTACAAAAGCTTTTCTTTTGATTGAATTGAAAATGATGTTTTGAAAGCTGGTTTATCAAACCCTTACGCTAATATAGGAATTGAAGCCTGTTGATACTTCCAATTTTATCTTTATAGCCTTAAGGCTGCATGTGAATGGTGATTTATCGGGCTGTGAAGCATCCTCGACCATAGAAAATAGAAAAGTGTCGATCTCCTCATGGGCATGAAAACCATCGGAGGGACTCTGACACGACAAACCATATTTTTACTATGTTGAGACCTTAAATTCGGATAACCATTTTAAGGTCTATTTACATGTACATTTTTTACAGAAAAACTGGCAGAGTACATTTGTAAATCGGAGTTTGTCCATCGTGGGAATCAGATTCAGATCAGCTTGATCATGAATCCCACGATTCCTCGGCTGACATATGAGTAGCCAAAACCTGCACAGTTCAAATTTGTACAGAAACAGATAAATATCCCAATATTGCCAGAATCAAGGATTCATTCATTAAATCCCGATCCGCACGGCCGAAGCGTCTCATTCCCACTAGATAGCGATCTAAGGGACGCGAGGTTGCTTTTGAAGCTGAAACTAGAAAGAAAGCTAGATTTAAGGAAATCTCAGCCATTCTAGTTTTTCGGTTCAATCCAGAGGTTTTGAACTGTTTGAAAGCTAGAGTTGGCGAGATTTAAATAAATCTAATCCGCCCACAGATATGTAAGTGCCAATTCATATAAAATGAATATTTAAAGCAGCAGTTGAATAAAAAGCGAGTAAAGCAATATATATATATATATATATATATATATATATATATATATATATATATATATACAGTTATATATAAAAGTTGTAAAGGGCGATGGGTTTCACGCCAGTGCCCGGACTGAAATTGAAATATATATATATATATATATATATATATATATATATTAACAGAAACGTAGTCAACCAAGACTGGGAAGAGAACCCAGTGGTGGTGAAGGCTGCTTGTATATGCATAAATATATATAAAAGCAGTAAAAAGGCCATAGAATGATCCAGGCCGAACTAGAATATAAATATACAGAAAAGTAGTCAACCAGGGACTGGGAAGATAACCCAGTAATGGTGAAGTGTGCAAAAATAGTATAAAGACTATGAAATAGTCCAGGCTAGACTGGAATGTAAATTGTAAAAAAGTAGTTAACCAGTGACTGGAAAGATCACCCAGTATGGCGAAGAGTGCAAAAATAGTATAAAGGGTGAAGGGTTTTCACGCCGGTGCCCGGACTGGAATTAAAATATATATATATATATATATATATATATATATATATATATATATATATATATATATATATATATTGACAGAAATATAGTCAACCAAGACTGGAAAGAGAACCCAGTCGTGGTGAAAATCGCTTATATATGCGTAAATATATATAAATGCGGTAAACTACCTCGGATTTGATATCCGGGCTTGACAGAATTGAAATGTTAGTATATATATAGTTAAATATATACAAAAAAGGGCCAAACGAAGTTGCCAAAATGAAGAGTTTAGCGCATTGAAGCTGCTGGACCTGACGGATCGTCAATTCGAGTTGTAGAAATACTAAAAAATTAGTTTATGTACAAAAATGTACCAAATTTTGACGAAAACGGCCACGAAACTAAGTTTCGGGCATTTTTAGAAAACATAACTTAACGTTCAACTGTATAAAAGTACGAAGAAGTAATATTCATTTTCTGATAGTGAAAATACTTACAATAGGCTGCTACACGGGCTTTTTGCAAAATCGTAGGCTCTATACGTCCAAATCTACCAGTTATTTTCTGGTATGTGGTAGTATATGGGTATATCTACGTGTTGGAGTAAAAATATTTGGGTTTGGAAGAGGTGTAAAGGTCAGAAAACCAAACTAGCAGAGCTTTGCTGCGTTTTGGAATTCTTTAAAATGATGGGGGGCACATTTATTTATAGGCCAGGGAGCCTCCACTCTACCTGCTACTACCGCAGGTAGAGGTGCGGCTCCCCTGGTGGGGCCCATGGTGCTGGGTTTTGTAGTCTCAAAGTACTTGCACTTCGGACAACGCGCAGTCAAAGTCAAAACTTTCTAACTTTTGATCGGAGCGTCCGTTTGAGGCGTGCTATACCTTTTTGGAAAGCCCTCGCCGAGAGTGTCGCAATGACATGGGATAAAACATTTTCTTGGTACAAGAAGATGAGTTCATAACCAAGTCTTTTATTCCCTATAGTTTATCCGTTGAGCTGTCTTGCGCTGTTTGCACTCGGGATCGTCGTTATGGTTCGTTCTATCTTTGTTGGCATCAATTCGGCTTCAGTTAGATCGAATCAGCTGAGAGTTGATAAAATGATCATTTTGCCCCTCCCGGGGCTGCCTGTAGTGTCGGCATGGCCTTTAGTCGACTTCCGGGACTTGTTTCTAAGATTTGGATCCCAATCGAGCCTGATCGTCCTTAGTGTTGCACCTGAAGCTGACGTGGTCATTTTAGATTTTCTTTTGGAGGTGTTGTGATGCTTCAGGTATATGCCTGAGGTTGTCCTGACTTCCCAGGTTGTTGCCGGGAATGACCTGCACTTCCCGGCTTGCTGCCGGGGCTGATCTGTACCTCCCAGGTTGAGACCGAGGCTGAGTTAACATCCCAATATGATTGATCGAGGTTGTGGTTGTCCCGATATTGGTGACCGAGTTTGAGCTGATGACCCGATATTGAGATCGGGGTTGATCTGACGGTTCGATTGGAGATCAGAGTTGATTTGACGGTCCGATTAATGATCGGAGTTAGATAGACCGTCTGATTGGCGATCAGAGCTAGATAGACGGTCCGATTAATGATCGGAGTAGGATTGACTGTCTAATTGATGATCGGAGCTAGATAGACTATCCGATTGACGATTGGAGTTGGATTGACGGTCCAATTAATGATCGGAGCTAGATAAACAGTTCGATTGGAGATCAGAGCTGGATTAACGGTCCGATTGATGATCGGAGCTGGATAGACTGTTCGATTGACAATTGAATCTGGATAGACGGTCCTATTGACGATCGGAGCTGAATGGAGTACCGATATTGGTGATCGGATTTGACTGGTGTACCGACATTGGTGATCGAATTTAACTGGAGTACCGACATTAGTGATCGGATTTGACTGGAGTACCGACATTGGTGATCGAATTTGACTGGAGTACCGACATTGGTGATCGGATTTTGGTTTACCAATATTGGGGATCGGATTTGGGTTTACCGATATTGGGGATCGAATTTAGGTTTACCGATATTGGGGATCGGGTTTAGGTTGAAGGACCAGTATTGGTGGCAGGTTTTGAACTGGAGGACTGGTATTAGGGCCGGGTTTGGATTGAAAGCCCAGTTTCGAGACCGGGGTTGATTTTGATTGACGATTTTGCCCTTCTATGATGTTAGTATTAAGGCAAGAAAACTTTTGTGTGTCTACAGATGCCCCTCTTTATCATGTTCATGCAATGCAATGGAATGAGTAGGATAAAGATTGCTAGACACTTGAAATGTGATCGTTAAAAGGATTGTTGTGAAGGTTAGATACCTTTAAGGAGGTAGGGTCAGCACGGATTGCTTCATGTCATTGACTGCTGAGGGTAACGCTATCCATGACGACCCTCGAGGTTAATAAGATTATCATTAATTGACCTCCCTGATGGGTTATCAGAGTTAGGCTATAAAAGCCGGCTTTCGTCACTTTCTTCTGGGGATGACGATATTCATGATAGCCTTCTTGACTCTGATAGGGATAATATTATGGATGCTTCCTTGGTTTGAGATCAATGGTTTCTCTATCAATCGATATTCTGCGTAGGTGCCACTGCGCATTTTAAAAGTTCGTCCATGGGGATATCTTCCGGTTATCGAGTTACCTCAACGAAAGCTTCTGACACCTGCCTGGACGATATTTTCATTGGTAGTTTGCCACAGGATAATGCATCATCGATCCTAGCTAATAATGCTTTTGTGGATGTGCATAACAGATTCCATCATCTTTCCTCTGTGGGGATGAAGTAATATATGGCTCTTGCCCCTAGATCATCTCCCGATGTCTCATGGGGCTAATCCGACGGTTGAAGCGTCATTAGGGTTGAGTTAATGGCTGAACTGGATGTCGATCTGTACCTGAACTTTGCTGGAATGGAACTAACGACTGAACTTAACTTTGGTCTGTACACGAACTTCGTTGGAATGGAACCAACGATTATACTTGACTTCGGTCTTTACCCGAACTTCATTGGAATGGAACCAACGGCTGAACTTAGCTTTGATCTGTACCCGAACTTTGCTGGAATGGAACCAACGGTTGAACTGGCTTCGATTTGTACCCGAACTATGCTGGAATGGAACCAATGGCTGAACTGGCTTCGGTCTGTTCCCGAATTTCGTTGGAATGGAACCAACGGTTGAACTGGCTTCGGTCTGTACCCGAACTTCGCTGGAATGGAACCAACGGTTGAACTTGACTTTGGTCTGTACCCGAACTTCACTGGAGTTAAACCAACGGTTGAACTTGACTTCGGTCTGTACCCGAACTTCGCTGGAGATAAACCAACGGTTGAACTGGCTTCGGTCTGTACCCGAACTTCGCTAGAATGAAACCAATGGTTGAACTGACTTTGGTCTGTACCCGAACTTCGCTGGAATGAAACCAACGGTTAAACTGGCTTCGGTCTGTACCCAAACTTTGCTGGAATGGAACTAACGGCTGAACTGGCTTTGGTCTATACCCGAACTTCACTGGAATGGAACCAACGGTTGAACTGGCTTCGGTCTGTACCCGAACTTCGCTGGAATGGAACCAACAGTTGAACTTGACTTTAATCTGTACCCGAACTTCGCTGGAGTTAAACCAACGGTTGAACTTGACTTTGGTCTGTACCCGAACTTCGCTAGAGTTAAACCAATGGTTGAACTGGCTTTGGTCTGTACCCGAACATCGCTAGAATGGAACCAACAGTTGAACTAACTTCAGTCTATACCCGAACTTTGCTGGAATGGAACCAACGGTTGAACTGGTTTCGGTCTATACCCGAACTTCGCAGGAATGGAACCAACGGTTGAACTTGCTTCGGTCTACACCCGAACTTTGCTAGAATGGAACCAACAGTTGAACTTGGCTTCGGTCTGTACCCGAACTTCGCAGGAATGGAACCAACGGTTGAACTTGCTTCGGTCTACACCCGAACTTTGCTAGAATGGAACCAACAGTTGAACTTGGCTTCGGTCTGTACCCGAACATCTCTGTAATGGAACCAACGGTTGAACTTGGCTTCGGTCTGTACCCGAACTTCGCTGGAATGGAACCAATGGTTAAACTTGGCTTTAGTCTGTACTCAAACTTGGCTGGAATGGAACCAACGGTTGAACTTGACTTCGGTCTGTACCCGAACTTCGCTGGAGTTAAACCAACAGTTGAACTTGGCTTCGGTCTGTACCCGAACTTCAAAAATGGTAGTTTTTGGCAGTTTTGCTCAATTTTTTTGTGCAGTTTTTTAGTAGTTGGCTTTGTTAATCCCCGGACATGGCTTTAGGATGAATACCAAGGGTCTCCATGGGGTTTCCCTTTCTGTCAGATTCCCTCTGCTTAAACGCAGATTTTCAGGACAAACTGCTCAATCGTGTAGCGATTTTTCTTCAGATTTGACTTGGCAGCTCAGTTAAACTCCATTTTGACTCGAACCGAACTGGACCCTGGGAAGTTGGACCCACCCTAGGCTATCGCAGGTGGAGGTGCGGCAGTCGCAGGTGGAGGTGTGGCAGTCGCAGTGATAGTAGTGTGCATACAAGCCAATCATGTATGATGATAAAGCACATACTTTGTAAACAATCTTATTTATTTATTAATAAAATATTTATTTATTAAAGGCATTTAATTATCTACATGGTGCTGTTTTTATAATATGTAAATAACCCATAGTTTTAAGCAATGCTTTTAGAATCATGATGTTGATCATGCTAATGAGATCTAAATTCTTAGAAAGCTTTAAAACTAAAATAGTTCCCAATCGTGGGATTACTAAAAAGGGGATTAGTAAATCCGAATAGATTGGTACATATGTTGCTTGCTCATTGGATGAGGATGACTGATCTCATGGTCATTTGTGTGGAGACACTAAAGCAAGTATGTAGGTGCTTATTGGAGAATAAGTTCACTGAACGTGACTCGCTATGGAATACCTAATGGAGTTTTACTCGCCTGTCAATAGGAATTCCTAATGTGATAGTAGTACATGTGATCCTTGGACTTGAGATCATCATAGTATCTTGTATGTAACAAATTATACTTTGACTAATTCCTTAAGGCCTTTTAAGGCATATATAGGGTATGCTTGGGTGTAATGAGTTACATATGGAGATAATGAATGATCAATAAAGAATCTACCACCTTTAGTAAAAGAGGAGATATGTCCTATGTGATTCGTTAAATGACAACCTAGGAATCCTTGGCCAAGGTAGAATGAAATTAGAAAGAGGTTTCTAATTTGCATTATTTGGAGTTGTGCATTTTCTAATCGAAATACATATGATTAAATAAATTAAGACTTGACAGTAAATCCATGTCTTATATTTAATTGGGACATTGTATGGTGGAAGGATTGAATTGTACGGTAACTATTAACTCACAGGTTCTTTTATGATTAATGTTGAAATCTATATTATCTGGAAAGTCGTTGATCGCTAGGGAGGCTTATCCCTATTGTAGAATAAATGTTATTTATTTAAATAGATTATTAGTTTAATTTGTTTATTTAAATAAGATTAGAATTGTTCTAATTGATTTATTCACAACCGGTTTAATATGGAGAACCTAAGGGTCACACCATAAAAGGAAGAAGAATTATTTAAGAAGAAAATGGCATGATAGTAATAATGCATTAAGTATAATTAATTTAATCTTTGATGATAGAATAAATTAAATAGCTTAATGTTTATTATTTAATATTTTAGAAATATTAAATATAAATTAATAAGAGGAGTCTTATTAATATTATTATTATTATTATTATTTTAATTCTAAAGGAGTTTAGGAATTAATATAATATCAGTACTCTCTCTCAATCCTAATAAAGATTAGGATATAAATTAATTAAAAGTATTTAATTAATTAATTAAATAAAACCCTATTCTAATTGGATTAGGAGGGTTAACCTAATATCTATATAAGAGAGTCTTATATCAGAAATAAGGGATGTGAAATTTTCCAAGAGTTGGGAGTACACATATTCTATAGAGATAGAAACAAGGGTTAAGCCAATAACCCATCTTCTTGAGTTCTTCATCTTCCTTGGTGGATCACCGTTAGAGGCCAAACATTTGGGTGGCTGACATTATTCAAGGGAAGGAGCCACTATCAGAGGAATCAAAGGAATCAAAGGAGTAGAACTTGTACCTGAGGAAGCTTAGATCTTCAAAGGTATAGTTCCATGTTCTCTCTTTTCTGTTATTGATAACAAGCACAAAGCATGATCATGGTTATGGGTTTGTATAAATTTTGAAAACTTAGTTTTTACGCTTCCGCCCTATTTATGTGATTTGATTGCATGATTGCGTTACATACAAACCCAACACGCAGGTGGAGGTGCGACCACTTGGGCTTTAAATTGGGCAATGGGATTTCATTTGAAATAATTTCAGTTTTGAGTTCCAAACGGATTTTGATCTTCTTTTTTAGATCTACGGAGCGTGGACAACTATTTTCTGATTCTGTCAGTTCCTACGCGATCAGCGCAGCGCAGGTAACGTTTTACATGCTTTTTTCATAGATTTTGACCGTTAAAAGCATGCAAACCACTTAGGGGCCTTTTAGACTCAATGTAAGAAAAATGTATGCCTATATGACCTGCTAAAATTTTCTGACTTCATATGTATGCATATCTTATGTTATGCACATTTGGATGTAAGAAAATTCAGGTTCTGAGACAGTGTTATTTTGCACTTTTTGATCAGTTAGTCATCCTTTTTGAGGCCTAGTGAGCCTAGATTTTCAACTAAAAATGTCCATGGTAATTTGGCTACCATGTGAGGCTGACTTTTGATTTTTTTTCAAAATATGAACTATTTCTATTTTTGGGTAGGTGTGCTACTGAATGGCCACCTAAACATGCCTATGCGCATGTGGATAGTCGATTTTACAAAGGAGACTCTGGCAAAAATTTTCCAAAATCTTAGGCATTGAAAAACATGCTTTTTTGACTTTACCGGGGATTTTTGACTGACCCATGCAAGTTTTTAGCTTCTAGGTTTTGAAAACATGCAGTTTTGACTTTACTGGGTATTTTTGACCGACCCATGCATGTCTTAGGACCTAGAGATATATGATGGACTGATTGAAAATGATAAGCCACAGGTTTTAGGCTTACCACACCCTTTCTGAGGTGATTTGGATTATTGGTGTATGCGATGGATCACGATAGACCCGGCAGTTCCAGCAGGGTATCCTCAGGTATCAGACGGAGGAGGGCTTCTGATGTTCCTTAGCCTCGCCCAGCTCGGACGCCTCATAGATTGGTGGAGGCAGTGATTAGTCCAGCACAGGACGAGAAACCACTTGATATTGACAATAAGGAGGCTCCTTTTGCTGCTCCTGTTCCCGCTCAGGCTCCACGTCCAGAGGTCCTTGGCATTGTTGTGCAGACGCAGGAGTTGTTGGGCGACTTGAGTCTCCATCTATTGAGGTTTCTTCACGCCAACGAGGTGACTTGAAGTTTTTCTCTTCTTGGATTCTTTTTCTTCCTTTTTTCCATTTTCGGGGCTCAGGTTTTTGACATGGGTTGGTTTTTGATGTAGGTTCCCGGCTTTACACAACCTCGAAGGAACTGGTTCAATGTGCACTCCCTATATCATACTTTGCACAAGGATTATAGGGATATCGTAGATAGCTGGGGCTTTTAGGCCTTTTTCTCGATCCTTCCCCGCCGTTGCCCCTAGGGGTATATGAGGGCTTTATCTGAGCGTTGGTTCCAACAGACTCAGTCCCTTCATTTGCTAGATTTTGAGGTGATGATGACTCCTATGGATTGGAGATTTATCACCGGCATTGAGTTTGAGGGCGAGCCAGTGCCTGTCGTGGCTGATATTATGCCCACTGTCGTCCGGTCCCTGCTAAGAGTTCCTACGACGGCGTTCAAGGGTCGGACGGTCCGATCTAGTCCCTTGAGTATAGATGCCCATGATGGGACTTTACAGGAGCCCCCGCTTGATGATTAGAGGGCTAGAGATCGCATTCTGAGGCGATTGTTTTTATCGATCATCAGGGGTTATTTTGTGGTGGACAATTCGTCTACTGTGTCCTTCGCCTTGATTAGCGCTACTCGACATGTAGAGCGCCTCAGTGACTATGATTGAGGCTCCTATACCTTTGCCTATTTTCTCCGTGGCATGCGCATGCTTTCGGAGGGTGTGACGGAGGCTTTGTTAGGATTTTATCCATTTCTGCTGGTGAGTACATCTTTCTGTAACTTTTTGATTTCAGCATTCATTTTTGTCCGTCTTGGTCACTGAGGACTTTTGATTTTTGCATGATCAGCTTTGGGCATTTGAGAGGCTTCCTTGCCTACGACCCGCTTCTACCTTAGGTTTGGAGACCTATCCTCGGGGACGGCGATGGCATCACTCCACTTTGACGGAGGTCTCTGTTGCTGAGGGATTCACTCATGCCCGTTTGTAGTTGGAGCTTTTGACGGCGGGTTCGATCACCTAGACGCCGTATACATCCGAGTTTTTGATCGTCGAATTCGAGGGAGGTGACCCTTCTGGCCGGGAGTATATTTTATCGACCCGCAGAGTTCCTTTGTTGACGGTGGGAGGCTGGGAGCTCTATCTTGGAGAGCGTGCTATCAAAAGCATTATGGGAGAGATCCGCATTCCCATTGCCCCCTCCAACTTGGCATCATTGGCCATTGACCGTGCCATTGACAGACATCCCTATAGAGGGCATATATGGCTTCGCCTTATCAGAGGGCCCGTACAGCCAGGAGGCATTTAGCAGCTGGTGGAGTCCTCGCACGATTAAAGCTCAAACTCGTACCACCCAGTTCATGGTAGACATGGTGCCAGGGTCCGTGATGATGACGGACTGGATAGCTTGCCTTAGGGAGCCCACTCATGCAGACCAAATAGCAAATCTGACCAGGGAGTTAGATCAGACCCATTTCTTTATTAGGCACCTTGGCCGAGATCCATCAGAGGCATCTTTATTTGACTCGTCCAACTCTGGAGTAGGCCCCTCTTCAGGTCCATTTAGCAGCAGCTTTGCAGGGGCAGATCCTCCCTTATATTGCCCAGACATGCCTGATAGCAGTGGTTTTGTATCCATCGAAGAGATGGAGCAGGTCGATCGCTTTGACATTGATGTCATCGACTTCCTTTGATAGCTGTTGTAGCTATAATTTTTGGTCAGCCACTGTTTTGGCTATTCGGCGGTTGTGCCATCATTTTGATAGACCACTGTATTAGTTGGGTGGTGGTGCCCCATTTCCCTGTATATTTTCATTTTGCTTTGTATTGTCAGACAAGGATGATGTCCTGCAGTATCATGACAGAAGCAGTAACCACTCCGGTGGCAATCGTAGCCATGATAATAGAAGAAGTGAGTCGGGGGGAGATTTCAAGAAAAGAAGGTACAACAATGAGAACGTGAAAACGTCGACAGCAGCACCAGCATCAATTGTTTCTAGAGGAGGAGAACGACCACCGGTCGTATGCTATAAATACGGGAAAGAGAGACACATCAGCCCAAACTGCCCACAACAATTCAAGGCATGCTATAACTGTGGAAAGAAGGACATATAGCTCGAGATTGTCCTGTAGCGAAACCAAGTCCAGTGGGGGTGGTGATTCCAAAGGCGGTTCCGGACAAGTCAAAGTCGGTGGTTTCTGGAAGAGTGTTTGTCGTGACTGCCCAAAATGCGAGGAACCCGAACGAGGTGATCACGGGTAAGCTAATCTTAAACTCTTGCGAAGTTTACACTTTGTTAGATACTGATGCTTCCCATTCTTTTATATCACCTACATGTGCTCAACGTTTGAACTTGACACCTGAGAAATTAGACCTTGACTTATCTGTTGAGATTCCGTTGGGAGAGACCTTCATTACATCTACAGTTTATAAATCTTGCTTGATTCAAATTGGCAACCTCACCCTACCTGTTGATCTTCTATCTTTGAAAATACTTGCATTTGATGTGATTTTAGGAATTGACTGGTTAACCACTTATCATGCCAAAATTGATTATTTTCGTAGGGTTGTTAGTTTTCATATTCCTAACCAACCTGTTGTGCGAATTCAAACAACCAAACCCCTAAAATCAATCAATGTCATTTCAAGTCACAAAGCTATTCGTTTATTGAAAAATAGATGTCAAGCTTTCTTAGCTCATGTCACTGATCTAAACTAGAATACGTCAGATTTGAATAATATTTTTGTTGTTAATGAGTTTCCTGATGTATTTTCCGAAGAAGTTCCCGGTCTACCACCAGAACGTGAAGTTGAATTCTTTATTGACCTTGAGCCCGGTACAAAACCCATTTCTAAAACCCCATATCGAATGGCTCCTATTGAACTTCAGGAGTTAAAGGTCCAACTACAGGAGTTGTTGGACAGCTGGTACTTCAAAGGCTTCGTGAAAATAAGCTATATGCCAAAATGAAGAAATGCGAGTTCTGGCTTGAGGAAGTAGCATTCCTTGGGCACGTGGTATCGAAACATGGATTATCTATGGACCCGGCGAAGATTGAAGCAATAGAAAGTTGGGGGCAACCAAAGTCGGTGACTGAAGTGCGTAGCTTTCTGGGCTTAGCAGGTTATTATCGGAGGTTCGTGGAGGGATTCTCTCAAATCGCTACTCCATTAACTCAGCTGACTCAGAAAGATACAAAATTCATTTGGAGCGAGGAATGCGAGAAGTGCTTCCAATAGCTCAAGAGGAGACTCATTTCAGCACCTGTTCTGACAATACCATCTGGTTCAGATGGATTTGTTATCTAAAGCGATGCTTCGGACAAAGGGTTAGGATGTGTTCTCATGCAACATGGGAAAGTCATAGCCTATGCCTCACAGCAACTCAAAGAATATGAGAGGAATTATCCTACTCATGATTTAGAGTTGGCAGCAGTCATTTTCACGTTGAAGATCTGGAGACACTACTTGTACGGGGAGAAAGTGGAGATTTATACGGATCATAAGAGCCTTAAATATTTCTTCACTCAAAAGGAACTCAACATGCGGCAACGACGTTGGCTTGAGCTGTTGAAAGATTACGATCATACTATCCAATACCATCAGGGAAAAGCGAACGTGGTAGCTGACGCGTTGAGTAGAAGATCATATTCGGGAACGAGTGCGATGATGTCCACACAAAGGCCTATTCTGTGTGAATTACAAAAGATAGAGATAGAGTTCAAGACTCCGGAGACCCACATGATGATGTCAAGTATATGCATAGAACCAGCTTTGATTGATAAAGTTAAAGCTGCTCAAGCTACAGATCCAGAGCTGATGAAGTTGAGAAAGAAGGTGCAAGAAGCTGCGGTTCCGGAAGGAAGAATCGATGAAGAAGGAATACTTCGAGTCAACTCCAGACTTTGTGTTTCTAACGATTCTGACCTGAAGCATAGAATTATGATGGAGGCACACAACACACCGTTTGTAATCCATCCTGGGAGTACCAAAATGTATCGTGATCTTTGGCATACATTTTGGTGGAACAATATGAAGAGAGAGATCGCGGAGTTTATCTCGAGGTGTTTAACTTGTCAACGTGTAAAGGTGGAGCATCAAGTGCCGAAGGGTCCATTGCAACCACTTGAGATTCCAAAATGGAAATGGGAACACATTACCATGGATTTCGTTATGGTCTTCCCAAGGTTTCTCAAGGCATAGATGCGATTTGGGTTATTGTTGATAGATTAACCAAGGCTGCTCATTTCTTGCCGATACGGGAGATATATTCCCTTGAACGTCTTGCTCGTATGTACGTGAATGAGATTGTGAGGTTTCAAGGCATGCCAGTATCCATAGTTTCGAATCGTGACCCAAGATTTACTTCACGATTTTGGGTTAATTTGCAGAAAGCTATGGGCACGGATTTACTTCGGCATATCATCCTCAAACGGACGGGCAATCGGAAAGGACTATTCAAACTCTTGAAGATCTATTGAGACTCTGTGTTCTAGACTTCAAAGGGAGTTGGGATAAGTACCTACCATTGGTGGAATTCTCTTACAAAAACAGTTATCAGGCAAGTATAGGCGTGGCTCCATTCGAGGCATTGTATGGGAGAAAGTGTCGTTCTCCAGTGTGTTGGGACGAGGTGGGTGAGGCAACATTGTTGGGACCGGATTTAGTACGTATGACTACGAAAAAGATCCAAATGATCCAAATATGTATACAAACAGCACAGGATCAACAAAAGAGTTATGCGGATCTTCATCGAAAGGACGTGGAATTTAATGTTGGGGACCATGTATTGTTACGTGTTGCTTCGTGGGAAGGAGTTACGAGATTTGGGAAGAGAGGAAAGCTCAATCCATAATTCATTGGTCTATTTGAGATTCTTGACCGAGTAGGAAATGTGGCTTATAGACTCGCATTACCTCCAAGCATGTCTCGTGTTCATAACGTGTTTCACATATCTGTGTTACGTAAATATGTGAAAGACCCGAACCACATTATTGAGTTAGAACCGGACGAGATAGCCGAAGATTTAACGTATGAGGAGGTACCAGTCAAGATCTTGGATAGGTAGGAGCATGTCCTACGCACAAAGATTATACCACAAGTCAAAGTTTTGTGGAGGAACCATGCTATTGAGGAAATGACCTGGGAGTTGGAATCGAAAATGAAAGCGAGGTATCCTCACCTTTTCGACATACCAGGTACGCACGCAATTTCGAGGACGAAATTTCATAAGGAGGGGAGGTTGTAAGACCCCAACTTTTATGAATAAAAAAATTTAATTTCCTCTATATATTATTTTTTTGAAATAGTAAGGGGTTGATTTGATGAATGTGGTAAGTTATGGGGTGATTTATGCAAATTTTTCAAAGTTAGCAAGTGATAATAAAATATTCATGTTGTCGGGGAATATTCGTTTGGTCGTGGAATATTCTTGTTGTCGGGGAATATTCGTACGACGGCGCAACCATTTGTGGACCCCATAACGGAATAACTATCGGATGGAGAAAACGACAAGAATGAGTTTTCTAAAAATAACGGCGTGATTGTTACCGTTAAAACTGTTGAAATACCCGGTGGTTAAAATACAGTAATACGCGGTGTTGCACAGTAGCACACGGTATTGCACAGTAATTCTAATTATTGATTCTTACGTAAGAAGTCACTACTCAATAATTGTTACAGTAATTACTGTTCAATATTTTATATTATTGATTCAATAATTAATACATTGATAATTGCATAATATTTTATTGATTCAATAATTGTCATTGCACAGTATTTCAAATTATCAAACCAATAACTCATATTATTTGAATAATATTATTAGATAGCATTATTGACAATGTCTAAGGAAGTTCTGTCTAGGAGGGGTTATTTAATTGTGCGCCAGGAAGGAGAAATCCTTATCGGAAGGCCCCCTCTTTCTTGGGAACGACCTGGTTGTCAATTTTGTAGTTTTGTAATATTATTTGTGAATAATTAATTATTAATTTATATGATAAAAAAATATTTATTTTTGTAAATATAAAAAAAAAAGAATTAGTGCTGAGGTATTTTTATCAGTATCTGTTATAAATTTGGCTTATTATATGTACCCCCACTTACTCATTTTTTAAAATAATCGGTATAAAATTATTCAGTATATGTATATATATATATATGTGTGTGTGTGTGTGTGTGAAAGTGACATGTGGGGTGGGGCCCACATGTGGGATGCAAAATAAAAATGGGGTGGGGGGATGTTGCGTCTAGGGGAGGGAGTAATATTGTTATTATTATTATATATCTATATATATATATATATATATATTATATTTTATTTAAAGTTTTGTTTTATTAGAATATTTTATTGCACAGTAATGAATAGTAAAATCAAAATTTTCCGCCAGTGCGCGCCCGTGAATTTGTCTGAAATTTTTCACTGTTTAATCCGTAATTTTTATTCAAATAGTACCTACCCTTCCATTCTCCTATAAATAGGATGCTTAGTTTAGAATTGAAAATCATACCAGAATCAGAAGTTTTCTCTCTCTATAATATCGAGCGTATTTTTGTGAGTATTTAGATACTTTGAGTGTTGCTATTCAGTGCAAGTTTCCTTCAGCATTATACCTGAAATTTCAGTTAGAAGTACTGTTCTTTTGAGGTAAAGGATATTATTTTTTTTCGTAAGGAATGTTATTTTTTTTCGTAAATAATGTTATTCTTTTCAATATCATTATACCAAAATATTGGCATAGATTTTATTATGAAATTCTTACTTTTTTTTGTCGGGGTTACTATTCACGTATACGGCACTATTCACGTATACGGCACTATTCACGAAAAAATTAAATTTTCTTCTATTTGTTCAAGTTGGCTATTATGGGTCCTATCTTTGATTGGATCCAAGTTTTGATCTTTATTCTTGAATTTTGCTTCACAAAGTATCATTATGGAGTATTCTTAAACTTGGATAAACTAAATTACGAATCCGTAATTTTTTCCTTTATTTCACTGGATTCGTTATTTATATTATTTTTTATCATCCTCAGTTCTAAATGGTGATATAACTGAATATCTTTGGCCTGTAGAGCAAAGATGAATGATTACCTGATGAATATCTTTAGCCCGTAGTGCAAAGATGAACAGGTGTTGAGATGAACATGACCACTGGTGATACAAATGAATATCTTTGGCCCGTAGTGCAAAGATGAATATTTGATTCAAGATATATATTGATTGATGTTACAGGGATAAAATATTGATTATGGACTTTCAAATCATAGAAGATAGTAGGCATTATTTTCTACTTAACTCTTCTGATGCATTATTTTTCCCGCTGCAATTGTTGATCTAAAACTTGTTGTTCATAATATTCTATCTGAATTGTTGAAGACTAACGATAATTTATTTTTCATTATCTTAGTCATAATATTCTTTACTGGGCTAGTTGAGCTCACCCTTTTCATCTATTGTCCTCTACAGGAAATGAGAATGTCGCAGGGACTAGTCGGGGGACAGAGTGATGGTCCGAGTTAGAGCAGTAGTAGTCCTCACTATTTTTATAAAATAGTGTGATAATAATTATAATGAGGACTTAGTTGAATGTTTATATTTTCTAGATGTTTGTATTGACACTCACAGTGTCTGGTAGTATTTTTCACGACCTTATGTTATAAAAGATTGTATTTGGATTCTGTACCATGTGTTTGGTGACTCAGAATGGGTTGGGTTGACTGGACCTATTCTGGGGCCGTCACACCTGTAGTTGGACGTTTAACTCCTGGAGTTCAATAGGAGCCATTCGATATGGGGTTTTAGATGTGGGTTTTGTACCGGGCTCAAGGTCAATAAAGAATTCAACTTCACGTTCTGGGGGTAGATCGGGAAGTTCTTCGGGAAATACATCAAAAAACTCATTAACAACATAAATATTATTCAAATCTGATGTATTCTGATTTAAATCAGTGACATGGGCTAAGAAAACTTGATATCCGTTTTTCAATAAACGAATAGCTTTATGACTTGAAATGACATTGATTGATTTGAATTCGCACAACAGGTTGTTTAGGAATATGAAAATAACAACTTTACGAAAACAATCAATTTTAGCAAATTGAGTGGTTAACCAGTCGATTCCAAAAATCACATCAAATTCAAGTATTTTCAAAGATATAAGATCAACAGGTAGAGTGAGGGTACCAATTTGAATCAACCAAGATTTGTAAACTGTGAATGTAACGAAGGTTTCACCCAATGAAGTTTCAACAGATAAGTCAAAGTCTAATTTCTCAAGAGTCAAGTTCAAATGTTGAGCACAAGTAGGTGAAATAACAGAATGAGTAGAACCGGTATCTAATAAGGTATAGACTTCACAAAAATTTATGATTAACTAACCCATGATAAATTTATTCGGGTTCCTCGAGTTTTGAGCAGTCTCGACAAACGCTCTTCCAGGAACCACCGACTTTGATTTGTCTGGGACAGTCTTTGGTGTCACTATCTCAGCTGGTCTTGACTTTGCTATAAAGCTCATTCCACCCTCAACTGCTTCGTCGCACTCCTGATTTATGATTTAAATCATTACTCTTCGATCCATATCGAATTGGGGTTGACCTCTATGCACAGGGTAATTCCAAACTCGATGTTGGATTCTTCCAATTGCTGTCCAAAAAGTGAAATCCATATCGTCTATTTTGGCCTTCTTGGATCGGATGTCTCTTTCTAAAATATCAACGCGTCGTGCGGCTGTTACCCATGCATCTTCAATTCTCACTCGTTCCGTTGCTTCTTCTTTCAGCTGATCGTTGACATTTGCATTTTCAGATTCCAGCTCTAATATCATATGCTCTGCCAGAGAGAGCTTCTGTTCAAGCCTCGCATATCGAGTAGCAAAATCTTGAATTTCTGTATCCCTTTCTTGAATTGTTGTATCCCTTTGTTCCATGGCTGTTTGTCGTTCTTCACGCTGCTCTTCTAACTCATGAATACGATCTTGCAGTTCTACATTTCGATCATAAAATTCTCCTAACAAATCCTCCTCCTCAGGTTCATCTTCTTCCTCACTCTCAGCTGCTACCTCTGCGACTAGCTCGGGTGCAACTATTAATTCTTCACTCACCACATGAATATTTCTAATTTCTTCCTCTCCCGACGTCACATTATCCTGATTGGTGATTAGAGGTGCCTCAACGGTCTCATTCACTCCATTGTTTAGATTTTCAGCTGCCATTCTTAAATACTGCCACAAAACAAGGGTTAATCAAACAAATTAACATATCACATATTAACCCTATGTTCCAAACGACCAATTAAATAACAAATAAGCTTAGGTAAGACACACTAGCGAAGGTTTTACTCGTCTCTCCCCTCCTAGTTCTATTCCCAGATCTCCGCCAGAGATCATATCCCTAAGCTCTGATATTAACTGTGACGCCCCCAAAATAGGTTCAATACCAACCCATTCTGAGTCGTCAAATACATAGTACAAAATTCCAAATACAAATCTTTTATAACAAAAGGTTGTGAGAAATACGACCATACAACTATGAGTTTCAATACAAATCGTATATAATACGAAATATAAACATTCAAATTCATCCCTTATTCATTACAATTATTATCCCACTATTTTACAGAATAGTGAGGACTTCTACAGATCTAACTCTGACCATCACACTGTCCCCCGACTAGTTCCCGCAACATTCTCATTCCCTGAAAAGGACAATAGATGAAAAGGGTGAGCTCAGCTAGCCCAGTAAAGAATATTATGACTAAGATAATGGAAAATAAATTATCGTTAGTCTTCAATAATTCAGATAAAATATTATGGACAACAAGTTTTAGATCAACAACTGCAGCGGAAGTAACAATGCATCAGAAGAGTTAAGTAGGAAATAATGTCTACTATCTTCTATGATTTGAAAGTCCATAATCAAGATTTTATCCTTGTAACATCAATCAACATATATCTTGAATCAAATATTCATCTTTGCACTACAGGCCAAAAAAATTCATTTGTATCACCAGTTGGTCATGTTCATCTCAACACCTATCCATCTTTGCACTACGGGCCAAAGATATTCATCAGGTAATCATTCATCTTTGCTTTACAGGCCAAAGATATTCAGTTATATCACCATTTAGAGCTGAGGATGATGAAAAATAATATACATAACGAATTCAGTGAGATAAAGGACAAAGATTAAGGATTCGTAATTTAGTTTATCCAAGTTCAGGAATACTCTATAATAATACTTTGTGGAGCAAAATTCAAGAATAAAGATCAGAACTTGGATCCAATCAAAGATAGGACCCATAATAGCCAACTTAGACAAATAGAAGAAAATTTAATTTTCCCGTGAATAGTATCGTATTTGTGAATAGTGTCGTATACGTGAATAGTAATCCCGACAGAAAAGGTAAAAATTTCATAATAAAATTCATACCAATATTTTGATGAAATGATATTGAAACCAATAACATCATTTACGAAAAAAAATAACATTCCTTACAACTGTTGAATTTAAATAATATTCCTACGAATATTGAACGAAGATAATATTCCTTACGAATATTGAACGAAAATAATATTTCTTATGAATATTGAATAAAATTCCTTACAAATACGAAAAATAGTATCGCAAACGAATATGAAATAAATAATACCCCTTACCTTAAAAGAAGATTATTTCTGACTGGTAGGGCGGGGATATTCTTGAAGAAAACTTTCACTATTTTCTACACTCAAAGCTTCCTAAAACTCGAAAGAAATACGCTCAATATTATAAAAAAAGAATTCTCTGATTCTGGTGTGATTTTCATTTCTAAACTAAGCATACTATTTATAGGAGAATGGAAGGATACTATTTAGAAAAGTTTTTCACGGACTAACAGTAAAACCATCACGAGCGCTCAACCGACGAAAATTTTCTGAAATTTAATTTTTTTACTGTGCATTACTGTGCAATAAAATATTCTAATAAAAGAAAAAATTTAAATAAAATATAATATATTCTATTTATAATCTAATAAAATAAAACTTTATATAATATATATATCACCCACCTGCACACACATTATCGCACACACACACACACACATATATATATATATATATATATATATATATATATATATAATACTAATACTCCCTCCCATACACGTTTCCTCCCCCCACCCCATTTTCATTTTTTATCCCACATGTGGGCCCCACCCCACATGTCACTTTCACACACATATAATATATATATATATATATATATATATATATATATATATACTGAATAATTTTATACCTATTATTTTGAAAAATGAGTAAGTGGGGGTACATATAATAAGCCAAATTTACAACAAATACTTCAATAAAAACCCCTCTATTTATCTCAATTCACTTGGCTTCACAAAACATATTTTTAATAACATTTTTTTTTCATCATTAATATTATAATTCACAATATTAACATCCAATACTGATAAAAATACCTCAGCCCTAATTCCTTCTTTTATATCCACAAAAATAATTATTTTCTTATCATATAAATCAATAATTAATCATTCACAAATAATATTATAGAACTACAATATTGACAACCAGGTCATTTCCAGGAAAGAAAGGGCCTTCCGATAAGGATTTTTGCTTACTGGCGCGCAATTAAATAACTTCTCCTAGACAGAACTTCCTTAGACATTGCCAATAATGCTATCTAATAATATTATTCAAATAATATGAATTATTGATTTGATAATTTGAAATACTGTGCAATGACAATTATTGAATCAATAAAATATTATGCAATTATCAATGTAGCAATTATTGAATCAATAATATAAAATATTGAACAGTAATTACTGTAACAATTATTGATTAGTGACTTCTTATGTAAGAATCAATAATTAGAATTACTGTGCAATACCGTGTGCTACTGTACAACACCGCGTATTACTGTACTTTAACCACCGGGTATTTCAACAGTTTTAACGGTAACAACCCCGCCGTTATTTTAAAAAAAATTTATTCTTGTCGTTTTCTTCATCCGACAGTTATTCTGTTGTGGGGCCCACAAATGATTGCGCCGTCGTACGAATATTCCCCGACAACAAGAATATTCCACGACCAAACGAATATTCCTCGACAATAATGAGTATTTTATTATCACTTGCTAACTTTGAAAAATTTGCACGTATTTTTCATAACTCACCGCATTTATCAAAACAACACCTTATTGGTTAAAAACAATATATAAAGAAAATTAAATTTTTATTCATAAAATCTGGGGTCTTACAAAACACATGTCCATCTTTGCACTACGGGCCAAATATATTCATCAATCAACAGTTCATCTTTTCACTACGGGCCAAAGATAACTTTCACCACAATTTAAGTCTGAGGATTATGACAATGATATAAAGAATGAATTCAGTGAGATCAAGGATAAATATTAAATATTTATAATTTATAATTTAATTTATCCATAGTTCAAGAATGTCCAAATTGTCAACACAAAGATCAAAACATGTATTCAATTTCAAGAATAAGATTCATAAAAGATAACTTGGACAAAAAAAAGAAAATTAAATTCCATTGTGAATAGTACTCATGAATAGTGTCGTATGAATAGTGTCGTATGAATAGTATCGTATGAATAGTGCTCCAACATGAAAAGATTAAAATTTAATAAGAAAGTTCAGACCAATATTCCAGTGAAATGATATTAGATGAAGTGCAAACCTTAAAGAATTTTTAATCATTTCAGGAATTATAGAATAAATACTTACTATAATAAGTTTAAATTTAGGAATATGAAATGAAATAATATCACTTACATATTATAGAGTATAAAAGAAAATGATATCCCTTACGAGTATTGAAATAAAATAATATTCTTTACGAATATTGAAAGAAAAATAACCTCTTTTACGAGAAAAATAATATCCTTTACCTTAATAGGAGACTAGATCTGACTGGTATGACGAAGATTATCTTGAGAAAATCTTGCACTGTTATCCACACTCAAAATATCCTTATACTCACAAAAAATATGCTCAATATTATAGAGAAAGAATTTTCTAATTCTGGTGTGAGTTTTATTGTTTAACTAAGTAACCTATTTATAGGAAAGGTGTAGCACACCATCTCTGACAAAACATGCAGGCGGATGATTTGCAGCATACTCATTTTGAAAACAAAGTGTTCAAAGCCAACGTGTTCTCCTCCATCCTTTTATCACATGTTATATATATTATAATAATATTACTATTTAAACAATTATACATTATAAAATTATACTGTTATAATATATTATAATAATATATTTGAATGACTATTTTCTCGGAGAAGATAATTATGGCTTCATAGAAAAATATGACAAACTTTCAACAAATGTCTCATGCTAAAATTCCTCCATTTATATTAAAATTGAACAAATATTTACTTATTATATTTATCAAAAAAATTCATTTTATTCATCAATTATTTAAAACTCTTCAATCTTTCAATAATTATTCCTAATTAATATTATAGAATCACAATATTGACAATCAGATCATTCCCAGGAAAGAGAGGGCTTTCAAATAAGGATTTATCCTTATTAGCGCGCAATTATATAACATAACCCCTTTCTTCGACAAAACTTTTTAGACATTGTCAATAATGCTATCTAATAATATCATTTCAATAAAACGAGTTACTGTGTTGTGGCAATTATTGATTTGATAATATAAAATACTATGCAATTATCTCTGTAGCAATTATTGAATGAAATATTGAGTGACTTCCTACATAAGCATCAATAATCAGAGATACTGTGCAATACCGTGTGCTACTGTGCAACAATGCGTATTAATGTACTTTTATCAACGGGTATTTTAATAGTTTAACTGTAAAAGTTTTGTTGTTATTTTAAAAAAAAAAGTTATTTCTGTCGCTTTCTATATCCAACAGTTATTCCATTATGGAGTCTACCAATGATTGCGCCGTCGTACGAATATTCCCCGACAAAATGAATATTCCCCAACAAAATGAATATTTTATGACAACTTGCTTACTTTGTAAAATTTGAACAAATCACCCATAACTATAACATTTATTAAATTATCACCTTACTATTTAGAATAATATTTAGAGAAAATTAAATCTTTATTCATAAAAAGTTGGGGTCTTACAACCTCCCCTCCTTATAAAATTTCGTCCTCGAAATTGATGTACGTAACTGATATTTCAAAGAGGTGAGGATACCTTGCTTTCATTTCATATTCTAACTCTCAGGCCATTTCCTCAATATCAAGGTTTCTCCATAAAACTTTAACTTGAGGTATAGCCTTTGAGCGTAGAATCTGCTCCTTCTTATCCAAGATCTTGATAGGTATCTCCTCATACGTTAAATCTTCTGCTGTCTCGTCTGGTTCTAATTCAATAATGTGGTTTAGGTCTTTCATATATTTACGTATGGATATGTGAAAAATATTATGAACATGAGACATGCTTGGCGGTATGGCGAGTCTATAGGCCACAGTTCCTACTCGGTCAAGGATTTTAAATGGACCAATAAATCGTGGGTTGAGCTTTCCTCTCTTTTTGAATCTCATAACTCCTTTCCATGGAGCAACACGTAACAATACATGGTCTCCGACATTAAATTCCACATCCCTTCGATGAAGACCAGCATAACTCTTTTGTCGATCTTGTGTTGTTTATATACGTTGCCGGATCATTTGAATCTTTTTCATAGTTATGCGTACCAACTCTGGTCCCAACAATCACTACAAGAAAAAGGGTTAATTTTGACGGATTTAATCTCGACGGAATGTACTCCCTCGGAATTATCGTATTTTCGACAGAATGTTCTGTCGACAATAATTCAGTCGAAGTTAGTATATCCCCGACCGAATTCTGTCGGAATTAGACACCATCCTTGGCGCGAAGTAATCCCACCAGCGCGCGTAGCAGATCCGTCGGGATTATGTTAAGATCGACGAAATAATCAGTCGAAAATAAATTAAAGTCGACGGCAGTAATTTCGACGGAATTTCGTTGAAAATAAACCACTTTTTTTAATAGAACTAGAAGCCCTATTTGCTTCTGCTCATTCTTTCCTTCTTCTTTCTAACGCATGGCGCCATCTCCTCTTCATCTCCTCTATTCATTTACGCCATACAATCATTTAAGCCCTAATTATATCTTCTCATCTTCTGTATTCATCTAGTTTTAACCTTTAATTTAGGTTTAAACTCCCAATTTATTTTCACAAATAAACCCTAAGGTTTTCAGACGAAGGCTGCTTGGTGGTGCATGGCGACGACTTGGTGGTGCGTTACGTCAAGCAGGAGAGCTATTGTATTCTTCTTCCTCCATTGTTACCTTCAATTTAAAGGTTAGATGTTAATGTTTTTGTAGTTAGGGTTAAGAAATTCTAATTTTTTTTAAGCTTTAATTTTTTTTATGCTTTGGATAACCTTCAAGTAGCATTTGTTTAGTTATTATGTTTTAAGTTTAAATAACCCACTTCGTTGTATGCTTTAGAGATTGTTCATGTTATTGTTAGTGTATAAATTTGAAGCTATAGGATGAATCTGTCAGTGAATTTGTGTAATTAGGTGTTCGTGTAATTTGAATGTTTGGAGATCAAACTTGTTAATTTTACTGCCTATTTAATTTTCAAATTTGAGTATAAATATACAATTGTTGAATTGTATTGTTGAATTATATATACTTGTTGGTTCATCGGATTTGTTGATTATTTGGTGTTGTTATTGGAATTGGAATTGGTATTCTGTCGTCTTCTCGTGAATTGCCATATTTATACAAATGTGTCATATTTGTTATATCCAACAAAATTCTCGACGGAATTTCTGTCAAAACTCTGCAATTACAAAATATGTGTGCCCTTCTTTATTATATTAATGTATACTTACTTTCTCAATACTAAAATACACTAACTAACATTTATTTAGTTTTCTACCTAATAAACTGAATTGAACTAAGTAGCATTTACTTAGTTTTGTACTAATAAAAAAAATATGATATAATATAATATAGTAAAAAATAAATAGTTATAAAAAGTAATTTAATTTAAGACAATATAATTTAAATAAATTAAATTAAATGAAATAAAATAATATAATATAATATAATATAATTTAAATTTTAAAAATAAAATAAAATAAAATAAAAAATTTATATAATTAAATTTAACTTAATTAAAATCTATTAATTTAAATAAAATAGTATAATATAATTTAACATAAAATAAATAAATAAATGTAATATTATTTAATTTAATTATATTATATTAAATTAAATAATATAATATAATATAACATAATATAATATAATATAATGCAAATTAAATTTATAATAAAATAAAATAAATTAATATAATATCATATAATGCAAATTTAATTTAATTTAATATAATTTAAAATAAAATAAAATAAATTAATATAATATAATATAATATAATATAATATAAATTTAATTTAATATAATTTAAAATAAAATAAAATAAATCAATATAATATAATATAATATAATACAAATTTAATTTAATTTAAAATAAAATAAAATAAAATTTTGATTTAATTTAATTTAAGATAATAAAATTTAAATAAATTATATAATATTAAATTATATAATATAATCAAAAATTAAATTAAATTTAAAATAAAATAAAATAAAATAAAAAATTAATTTAATTTAATATAATTAAATTGAACTTAATTAAATTTAATTAATTTAATAATATAATTAAATATAATATAAAATAAAATAAAATAAATCAAAATAAATAAATAAAATAACATAACATAATAAAAAATAATTTAAATTAGAATTAAATTAAATTAACTATATTATAATAGCATATAATTAAATAAACTAAGTAGCAAAACTGAGTAGCACTTGCTTAGCTTATATCATTGGAAAAATAAAATAAGTAGCATAAACTGAGTAGCATTTACTTAGTTTATTATTAGAAAAATAAACTAAGTAGCATTTGCTTAGTTTTCCACAATTACAATAAACTGCAAATATGCTTGTGCATACATGTAGTATACATAGGTAGAAACTTATAAACCCGTTTGACATTCACTTATTAGGAGTGAATGTCGAATAGTCCCCAGTTTGGGACTGTTACCGGATGTTATGTCTCTCACTTAGGTCGGTGCCAATTCACAGGGTGCGTTTTTATAAACTTTTGAGGATTTTTCAGCTGGTGTCTCTACATGTTCTCCGAGTGCATACTTAGACTAAGTTTTCTTAGTCTATTTCGTGTACTTGGAGACCATGGGGAGGTGCTGCTGAAATTTTCTGAAAATAGTATAAACGTGCTCAAGATTGGCACTAGTGAGGAGACGCATCCAGGAACGGGATAGAAGCCTAACCCCTATAGAGTGGAGATATATACTAGGTAAACTAAATTCATGCTTGTACCACATTCATGATTATTCTTGATCTAATTGGGTATTTTCTTCAATTAAAGATGTCAGTCGACCGGAGTTGGATGTACCGTAGGATACAAATTGGTGGGAGGGGATTAGTTGATGCGTACCGTGATGGGGTGTCCAGTTTTATGAACAAAGCAATAGAACATGTTGATGATCCGAACGGAAAGATGAGATGCCCGTGTCTCAAGTGTAAGAACATGGTATGGAAGATGCCGATGAAGTTAAATTTGACTTATATTCACGTGGGTTTGTGGATGGGTATTCGGTATGGATTCATCACGGGGAATCAGTTGAGTTTAGAGAACTGACAGACAGTACTGTAGATCAACCAGTTCATGGGGATTCCCAATCAGATAACTATAATGTCGTGGAAATGTTAGTAGATGCGTATGGTCCTACCAATATTGACAGGTCTAAAAACGAGCATGCGTCAAGTAGTGCTCAACAAAAGCCAAATGATTCAGCAGCTGCCTTCTACAAGATGCTATCTGAATCAGGGATCCCATTATATCCTGAAAATGACAAGCACACCAGGCTTTCTGCAGTGACGAAGCTTTTACACTACAAGAATGAGCATGACTGCTGTGAGAGAGGATTCAATGATTTGCTTGCTATTATCAGCGAGTTCTTACCTAAGAATAATACTCTACCCGCGAATTACTATGAAGTGAAGAAGATGGTTAAGGGGTTGAATCTTAGGTATGAGAAGATCGATGCTTGTTAGCAGGATTGTATGTTATACTATGGGGAGGACAAAGATAAGGTGCAGTGTGATATATGCAATTTGCCTCGGTACAAGATCACAAAACATGGGGGGAAGGAGAAACATGTTCCGAAGAAGATATTATGGTACTTTCTTCTTGCGCCGAGGTTGCAGCGGCTATTCATGTCTTTGCACACTGCTCCCAGTATGCGTTGGCATAGAACAAGGGATGTCATTCCTGGTCAGCTTACTCACCCAGCAGATGGAGATGAATGGAAGAATTTTGATGCCAATTTTCCACAATTTGTCAAGGAAGTTAGGAATGCCAGGCTTGGCATGACTACAGATGAATTTTGTCCATTTAATAATTTTAGTCAGCCATACTCTGTTTGGCCAGTGATTATGGTAGCTTAAAATCTTCCACCGTCAATGTGCATGAGGGATCCGTATCTTTTCTTGACTTTACTCATACCGGAGGATAAGAGTCCTACAAAAGACATCAACGTGTACCTTAAACCGTTAGCCGATGAACTTAAGCTGTTGTGGGAAACAAAAGTTCAGACTTTTGATAAATCTGTCGGGCAGAATTTTTTGATGAAGGCAACCTTGTTGTGGACTATCACTGACTTTCCGGCACTTGGGATGATCAGTGGTTAGTCGACTCATGGTAAGTTATCATGTCCAGCCTGTATGGGGGATGTGCAGGGCACACAACTACGTCATGAGCAAAAAATTAGTTTCTTTGGAACTACTCGAAGATTTTTGCCTGTTGAGCACATTTATAGAAAGATGTCTACACAGTTCAACAAAAAGACAGAGAAGAAGGGGGTTGTTGGTCGCTTGTCGGGCAGCGATGTACTGGGCTAGCTAAATGATCTGACATTTCCACCGCCTGGGAAGGAGTATGGTAAATTGAGAGCAATAGGGTACGGTAAAACTCATAACTGGACACACTCGCCCATTTGGTTTAAGTTGTCACACTAGCAGTTCGTCATTGCATAGATGTCATGAATACAGAAAAAAAATGTGTTCGAGAACTTGTTTTACACTGTGCTAGATATGAGTGGTAAAATAAAAGACAATGATAAAGCACGTAAAGACTTGGAGGAAATGAACATCAAGCGAGAATTGTGGCTCCGACCTAACAACTCAAAATCAAAAGCTCCATTTTGTCTTACCAAGCAACAGGTTGAAAACATTTGCAAGTGGCTTAGTGCATTGAAGCTACCAGATGGTTATGTTTCTAACATCTCTCGTTGTACTAAGGTTGAGCAGTTGAAAATTACTGGGTTCAAAAGTCATGACTTTATGTATTCATGCAGAAGTTGATTCTAATTGCATTTCGTGAAGTATTACCGAGGAATATTAATGATGCCTTTACCGCACTTTCAAATTTCTTTTGGGATATTTGCTCAACTGTTATAAGGTACAGTGATGTGGAGCAGATGGAGAAAAATATAGTGTTGACAATATGCAAGCTCGAAATGATCTTACCACCAGGGTTCTTTGACTCGATGGAGCATTTGCCTATTCATCTGCCATATGAACTTAAGCTTGGAGGACCGGTGCAATATCGATGGATGTATCCTTTTGAGAGGTAATATCACCTATATTGTGCTATAATCATCACCTGAATAATTATCCTTGTCAACTTCTGCTTGTTGTACTTTAACGATGTAGTCTCAATGAAGCACAACCGCCTAAGTCAGAATGAGGTCATCGTCGATCCCTAAACGCGTGCTGATGAGTTGGCTATATTCACTTATCAGGCCAAACCATTTGGACATGAGACGAGGACTTACCTAATCGATAAAGATTTGAAGATTGTATCTACATACGTGCTTCTAAATATGCCTGAAGTATTGTCGTACATCAAGTATGGTACTAATCCAAGTTGAAAATGATTTATTTAACCTTAATCAACAATTAAACAATTGCCATATTATTGTATGCAGTTCATTCTAAGTGGAAGTGCATGCTTCTAACCCGGGGTTGAATACATCACAAATGGAAGCATTCACTAATGAAAATTTCCAATAGTGGTTTAAGAGAAGGGTCGAAGAAGAGAATGCTTATGAGCATTTTAGAGATGTCAGTTTAGGCCCGTACAAACTTATTAGTTTATTTCCAGGATGCATCGTTAATAGGTATAGATTCAAGGTTGAAGACGTGAATGAACTGACATCAGTCAACTCTGGCGTTGTCGTGTTGGGAAGTTGTTACCAAGATTCTGAGTCCAATTACTATGGAAGATTAGAGGAAGTTGTTTTGCTCAATTATCCCGGGGGCAAAAAGGTCGTTATATTTAAGTGTCGCTGGTTTGATACTGCAAAGGGTGTTAAAGTTGATAGTAATAGAATCGTCACAGTAGATATAAAATCCAAGTTACAGTCTGATGACGTATTTGTGTTAGCCAGCCAAGCAACTCAAGTGTACTACGCCCCTAATGTCGTAAATTATAGAATCCCCTGGTATACAGTTGTGACAACGAAGACTCGGTTATTTGATGGTACTAATCTGTCTGAAACAGATGACCCGTTGCAAGAGCAAGTTAGCAATCCCAGCCACGTATTGCTATATGATGACGATGTGTTGGTAGATGATGTCGTTGACGTACCCGATGTTGACGAAGTGGAGGAAGATGTGGTTTTCAGTCCGTATATGATGGTAGAAGAGGATACTGAGGAAGAAATTGATACACAAGAGGAAAAGACAGAATCAAAGGATGAAAATGATTATGATTCTGACGGGTTTGATGACGTACTACTTCTTCACTAATGGGTGTTTTATGAATATTATACAACTAAAAAAAATCATTAGAATAATTGCAATGAAATTTAATTAATGTAATTTATGTCTGTTATTTCAGTAGTACAGCTATGCCTAGACATAGCGGTGGAGGTGGCTGTGGTGGTGGCCGCACAGGATCGGGTGACGGCTCCAAGGGTGGGTCGTCTTCATCAGCTAGTGAGTTAATTTCTTTTTGGCTCAGTAACACTTTTTTTCATAACTATATTAAACATTCATTTACTATTTTTTGACAATGTCATAACTATATTAAACATACAGATGCTAAACATCGGCGTTAGCGAGGGCCTAACCTTGATCGATTAAGTCGTCTGCCGGCAGTTCCTGACACAGTTCTTGTTGATGTCGGCTCGTCAGTGTAGGTTTCAACTATAATATATCACTTATGTTCAATTAGAATGATATTATTATATGATTAATAAATTAAAATGTTCCACGAAAATTTTGTATTCTAGTATTTTGGATCCTGTCGCTAAGGCAACCGTACACGCTATATGCCTGGCGCATCTCCCGACTGGCTACATGCGATTTAGCCAGTACTCGCGTTACGATGCCGACTTTATGGTGACAGTGTTGCGAGAGTTTCACGTAAGTCGAACTACTTATATTAAATCAAGGTCCAAGTTATTTACATATTGTTTAAATAATTAATTATACGTACATTATGTCCGTTTGATAGAGGTATTATAGATATGAGGCCGACATCACTGACGCGGATGGTGACGCCGTTATTATTGCACACATCTCGAAGAACTATGCCGGTTGGCTGTACGAGATGCGGCAGAGGGCAGTCCGGGCGGTAGAAGAATCTCCCGGGACTACTATACGAGAGCATCAGTCGTCGACAATATCAGATGTAGCATGGGCTGCCATGTGTACGTACTAGGATGATGCTGCCTTCAAGACCAAGTCCGAGTAGATGAAGAAAAATCGAGGCCAACTACGGGTTGTACATACTTCTGGCTCGCAGTCGTTTTAGGAGATTAAGTCGGTATGTATTTATATTTAGTTTAGTTTAATATTAAACTGCAACTATAGTAAAGTAAGGTGATATTAATTAATGTACATGATTTAGTCCATGCGGAGTAGCTTGGGCTGAGCTCCTACTATGATGGAGTTTTGGGATAGAGTTCATATGTCGAAGGAGTCGACTTCGGGGTCGACAATGTCTCCAGCACTAGCTATATGATTAATACATTTACTATAATAAATATTATTTAGGATCATATTACGTAATTTATATGATGATACCAAGTTAGCTCACATGTACACATATTAAATTACAAGACCGATTTGAGAAGCTCCGCAGCCAGCGTATAGCAGAGTTACAGGCTACTAGGGGCGATGCTGAGACGTTAGATTCCACCATCCCTCCACCCGAGATTAGTTTATCTCAGGATGAGGAGACGGCTCTTTGGGTCGCGTCTTAGGATCCTCCCACTAGCACTATCGACCGGTATCGAGTGTTGGGGTTACCGAGGGTACCAGCCTATACACTACCTGGAGGTATGATATTTTAGTTTATTTCTTGTTTATGCATAAAGTAAACTTATAACCTTATTCATATTATATTTATTTTTGTAGGCTCTAGCCAGCGGCTGCGTCCGAAAGCCCCCTTGGGACCATCACATACAGGCGTTGGCTTAGACAATGCTTTGTTCCAACGGGTTATGGCTGCGGTGTCGGAGAGGTTTGCGACGGATCTGATATTCCATCGTTAGGACCTGCCCAGCAGTTCTCGCCTCCATCAGCTTGCGCATGACGTTGCAGGTGGTGCCACCGTCGAGAGCACGGGTATCCCTCCAGAGCAGTTTGTCGCGATACGCGACGAGATTGTTCGGATGGTGGTTACCTTACTCATGGACGCGTTTGGGCCGATGCTGAGTCAGCCCTCGACTACCCAGGTATACTATTCGTAATTTTAAACTCAAGTGTATATTCTGTATGTTATTTAATTTTCATTTAGTTATCTTTAACTGTATCATATATATGGACTAATGATTGACATTATATTGTATCCACAGGGTGACGAGCGGGCTAACGAGAGGGCCGACGAGCGGGTTGACGAGCGGGCTGACGATGCTGAGCGATTGGACGACGACGACGATTTTCATACACCAGAGCAGCAGCGACGCCCGCCCTTGACTTAGTTTTGTAGATGATTAGTACATATTTACTTTAGTTTAGCTTAATGTGATGTAAATTTTTATAGTTTGGTTGATTTTTGACGTATTGTAGCTTTTAATTATCATTACTTTAGTTTGACATCTTTACTTTAGTTTAGTTTAATGGCATATATGAGATACTTTAGTCTAGTTGATCAGAACTTTAGTTTAACATGTCATATTCATGTTGGCATTGGTAAGTCATATTCATATTGGCCTTGGAAATTTTATTAATATTGTTGGCCTTAGTAGTTGGCCTTGATAATTCATATTTATTCATGTTGTTAGAGAATTATAGTTATGTTTTATGTGTTGTTTGGAAAAAAATAGGTTCACAGGTACAAAAATGTGGGTTATTACCCTGGATATTGCCAAAACAGAATAAACATTAAAAAAAGAAGGGTAACCTCGACGGAATAAGGCTATCCTCGACGAATTTCCGTCAGAATTAAGCTTCTTCCAATTTTGGCTGCCTTGCCATGTGGCAGGTTTAGACTCAACAGATTATCCTCGATGGATTACATTCGGTCAAGAATAGTTTAATGTCGACTGAATATTCGGTCGAGGTTAGTTCCGTCGAAGGTAGTTATCCCAGACTGAAAGATCGACGGACTTAATTTCGACGCGCTTATATCGACTGAATTTTCGACCGAATATTCTGTCAGAATTAAGCATAATCTCAACGGATTATACTTAATTTCGATGAAATATTCCGTCGAAAATAAGCCTTTTTGTTGTAGTGAATGTTGCTTCACCCACCTCGTTCCAGCATACTGGAGAACGACATAATGCCTCGAATGGAGCCATTCGATATGGGATCTTGGAAATGGGTTCAAGGTCAATACAAAATTCGATTTCACGTTTTGGGGTAAGCTAGGAAGTTCTTCAGAAAATACATCAGGGAATTTATTAACAACAGAAATATTATTCAAATCTAACGTATTTTTGTTTAAATCGGTGACATGGGCTAAGAAAGCTTGACATCCGTTTTTCAATAAACGAATGGCTTTATGGCTTGAGATGACAGTAATTGATTTCAATGGTTTGGTTTCTTGAATTCGCATACCAAGTTGGTTAGGAATATGAAAACTAATAACCTTATGAAAATAATCAATTTTAGCATGATGAGTGGTTAACCAGCCAATTCTTAAAATCACATCAAATGCAAGTATTTTCAAAGAGATGAGATCAACAGGTAATGTGAGGGTGCCAATTTGAATCAAACAAGATTTGTAAACTATGGATGTAATGAAGGTTTCTCCCAACAGAGTTTCAATAGATAAGTCAAAGTCAAATTTCTCAGGGGTCAAGTTCAAACGTTAAGCACAAGCAGGTGAAATAAAAGAGTGGGTAGAAATCAAACTAATGGAAGAAGAGAAGAATTATTGGGCAATAGATAGTTGTTGGAATAGTGACTAACAACCCCATCACCCAATCCCCTCTCATCATTTGCTACAAGCTATCATGAAATTGAATTTGACAATGAAGAGTAGTATAGGCCATTGGCCATTCACGTGTAGAAGGAGAATGAGACACTCATTTTGGGACAAGTATTCTAATCTCAGCATTTGGCCAAAGTGGGTGCAAACATACTTAGGTTTATCTCTTTTTGGACAATACAAGTTACACTCTAATAACTTAGTATTGCTACCTTATGATAAGTTATGGGCACATATACACCACTCTTCATGAGTTTATGATTGGCTTACCCGTGATAACTTCGTTCGGGTTCCTCTCTTTTTGAGAAGTCACGACAAAAGCTCTCCCCTGAACCACCGACTTTGACTTGTCCGGGACAGCCTTTGGAGTCACCATCCCAGCTGAACATAACTTCGTTATAGGGCACACTCGAGCTATGTGACCTTTCTTTACGCAATTGTAACACACTTTGGGTTGCTATGTATAATTTGGACTGATGTGTTCCTCTTGTCCGCATTTATAACATACGACTGGTAGTCGTTCTCCTCCCCTAGAAACAGGTGATGGTGTCGATGCAGATGTCTTTCCGTTGTCATTATTAAATCTCCTTTTTTTGAAATTTTCACTTGACTCACTTCTTCTATTATCTTGGCCATGATTACCACCGAAGTGGTTACCATTTCTAGCATGATAATTTCCTCCACGCTGGTTGTCATTAATCCGATGATTGTTGCCATTGGTACGACTATTATCGTGTTGTCGGTTGTTGTCCTTTGGTTGAACCGTCTCATTATCTCGTTCGAATAATTGAGCCCTATTCAAAACATCTGAATACAAACAAAGTTTATGAGAAATGAGGTATTGACGAATTTCAAGTTTCAAACCTCTCAAAAATATTCGTGACATTCGTTCCTCATTATCCACCAAATGGCAACCGGGATAATTTCGCAAACTTGGCCTCGTATTGTGATACAGTCATATTGTTCTGTTCCAGTTTGATGAATTCCACCTCCTTCATATAACGAATACTTTCTAGAAAATACTTGTCGTTGAACAATTCCTGGAACTTCACCCATGACATCTTAAGTGCGGAAAAATTAGTACGTTTCACAGATTCCCACCAGTGATCTGCCTCTCCACGCAACATAAAGATGGCGAAGGGAACCTTTTGCTCCTCTGTGCATCCCAAGACATTAAATATTTTGGTGATCTACTTAATCCAAGCTTCTGCCTTGAGTGGCTCTGGCTTTCCCAAAAACTACGGCGGTAGTGACCAGCCGTGAGTTACCATTATTTCCACCTGCATTTTGAACAGGAGTCTCTCTCGTCTGGTTTTCCATTAATTGTAGAAATCTCCTAAACACCTCATCATTCATCATTTGGTTGGGGGTGTTGTTTACAGGAGTATTATTGCCTTCCTGATGCATATTATCCTGGTTATTGATTGGTGGTGTCTCAATGGTCTCATATGCTCCATTGCTTATCTCTCGATTTTCAGATGTCATTCTCAAATACTGCCATAAAACAAGGGTTAATTAAAGAAATTGACATGTCACATATTATCCCTATATTCCGACCGACCAATTAAATAACAAATAAGCTTAGGTAGGACAAACTAGCAAAGTCGTCTCTCCCATCCTAGTTCTAGCCTCAGATCTCTTCCAAAGATCTTATCCCTAAGCTCTGATACCAACTGTGACGCCCCCAAAATAGGTCTACACAACCCATTCTGAGTCGCCAAAATACATGGTACAGAATTCAAATACAAATCTACCTATTCTAACTATTACTCTATCGTGCCAAAATACGACAACACATAAGCTGTGAGTTTGAATACAAATATTGCAACGTACATAATACGACACTATCCATACTCAAATTAAGTCTTCATTATAATTATTGACACAATATTTTACAACATAATGAAGACTTTTATCATAACTATCTCGGATCATTACTCCACTCCCCAAGTAGTCCCAGCTACACTTTCATTTCCTAAGAAGAACAATGTAACCAAAAGGAAAAGGGTGAGCTCAACTAGCCCAATAAAGAATATTATGACTAAGATAATGAAGAATAAATTATCTTTAGCCTTTAACAATAAAAAAACAGATAAAATATGATGGATAACAAGTTTTAGATCAACAACTGCAGCGGAAATAACAATCCATTAGAAGAGTCAAGTAGAGCATGATGTCTACTATCTTCTATGATTTAAAAGTCCATCATCAATATTTTATCCCTATAACATCAATCAATAAATATTTCAAATCAATATTTTATCTTTGCACTACGGGCCAAAGATATGCATTTGTATCACCAGTGGTCATGATCATGTCAAACACTTGTCCATCTTTGCACTACGGGCTAAATATATTTATAAATCAACGATTCATCTTTGCACTACAGGCCAAAGATAACTTTCACCACAATTTAAGTCTGAGGATTATGACAATGATATAAAGAATGAATCCAGTGAGATCAAGGATAAATATTAAAGATTTATAATTTAATTTATCCAAAGTTCAAGAATGTCCAAATTGTCAACATGAAGATCAAAACAAGTATTCAATTTCAAGAATAAGATTCATAAAAGATAACTTGGACAAAAAAAAAAGAAAATTAAATTCTGTTGTGAATAGTACTCATGAATAGTATCGTATGAATAGTGTCGTATGAATAGTGTCGTATGAATAGTACCCATGAATAGTATCGTATAAATAGTACCCCGACATGAAAAGATTAAAATTTAATAAGAAAGTTCATACCAATATTCTAGTGAAATGATATTAGATGAAGCGTATACCTTAAAGAATTTCTAATCATTTCGAGAATTATAGAAGCAATACTTACCATAGTAAGTTTAAAGTTAGGAATATGAAATGAAATAATATCAATTACATAATATGGAATATAAAAAAAATGATATCCCTTACGAGTATTGAAATAAAACAATATCCTTTACGAATATTGAAAGAAAAATAACCTCCTTTACGAGAAAAATAATATCCTTTACCTTAATAGGAGACTAAATCTGACTGGTATGCCGGAGATTATCTTGAGAAAATTTTGCACTGTTATCCACACTCAAAATATCCTTATACTCATAAGAAATAAGCTCAATATTATAGAGAAACAATTTTCTGATTCTGGTGTGAGTTTCATTGTTTAACTAAGCAACCTATTTATAGAAAAGGTGTAGCACACCATCACTGACAAAATATGCAGGCGGATGATTTGCAGCATACTCATTTTGAAAACAAAGAGTTCAAAGCCAACTTGTTCTCCTCCATTCTTTTATCACATGTTATATATATTATAATAATATTAATATTTAAACAATTATACATTATAAAATTATACTGTTATAATATATTATAATAATATATTTGAATGACTATTTTCTCAGAGAAGATAATTATGGCTTCATAGAAAAATATAACAAACTTTCAACAAATGTCTCAAGCTAAAATTCCTCCATTTATATCAAAATTGAACAAATATTTACTTATTATATTTATCAAAAAAATTCATTTTATTCATCAATTATTTACAACTCTTTAATCTTACAATAATTATTCCTAATTAATATTATAGAATCACAATATTGACAATCAAATCGTTCCCAGGAAAGAGGGGGCTTTTCGATAAGGATTTATCAATATTAGCGCGCAATTATATAACTTAACCCCTTTTCTCGACAGAACTTTCTAGACATTGTCAATAATGATATCTAATAATATCATTTCAACAATACGAGTTACTGTGTTGTGGCAATTATTGATTTGATAATATAAAATACTATGCAATTATCACTGTAGCAATTATTGAATGAAATATTGAGTGACTTCTTACGTAAGTATCAATAATCAAAGATATTGTGCAATACCGTGTGCTACTGTGCAACAACGCGTATTACTGTACTTTTATCACCGGGTATTTTAACAGTCTAACGGTAAAAGTTTTGCCATTATTTTTATAAAAAGGTTATTTCTGTCGCTTTCTATATCCGACAGTTATTCCGTTGTGGGATCCAACAATGATTGCGCTGTCGTACGAATATTCCCCAACAAAAAAAATATTCCCCGACCAAACGAATATTTTGTGACAACTTGCCTACTTTGCAAATTTGCACAAATCACCCATAACTATAATATTTATTAAATTATCACCTTACTATTTAGAATAATATTTAAAGAAAATTAAATCTTTATTTATAAAAAGTTGGGGTCTTACAATGGATTTAGAGGTGTCATAAATTTGGACCAAGTCTACTTCTTTTTTCATCCAATACCCTGCCAGATAAAGAAAAACAAGTATCCGAAGCTACGGTACTAGCTTGGATAGTTAGTAAATCACAGGCCATGGCGGGCAAAGTACGAAATTGTCAGCTATGCTTTTCCCAAAATGCAAGTATATCAAAAATTTTAAATTCTTGGTGTTGGAAATTTTCTATACGAGCTACACGCAAGTGTACGTGGTCAACAAGTAATATACTGATAAGATCAGGTATCGTACCCACAAAGACAATAATTCCTATTTAATCAAACAAGTACCAATTTTGTATTATTTCAGCTTTATCAAACTAATGATTAAAAGAGGATTTTCTAAATAAATTTCTACTTAAACCAATTTTAACATTAACTAAGGATTTTAACAAGTTTTGGAGAATTAAGCCTACAACTTCACTTAATATTTCACTTCAGATAATATACTTTCCTTCAGTTTATATCAATTACTCCAAATTATTAATCAAGAACACGAAAGCAGATATAATCATCTCTCAATGCATTACATCCATACTCACTTAAATCCACAGATGATAAAATTAAGCAAGACACCTTAAATAACTAATTCACTATATCTCTATGTGAATTACAATTAAATGAGGTTTAATATCAAGTTCTTAACAGATTACATATGATGCATAGATATCTTTATCCTATACATGAATATTTATGAATCCCAACTAAGCAGAAATCACAAACATATGTCACTGTGGCTAGTTCCAATCCCATATGTCATCTCTCAAATTCATATGGAATAACGGATAATTGGTGATCAAGCAATTATATAGATTAAACACAACTCATAGCAAATAATCTAGAAATAGTATTCATAAACTGAATTAAAAACTATTTAATCCTCCGTTATATAATAAGATCCATTATAGGCTTAAATAGAAAGTTAGTTCATCATAGATGAATCAAAATCCATAATCCACATAATAGAAATCATTCTGAATACAAGATGTTAAAGAAGAGAGAAAATAACTCTAAGTTATAACACCGCTCGTCTCTACGCTTCTTGCGTTCTTCGTGATCCAATCTGCTTCAAATCTCCTTACTAATCCAAGTCATGAAATTAGGGCTTCAAAATTTGTCTAAGTGTGTGTATTACGGCCTCTCTGTTCTCCTAATATACTCTCCCAGCCGTAATCCATACCAAATCTCTATTGCTCCACAATCCTACTCAAAGCAGGAAACTTGCTAGTCTTGCTACCGTAAGCCCGCCCCAGCAGGTGATTTACTCTCGAGAGGCCTGCCCCAGCGGGCAGCCACTTGCTGATGCTGACTTTTTGCACACCCGCCCCAGCGGGTGATTTGGCTTTGAGAGGGCCGCCCCAGCGGGCATCCACTTTTCCTAGAAAGTCTGAAATATTGCCTTTTAGCCTCAATTTCCATCAGTTCGCTTCCTGAAATCAACAACTCAAAAACAAAAGTAAAATGATACAAAACTACTCGAAGTAAGCACGAATTAAGCTATAACGGATATCGATTCTTAGGTATAAAACCAACTCATCACTTGGTCGGTCATAAAACTTCTAAAATCAGTACTACAATATAAACCAAGTTCGTTTAGACTGCTTGTGTGTGTTGAAGTTTTTGGCTTTTTTTTATAATGATTTTAATAATGATGCAAATTAGAAGATGAAGAGGCAGGAGGTGGTGCACGTGTGGATGTAGAATATACAGACGCGTATTGTTCATAAAATTTAGTAAATGTATTATTAAAATTTAGTTTAATGTAATTAATATTTTCAGTACCTATATTTTCTACTATATCTTCTAAAACACTTTCCACACCTTCCAATTTTATTACGGGGTTTAATGTCACTGCACAGGTAATAACAATAGGCATGTCTTCAAAATATTTTTAAAATTTTTCTTCCATACTAAAAATAAGGTTAGTCCAGAAAGGATCATATTTATATTATTGAAACATATTTGTTATTTCCAAACATGCAAACAGAATATGATGAATTGTAGGATAATAAACACCACTTAATATTTTTATTTTTTAAAAAAACTTTAAGAATATTTAAAAGTTAACATAATAAATTTCAGTCTTCATTTGTTATTTCATGATCAGTTTGTGTGTTATAAAGCTCCATAAGTATATTTTGACGTATATAAACATCTTTAAATAAATCATATGTACTATTCCATCTAGTGTTATTATCAAATTTTATTCTTTTAAATTTTTCACCTCTTGCATGACAAAAAGTTCTAAAATCTTGTATTCTTCTATTTGAACCATATTAATTTTATATATTGTATCTTGCAAGTAAGTGAATTCGAATTGTATAATCAAATTTATTATATGGCATACACATCTAACATGAAAAAATACACCATTCACTACAGACTTTAAATTATGTTTTAACATATTAATAGAACTAGTATTATTTGTTACATTATCTAAACTAATACTCATTATTTTATCTTTAATTTTGAAAGCACGAATTATGGACATAATTTGAGCATATATTGATTGACCATTATGTGGTAATTCAAAATATTCAAATCCTATGATTCTTTTTTGCATAAACATTTCAGAATCTATCCAATGAGCTGTAATACAAATATAGTTAATTCCAGGATGATGATTAGCAGACCAAGTATCACTAGTTAATCAAATTTTACCATCAAAATTATCAAAATATTTAATTAATTCATTTTTAGCTTTAGTATATAATTTAATTGCATCACATTTAGTAGTCATTCTACTTGCTTGTTTATATTTTGGTTGCAATGCACCTTAAATGTAGTCGGTACAACGCGCATCGTCAAAACAATTGAATGGAAGTTCCTTCTCGATCACTAACTTAGTTTGCCACTCCTTTTGTAATATTTGATCGTAACTCCAATTGTAACCAGAATGATCAATTTGTGATTGAGAGCTTTCATCAGTTATTTTGTGCTTCTTCATACACGACTTGTAGTGACGAAGTAATGTATTATTTCCTTTAACCCCAAATAAGTTGTTGAATATTTTGTATTGAGCTTTTTTAACACCTTCTGCAATCCACACTTCGATGAAATGATCCCAAATAGCCGCTGTACGTTTGTTTTGCTCGCCGGTAGGACGTGAAAATATTGTACTCGAACCCGAAACGACACTTTCGGGTATAATGATATTTAGATCATTTTGAATAAATGATGGCACTGGTGGAATGTTGGAAGAATCCATTGTAATAATATGAGTGTATTAATCAAATAAATACTATGATTTATGTGTATAATAAATTGTAAGTATATATTATATAAATTATAAGAATTAAAACAATGATACAAATTAAGAATTTGAGCTTGCAAATATGTGTTATTGTTATAATAGAGAATAAAGAGAGAAAGATGTGAAGAGTTATAATTTTTGTGGAGTAAATTATGGCATTTTTATAGTAAAAAAAAATAACCGTTAGTAAAATTATAACTGTTACGCTTTGAATATGAAAGTTTATTTAATTTTTGAAATATGAATTCTGATGAAATTTTAATAGATGCGATGGATTAATAGATGGATGAGAAGGTGTGTCCCCCCCCCCCCCCCCCCCGTTTTATTGTCTCATTACTAATAGTAAATATGAGAAGGTCTAAGGTGGTGTTTGATAAAATTAATTGTTAAGATCTGAACAATTTAGACATCTGAATAATTTAAAGCATCTGTCCAGAATTGTGTATGAATGAAAAAATGTTGTTTGATAACTAATTTTTTCAAAATGTCTGAATAACAGTATTTTACCATTTTAACCCTCTGAACAATTTAAACAAAACCTATTTGACAATCAGAAAGATCTAAATAGTATTTTAAATACATATTAATAATATTTTGACCACAATATGATAAAATAAAATGTATCATGCCCAATGAAAACATCAACATAGCATAATAATTTGTCATTTGTCATTTGATGATACAATATCGCTATATTGATTTCACAATATATCAAAATATAGCAATATATCCTTGTTGCATCAAATATATCTATCTTGCATTACCAATACTGAATAGCTATATTCACTGGCACATTACCAATCTAGCAAAATTTAAAAAAAATGGCTAGATTGATATATTTGATTCAGTAATATATCAAATTACATCAATATATCATTGTTGCATCATATTGATACATTTGAACCACTATTGATATATTCAAGACATTTGTCATTTGATACGATATCGATATATTTTATTTCACAATATATCAAAATATATCAATATATCCTTGTTGCATCAAATATATCTATCTTGCATTACTAATACTGAATAACTATACCAATCTAGCAAAATTAAAAAAATGGCTAGACTAATATATTTGATTTAACAATATATCAAATTATATCATATTGATATATTTGATCCAATATTGATATATTCAAGACAATTGTCATTTGATACAATATTGATATATTTGATTTCACAATATATCAATATATAATTGTTGCATCATATTGGTACATTTGATCTAATATTGATATATTTGAAGAGGTTATTTTTGTCCAAAAATAGCTAATTTCGTTCAAACCCACATCTGAATAGTATAGATTTATATTTGTCCCTTACTGATTAAGAGGCATTAAGAGGCAAAACAAAATTTACCAAACATGTTTAACCTCTGAGCGAATCAGAGGCACTTCTATTAAGAGGCAATAAGAGGTAATCAAACACGGCCTAAGTAGTGTAGCTGCTTCTGTAAGACCCAAACTTTTATGAATAAAGATTTAATTTTCTTTATATATTATTTTAAAATAGTAGGGTGTTGATTTGATAAATGTGGTAAGTTATGGGTAGAATGTGCAAATTTTATAAAGTAAGCAAGTGGTTATAAAATATTCATTAATTGTGTCGGGAAATATTCATTTAGTCGGAAAATATTCTTTTTGTCGAAGAATATTCGTACGACGGCGCAGTCATTGATGGACCCCACAACGGAATAACTGTCGGATATAGAAAGCGATAGAAATAACCTTTTTATAAAATAACGGTAAAACTGTTATCGTTAAACTGTTGAAATACCAGTTATAAAAACACAGTAATACGCGTTGTTGCACAGTAGCACACGGTATTACACAGTATTTCAAATTATTGGTTCTTACGTAAGAAGGCACTCATTTAATAATTGTTACAGTAATTACTATTCAATATTTTATATTATTGATTCAATAATTGCTACATGAATAATTGCATTGATAGTTTATATTATTGATTCAATAATTATCACTGCACAGTATTTCATATTATCAAATTAATAATTCATATTATTTGAATAATATTATTAGATAGCATTATTGGCAATGTCTAGGAAGTTCTGTCTAGCAAATGGGTTTGGTCACCTAATTGCGCGCCAGTAAGGAGAAATCCTTATCGAAAAGCCCCTCTTTCCTGGAAACGACCTAGTTGTCAATATTATAATTCTGTAATATTATTTATGAATAATAATTGATTGTTGATAAATATGATAAGTTGGTATTTATTAAATTTTGATATAAATGGAGGAATTTTTTAACGAGAGACATTTGTTAGAAATTGACATTTTATCTTCTCCGATAAAATATTTATTCAAATATATTATTATAATATTACATTATAATAGTATAATGTGATAATATAATAGTATAATTTGAATGGTAACATTATTATAATAAATTCATGGTATAAAATAAAATGAGGTGGAAGAGAAAAAATGGAATTGAAATTCTTTTAATAATTAAAAATATTTTAATATATATATATATATATATATATGTATATTATATAAACATGTGTTGGTGGGATTTTTCAAAGATGCTGATTATTCAAATGTGGAGTGCTGCTTGATTTTATAGTTGGTGTGCTGAGAAAGCCATCGGGGTTATATTTGTCAATCCTGGTGTGCTAAGCATTTTCTATAAATAGGGTGCTTAGTTAGAAATAAAAATCACACCAGAATCATAAAAAAAATTCTCTATAATATCGAGCGTATTTCTTGTGAGTATAAGGATAGTTTAAGTGTGGATTACGGTGCAAGATTTTTCGCAACATAATATCCGATATTTCAGTCAGATCTAGTATTTTACTAAGGTAAAAGATATTATTTTTCTCGCAAATGATGTTATTTCCTTTCAATATTCATAAATAATATTATTTTCTTTCATATTTCATATTATGAAAGTGATAATATTTCATTTCATATTCCTAAATTTAAACTTACTACGATAAGTATTGCTTCTATAATTCTTGAAATGATCAGAAATTCTTTGAGTTTTACGCTTCATCTAATATCATTTCACTAGAATATTGGTTTGAAATTTTTATAAAATTTTTATCTTTTCATGACAAGTTACTATTCACGAGAAAAAAAATTATATTTTTTTTCTGTCCAAATTATCTTTAATTGTATCCATATTTTGATCTTTATTTTGAACTCTGGATAAATTCTCTAATATTTGTCCTTGATCTCACTTGATTCGTTCTTTATATCATTTTTCATCATCCTCAGTCTTATATTGTGGTGAAAGATATCTTTGGCCCGTAGTGCAAAGATGAGCTGTTGATTTATGAATATCTTTGGCCCGTAGTGCAAAGATGAGCTATTGATTTATGAATATCTTTGGCCTCTACTGCAAAGATGGACAGGTGTTTGACATGATCATAACCACTAGTGATACAAACAAATATCCTTGGGCCGTAGTGCATGAAAAATTCGTTGATTGAAAATATTATTGATTGGTGTTACAAGCATAAAATATTGATGATGGACTTTTATATCATAGAAGATATTAGACATCATTCTCTACTTAACTCTTCTAATGAATTGTTATTTTCGCTGCAGTTGTTGATCTAAAACTGGTTGTCCATCATATTTTATCTTATTTATTGAAGGCTAACGATAATTTATTCTTTATTATCTTAGTCATAATATTTTTTTACTGGACTAGTTGAGCTCACCCTTTTCTTTCATTGTTCTCTTCAGGAAATGAGAATATAGCTGGGACTAGTCGAGGAATGGAGTGATGGTCCGACATAAAGCTGTAGAAGTCCTCACTATTTTATAAAATAGTGTGTTAATAATTATAATTAATGAGACCTGAATTTGAGCATTTATATTTTCTACATAATATTTGTATTGGCGCTCACAGTTGTGTGATCGTATTTTGCACGACCGTATAATAGTTGGAATTTGAAGATGTGTATTTGGAGTCTGTACCATGTATTTGACGACTCAAAATGGATTGTGTATTAAACCTATTTTGGGGACGTCATAGTTTCTCAGTAAAATAGGTACGAAAATGTCATTCATGTGGCAGATTAGCTACTATTGATGTTTTCTTTTTTAGGGATGTAATGTGGTATGGGCTATATATATATATATATACATAATTGCATGCTAAGCTCCCTAGTGTGTGTGTGTATATATATATATATTAATATTAATATATATATATTAATGGATATTGGATGAGAATGCTGAAGGTCTAAAGACTAAAGGTCTAAAGGTATGTCAACCTTTCTTCTTTTTTTTGGAGCAATGCTACTATCACATAATTTGGTTCACATAAAACTCACATACACACACATGCATATTTGCGAGCCCTGTATATCACGCAGAGCCCACAGTATGCATATGTGTGTATGTGAGTATTATGTGACCCAAAATTATGTGATAGTATCATTATTTTATTTTATTTTACTTGAGTTGATGACTTTGTCATTTGTGTCAGTATGTTTGGTGCACATTTTGTAGCTCTTGCATGTGACTTGGAGTCTTGGCCCTTGGGAGTGGCCTTGGCAGTGAGGGTTCAATCAGTCGATCACTCTTTGGCTGGTTGCACATTTTAACCGTTGAGTGTGTGTGTGTGTGTTTTTTTTGTATCGTTAGGCGTTAAAGTTGGCATGGTGGTGTTAGTGCTGGGCTGAGCCGCCTGACTAATTTTTTTTGTTGTGTTCATATGTTGGGTTGGGTTGTTGAGTTTGACAACATTTTAAGAGGACAACAACTAACAAATAACAAGCCAGCAAGCAAGCCAAACCTGTTGCCCCAGACTAGGGCAGGCCCATGCCAGACTCAAGCCCATAGGCCAGTCCAGGGCGAGCATTGTGCCAAGCCAGGCCAAGCCAAATTTTTATACTAAAATGGTAGCCTTTTTAAGCCCTTCAAATGGAGCCAGACCGGTCCAGGCCTTGACCAAACTGGGCTTTGATCAGGCCGGGCCCAGGCCAGATCAAGACCAGACTGCGAGCCTCAAGCCTTTTGTGCATCTCTAAATATGTCTATACAAAAATCATTAAATTAATATCTCAATATTTTTAGGCTGATTGATACTTCTATCTCTCCAAGTTGGGGTTAAATACTTTGTAAATCTCTTTACTTTAGGTCGACTTACAAATGGGTCACTGAACTTTTTTTTCTTACAGTCAGCTCACTGTACTCGACTTTTCTAACACAAAGTTAAAACAATCGTTAAATGCTTTGACTTTTAACGAAAAAAAACAGCTAAGCTGCTGAGTTGTAAAAAAAACCTATGTGACAGTGATTATGCGACGTAGCAATGATGATGTGGATTTGGAGGAATTTTTTTATGAAGAAAATGAAAAAAATATCTTAAAGTATAATATTAATTTAAAAAATTAGGCAAAAAACAAGAAAAAAAATTAAAAAATATATTTAATTGTTTTTATAATTAATATCAAATAAATTTTTATTTATAATTAAGTCATTTATAAAACATAAAAACTAAAAATATGCTAATTAAAATTAAGGGGAATATAAAATACATTTAGGGGAAAATGAAAGAAAATTATAATAAAATCAAAAAAATTTAAAAAATACATGATAGAAATTAAAAAATAAAAAGAATTATTTAGTTATTTTTGTAATTAATAGCAAATAATTTTTATATATAATTAATAACAAATATAATTAAAGAAATTAAAAATATTATAAAATTAAAAATATTAACAAATATAATTATTTAAAAAATTATACAAATATACATATTTATAAATAAATTAATACATGCCTAATTAATTAATACATTCAAAAAATAATCAAAGCCAAAATTCACAATACTAAACTATTTTCGACACAAACCCTAAATAAACACCCATCATCATAACAAACACCTAAGCCCTCTCACCCCTAATTCTCCTAGCCAGCTGAATGTCTTTGGGCATAATCGTAATCGTTTTGGCATGAATCGCACACAAATTAGTATCCTCAAACAAACCCACCAAATACTCTTCCACAGCCTCTTGAAGAGCTGCAACGGCACTGCTTTGAAACCTAAGATCTGTCTTGAAATCCTGAGCAATTTCTCTCACCAACCTCTGGAATGGAAGCTTTTGGATCAAAAGCTCAGTGCTCTTCTGGTATTTTATGATCTCTCTCAGAGCAACAGTTACGGGTCGGAATCTATGGGGCTTCTTCACTCCTCCAGTCGCCGGAGCTGATTTTCTGGCAGCTTTGGTTGGTAGCTGCTTCCTTGGGGCCTTGCCGCCAGTGGACTTGCGGGCAGTTTGCTTTGTTCATGCCATTTTAGAGAGGGAATGAAAGGGGGGAATATGAAGCAGCGAGACATTGATATTATTTTAGTTATTAATGTTTGTTTTTATTAATAAATAAGTTTGTGTTAAGTTTAATTTTTTTTTTTGAATGTATTAATTGATTAGGCATGTATTAATTTATTTTTTTATTTTTTGGTAAATTTTTTTATTTATATTATTATATTTGTAGAGAATTAAATAAAAATTTATTTGATATTAATTATAAAATAACTAAATATATTGTTTATTTATTTTCTTATTTTTTTGACTAATTTTTTTAATTTATATTATTATATTTGTAAAGAATTAAATAAAAACTCATTTGATATTAATTACAATAATATTTAAATATATTTTTTATTTATTTTATTATTTTTTGATAAATTTTTCTAATTTATATTATTATTTGTAAAGAATTACATAAAAATTCATTTGATATTAATTACAAAAATAACTAAATATATATTTCATCTATTTTCTTAATTTTTTGGCAAACTTTTCTAATTATATTATTATATTTATAAATAATTAAACAAAAAATAATTTGATATTAATTACAAAAATAACTAAATATATTTTTTATTTATTTTCTTATTTTTTTGTCAAACTTTTCTAATTTATATTATTATATTTATAAATAATTAAATAAAAATTAATTTGATAATAATTACAAAAATAATTAAATATATTTTTCATTTATTTTCTTATTTTTTGGCTAACTTTTTTAAGTTATATTATTATATTTGTAAAGAATTAAATAAAAATTCATTTCATATTAATTAAAAAAATAACTAAATATATATTTCATTTATTTTCTTGTTTTTTGGCTAATTTTTCTAAGTTATATTATTATATTTGTAAAGAATTAAATAAAAATTCATTTGATATTAATTACAAAAATAATTAAATATATTTTTTATTTATTTTTTTTGTTTTTTTGACTAACTTTTTTAATTTATATTACATTTTAAAATAATTCTTTTATTTTCTCCATAATTTTTTCCGTCCAAATCCACATAATCACGGTCACGTAGAATAATTCTCGACACATAAGCTTTTTTTTCACAAGTTAGCTGCTTACGTGGCAAACCGTTAAAAGTCAACACGATTTAACGGAATTACAAACGGTTTGTTAGAAAAATAGAGTACAGTGAATTGACTGTAAGAAAAAAAATTCAATGACCCATTTGTAAGTCGACCTAAAGTAGAGTGACTTACAAAGCATTTAACCCCTTCAAGTTGCCACCCACTTTCAAAGTCGTCCATAAAGTTTAATTTTCGTCAGTTAGGTCCTTAAAGTGACATTTTGTTGGCATTTTCGTTCCTCTAACCCAATTTAACTCAACCCGACCCATTTTGATCAATTTTAACCCAATCCGATCCAGTTTAATCCAACCCAAAATTTTAATTTTTAAAAATATTATATTATTTTTAAAATAAGTTTAAAATAATAATTATATTTAATATTTTAAAAAACTAATATTTAATATTTTAAAATAAATTATTATTTTTTAAAAAGTAATTATTTTAATATTTTAAAATAAAATAATTATTTTAAAAATAGTTATTTTTAATATTTAAAAAAGTTTATTCTTTTTTTAAAAAGTAAATAATAATTATATTTATTATTTTAAAATAAAATATATTTTTAAATTTTTTTTTAAAAATATTTTTTTTAAAATAATTGTAAAACAATAATTATATTTAATATTTTAAAATAATATATATTTTTTATTTAAAATAAAATAATATTTTTAAAAAGTTATAAAGATAATTATTATTCTAAGGAAAAAATATTAGAAACTTTTATTTTTTCAAAAATGAGTAAAGTTTCATAAAATATAGATTCAAAAAAATTACATAAGAAAATAAAAAATTATTTTTTAAAAAATAAAGTAGATTTTTATTTTTTATGTAAATATTTATTTTCTGAAAAAAAGTTAATATTTTTTATTATATGTATTCTTAATATTAGAATTTCTAAAAACAAAAACTAAAAATAAAAATAAAAATACAAAAAATAGTAAAAAAATAAAAAAAAATGATTCAATATTTTTTAAATAAATAATTTTTTTAAAATAATAATTATTTTCTCAAAAAAAAACTTAGAATTTTTTTTAGAAATAATTAAGAACTTTAGGGATTCAATCTTAATTATTTCTAAATTTTTTTTTTCTAAAAATAATAATTATTTTTTAAAAACAATATTTCTTTATTTTTTTAAAAAAATTATATCAGCTTTTTTCATTTATCTTTTACTTTTTTTGTATTTTAATTTCTATTTTAATTTTTTATTTTTAAAAATTCTAATATTGAGAATACATATAATAATAGTAAAGATATTAAATGTTTTTTTTGAAAATAAAGTTTTACATGAAAAATAAAAAAATCTACTTTATTTTTTAAAGAATAAAGTTTTTTTTCTTATGTAATTTTTTTGAATCTATATTTTATGAAACTTTACTCATTTTTGAAAAAAAATAAAGTTTCTAATATTTTTTCCTTAGAATAATAATTATTTTTATAAATTTTTAAAAATAATATTTTATTTTAAAATATTAAATATAATTAGTATTTTTAAATTATTTAAAAAATATATTTTATATTAAAATATTAAATATAATTATTATTTTAAAAATTATATTTACTTATAAAATATTAAAAATATTAATTATTAAAAAAGTATTTAAAAAATTATTTATTTTAGAATATTAAATATAATTATTAATTTAAATTTTTTTTAAAATAATTTTTTAAAAAAATATTAAAATAATTATTATTTAAAAAATAATAATTTATTTTAAAATATTAAATATTATTTTTTTAAAATGTTAAATATAATTATTTTTTTAAACTTAATTTAAATTAATATTATATTTTAAAATATTAAAAATTTTGGTTGTATCAAACTGGGCCGGGTTGGGTTAAAATTGGTCAAAATGGATCGGGTTGAGGTTAAATTGGGTTGAAGGAACAGAAACGCCAATAAAATGTCACTTTAAGGATTTAATTGACGAAAAATAAATTTTAAGGACGACTTTAAAAGTGGGGGATAACTTGAAGGGACAGAAGTGTCATTCAACCATATTTTTGCCCTATTAATATCACTATGAGTCTGAAACGAAAGGAGTAATTAATTTAAAACCACACGCTTACACATTTATTTATTACTAATATTTTTATACTACAAAATTAATTTCCTTCCATTTCGTGTGCATTTGGTGTGCTCCTTCCATAGCTGGTGAAACCAGAAACAAGAAACCCTAAACTGTAAAAATTTTCAATGGTCAAACCCTAAAAAAATCATTTCTTTCAATTCAATTTAACATTTCACTATACATATTATATCCATATATAACACAATCACAATCATCAAATTGTAAGAGATTGTGAAGATCGGAATCACACTCACTTTCATGCTCGTCAACTCTCAACGGTATGTCATCATTTTTAGAATCTCCAATTATATATATATATATATATATATATATATAATATTCACTATCTCTCCAAAGTTGTATGATGATTGTATAGTGTAACTTGTGCTGATGGATCTATTTTATAGGTGCTGAAATTTTGAGAGAATTTTTGAATTCATTGGGATCTAATGGCGAAGTGTTCAGAGGTAGATCTGATATGGAATTGTTTAATTGTGCTTTGTTTTGGTGACATTGGGCAAATTTAGTGCTTTTGGTATCAAGAGTTACGAATCTGTATTGTGATCGGCGCTAGTATTATTGTTTTTATCTGAATTGACTGAATTGCTTGAGTTTTTCATTAACTATTTATCTCATTCAGTGACAGTTTGTGAATGAATGAATTTTCCAAACAGGTGAATTTTCCAAACAGCTATTTAATTTCATGACAACATTTCTAAATTTCGGATGTATATGCATATATACATAATAATACTGAATTTCTAAAATTGAGGTTATTATAAAGTCAATTCTTCTTGCTTTTAAACTGAAATTACCAATTATAAAATTCTACTTATTAGTGCTGAAGTCTGTGTTAGAGAATGATGATTATGTCTTTTCTGTTATTTTTCCTAAAAAGTAAAACTTTTGCGGTGATTTTATTGATACTGAAAATTTCTTGTATTCTAATGCCATCATCAGTGCAGCTTTTAGAATTTTGTTAAAATCATTAAATGGTTGTTATGTCTTTCTGCTTACGCTTCAGTTCTCTGGTCTTTTCTCAGGAAATTTAAGTGCTAAAGCAAGAAAGTTCTTATTGGTTTGTAATGCGAAAGTGCAAAGATTTATATATGGTACACAAGGGGTAAATTTCTGTTGTGACCAAATCATTAAAGTTTTAGGAGATGGCGCCAACTAGCAAGGCTGATAAGAAGGCTGCAGTCGATGCAGCTGCATGGATGTTCAATGTAGTCACTTCCGTTGGGATCATCATTGTCAATAAAGCCTTAATGGCTACATATGGCTTCAGTTTTGGTAAAGTGCTTATCAAAAGTCTTTTGAATTTAATATCCAATTTTAAATATTATGTTACATTTTTGAATTTATTTTTAAAAAATAGAACATGATTAAATTGCCACTATGAAATGATCAAAAACTTAAGAAAATATGTTCAATAATTGATTGGTGTAGATCTACAGTCAATTTGGTTAGGAAAACTATAATATTCCTTTTGTGGATGCATTGAAAGTTATTGATGAAAATGGATTGATGCTGATACGAGTTGAAGCAGCTATTATTACTTGCAGCAGTACGAGTGGTCTTGATGCCACCCCCCACCCCACGGGCAGGTAGGTGGGTGGGTGGGTGTTGGGGGGGGGGGGGGGCTGACCTCCTGACTACTTAATCATTTTCTTTGTAGGACCAGAAAACGCCTTTTGTTTTCCCTACAGTTGTACCTTTTTTCCTAATTACTCTCCGAATTTTTTCCACCATATACCAATGTTACTTGTATAACAAACAAATAGAAAATTCAGTTATTCCAAATTTTCCTTTCATTCAAATTATTTCCTTTATAGATTATAGTGGTATTAACGAGGCTATAAGGGATTGTAAAATAAGAATACTTTTCTAGAGGACTTCTTGTCCACCTTTCTGGTTTCTCTCTTCATTCTGACCAAAAAAAAAACTTTAATCTAAAAAGTACTTTGAATAATTGATTTTGGAATATGTTTCTTTACTTTCCAAAATTGAAATGTGGCCAAACAATGTTGGATGGTGGAAGTTATTTCTTTGAAATTTGAATTTTGTACTTTTTAATAATATTGTTCCATTTAACTGTTTTTCTTGGTGGTTTTTTTTCAAGTCATTAGTATTTAGGTAATTCTTGCTAATATCATCTCAAATATATATCTTGTTGTTGCTTTATTCTGCTCTCAAATATACTTATCTCGTAGAAGGTAGATGATAACCTGAGGAAACAATCGTTATGCTTTTTCCTTTTGGTGAATATTGTGAGGTTTTCTCATATATTCTTATGGGCCAACATCGTTTTCAGATTTTATTAACTATATTGTTGTGCAACATCGCACATCATAAATCAAATCAATCATATGGGACTAATAGTATTCTAAAAATCCCCGCCTAGGTCCGCTTAGGCTGCGCCTAGGCGCTAGGCCCCTCCATAGTGCCCCGCCTAGGCGCTAGGCTCCCTCCTGGCGTCTTGCCTAGGCCTAAAGCAGCAAAAAAATCCCTCCAGAAAATTAGGCGGGGCCTAGGCGGAGAGATTTTTTTTATTTTAATAACTACCCAAACTAGATCTTGATATATTTATTTTTCTAATGATTTACCATATTCATAATGCAGTTTGTAGCATATCAAATCACAACAAGAAGTGAACAAGATCAAGTTAAAATGGATAATTTTATTATAGTTGTAATTTTTTGAACTTGTATCAACTTCAAATTATATAAATGATGATACATTTGTAATATTTAGTTTAATTCAATATAATTCTTAAATTTATATTTAGTTTCTTAAGTTTTAATATTGAAATGAATTGTTGAAATTTTATTATTTAATAGCAATCTTGTTTATGAATAAAACTAATACGTTAAAGATATGTTTGAACTTTGAACAATTACATGTTTGTGTTTGAACTTTGACATTGACAATATGGATATGTGTTTGAACTTTAAGTAAAGGCTTTTATTATCTTTATTATAGATTATTTTGCTTTATATTATTGTTTTGTTTGGATAAATGTAAGATAAAATATTAAAATTGACCTAAAATAAAAAATCCCGCCCAGGCCCCCTAGGCGCTAGGCCTCCCCTGGCCGCCCGCCTCCCTCCTAGCGCCTTTTAGAACATTGGGGACAGGCACGATAGAATCCTGTTTTATGCTCAGATTAGAGTATATGGAGTGTATCCTGTTTGTCTTCTTGCTTATAGTTGAAGAGGTTTTCATTTTATTTGATGAAGTTATAAAGAATTTAAAATTTCATGCTGCGATTGATATTGTTAGAAATGGATAGTTATGATTCACATCATTACCCTGGAAAAAAGAGAGAATTTTTTCCTTTTGATAACAAGTAAACTTAGGAATTTCAAAATATTGCTGCCTAGTGATGCCATGTTATTTGGTTTAACATGGCATATATTTTACTAGCATTTAATCAATTTTGAAAAAAATATCTTCTTCGTTTTTATGAATATCAAGAATTTCATCTTTTCAATGAAAATGTGATTGGCTAGTGTACGAATTGGAAATGGCCCATCTCAAAAGTGTATGTAACTTCATTTTGCAGTTAATTTTTAATTTTATGTAATTACAGTATATTGTTGACTCAAATTTGTGTCATACTATTGATGTTACTTAAACAGACAATGGAATATTGGATAAGTCTTATAAACTGGGACTTGCGAATGAACTAATGTGTCCTCCTTCACATTCGTACTTGACTCATCACTGTCACTAATCCACCCTCCCTACTAGTATCTCTAAAAATAAAAGTGCCTATAATAGGAAATTCTTAGGTCTGTGGAACAACATGATCAGCTTCCCAGGATGAATATTTTGACTCCTCTGATTAGTCACTGTTCTCCCGACGTTAATCTAATAATCCAAAGAAATGATAATTTAAGAAAACTTGATTGAGAAAATATGATGTTACGCAGAAACTATAAAGCACTAATATGGATAGTTTAGGAATATGTTTAGAGGTTTCATTGACCTGTGCAGCAACGAGAAAGGTGTTCGGTTGAAGTGTTAGAACCTAAAAAAAAGTCGTTACATATGGTTGCATGCAAAGATGTAGGTTATATGAAGATACTTTTGATGTGTAATAGTTCAGATGAGCATATTCTGCTGATAGGTAATCAAGGAGTTTTATTTCATTTTGCATACTTCTCAATTTGTCCCATCAGGTTGTTTTAGCTTTTAATTAGTGCCATCCTTGGCCCTTGCAGCTACAACCTTAACCGGTCTTCATTTTCTTACCACAACCTTGATGACTGGTGTTCTTAGATGGATGGGATACATCCAACCATCTCATCTACCCATTGGAGAACTTCTGAAGTTTGTTCTATTTGCAAACTTCTCTATTGTCGGGATGAATGTCAGTTTGATGTTGAACTCTGTGGGATTCTACCAGGTAACTAGATGTGCTCAATCTTTTGCTCTTTGTTTTTTGAGCATACTGAAGTTATATTGGAAATAATATATTCTCTAATACAAATTTTAGATCGCAAAGCTGAGTATGATCCCTGTATCCTGCTTATTGGAAGTTGTTTTGGACAAGATCCGATATTCAAGAGATACAAAACTCAGCATCTTAGTTGTTCTCATGGGTGTCGCTGTCTGCACTGTTACTGACGTGAGTGTCAATGCTAGAGGTTTCATTGCTGCTTTTATTGCTGTTTGGAGTACTTCTCTGCAACAATATGTAAGTTTCTCAATCCTCTACTTAATAATATTTTAGAGGTAATGAAGAATTTTATTAGAAGGAACAAAGAGTCACTATAATAGGTGTAGACAGGTAATCCACGAAGAAAAGAAGACAGTGGAAACATGGAAAAATACATGCCCTTGACACAGAACAGTCCTCCAATCACTGTGAACATCAGAAATAACTATCCCACAAAAAGCCCCCTTCGTCAAAGCCCAAAGAGAAGCCAAATAAGACACCCTATCCAAAAGAGAAGTGGCAGTGAGATAGGTATTGATGAATATCCTCGTCTTGCGTTCCAACCATATTCCCCAAAGAATATCCTGTGTGAACTGTGTATAAGATAGTATGTTTCTGTCTTACAGATTTAACTGAAACATATATATTACACTACTGCCGAGATGTTCACCCATCCGTACCATTTTTTAATCTCCATATCAAGCTCATCCAACAACTCTTTGTCCTATGTATTGCAGCATGAGCAAATTTTTTTATATAGTCTGTAAATTTATTAAGCTATTGTTTGCCTGGCTGTCCAATTTTGTTATACACTTATTGGAGTGATCTAAATGTTTTTTTGGAATTCTGCCTGCAATCTCCAAGTGCTGTTTCATGAATCTGTTTCCGTATGTGCAGTACGTTCATTACCTTCAGCGGAAATACTCGCTTAGTTCTTTCAATCTGTTGGGACACACTGCGCCGGTCCAGGCTGCCTCTCTGATTTTAATAGGCCCCTTTCTGGATTATTTCCTGACAAACAAGAGAGTATATGCCTTTGACTTCAACGTAGCCTCTGTTGTAAGTACTTCTCAACCCACGTTCATGATATGAAATCTATATATGTTGTCCATTATCTCTGCATCTCAAAGTCATTGTCCATGCTTCTGGTCTCTGCATGTAGTAGCATGTATTTGAATTTCATGCCATTTCAAATGCATGCAAGTTTAAAAGTTGGTTTTTCCATCATTGCATCTCATTCTATGCTTACTATTATTTTTTGCACTCACTTCCAACTATAAATATGCAAACATGATTGTTAGTTTTTATTTGGTTGCCAAATCTGCTTCTGTCATGTCATACTTGATTCCCGATTCTACCTTGCAAATTTACAGTCCCCTTCTTACTCATTCTAGCAATCGAAGAAAATGAGAAACAATGGCAACTATATCATCAATTGAGAATCTGAACCTGTAGTATGATGTAAATCATACCATTTGAGTTTGTGATATTAGCAGGACCCCTCTTCTGCTATTGTTCATACTTACTAAACTCACATGAGAAAACACTTATTTATCTAGTATAACGTAATAATAAAATGGCAATGAAAGATTCTCATTTCGCTCAATATGGAGTAACCCTCTTCTCTGTATGCCTCTTCGTCTCTCACCATTTCCTCTAGAAGATCTGATATAGTGTTGACTGTGTTAAGAGTAAAAGAAAAAGGTCACTAGTAAGTCGTGCTAGTCATTTTGTTGCATCTTCCTGCTCAGATTTATCTTATTTGTTCTGAAAGTCCATATGGTTCGTTCATCCTAAGGAAATCCAATATGGATTTTCATGGGATGAGAAGTTAAATCGACTACTTATATGCACTTTCTCTAGCTTGCGATTTTTCGGTTGAATCATATTCGGCTCGTCTAACCATCGAGCTTCTCGCGAGTTTTTCTTAGCCAACTTCGAGCCTGATTCAAAAAATTTATAAATTCCATAGCATATATATATATATATATATATATATATATATATATATATATCTCACAAGAATTTAGGAATTTATAATAAATTTTTAGAATTTACAAATTTTCAAGAACTGAAAATCATTGATTAAAATAATAGTGGGCACACTTGAATTGTGAAAGTGAATAATGAAGATGAAAGTTAAAACCCTAAAAAATGAGCATGGATTATCAAGTAGGGATCGAGTATGGAACAGAGAAGAAGAACATATTTGAACCCTAAAACGAGCGAGTACACTACTGCTAACATTCGTCTCATTTTTAAAATTTATAGTTCCAGTAATAAAAATGTATCAGATCCTTCTGCTACTCATTTTCAAATCAAACTTGAGACTCAATCAAATTATCCTAGTCAAATCAAGATCGAGCTCAAGATACTCGGATCGATTTACAGAGCCCTATTTGCATTTATGGTTGCTAAATTTTCCTACACATGGGAAACGTTATATCTGATGGCTACCTGGTAGTATATTTTAGAAGACTCCCGTCTTAAAAATGTAGTGTTGATTTCTTGCACTTCATGATATATCTTATTTATGCTTTCAATTAAATTTGTGTTTCATATTTGCAGCTATTAGTTAAGCTGTGCTTTACAAAATTGGTTATCTCATTTCTCTCCTCGCTTTTGCTTCTGCAGGTGTTTTTATGCCTTTCATGCACAATTGCAATAGGGACCAACCTGAGCCAGTTCATCTGCATCGGCAGATTCACAGCGGTGTCGTTCCAAGTACTCGGCCACATGAAAACCATCCTTGTTTTGATCTTGGGATTCTTGTTCTTTGGAAAAGAGGGTCTCAATATACAAGTTGTCATTGGCATGATCATAGCCATAATCGGAATGATCTGGTACGGCAATGCATCTTCTAAACCTGGCGGCAAGGAACGTCGCAGCCATTCAATGTCTAAGAGCAGCAGCCAACAAAAACACGGTGCGTTATCAGAACCTTCTGAACTTGATGACAAGGTCTAAGCATTTCTGGAATTTTAACTTGAGCATACAGAAGGTAACTGCAAATTTTTTTTAACTTTCTGATTCTAGATACAGCCTCCCACAAGTCTATCATTACCAGAGTTGTCCTAATTTTGTAATTTTTATCTTTATATCTTTTTTTTTAAAAAAAATTCAAAATCCCTTTGAGGGGATGGATAAATCTGAATAGGGTCTAGAATTCCAGTGTTTACTTCTTTTTTTTTAATACCATTATACTTTATAACGATTTATTTTTAATTAATGTGAATTTCTTTGCTGAACATGCTTCTTACAGCAACATAATAGTTGAATATGAAATGGGAAAAAAAAAGAATAAAGGAAAATAAGGTTGCACTTCAAATTCTAGAAACTAAATTAAGGATCAAGTTTAGATTTTTAAAGTTAATTTGAGATATTTTAAATTTTAAAATTGATGTGATTTATTTATCTTCTGTAAACAATAAATTATATTAGTATTGTTTGGATAGTTTACAATTTTTGTAATTCTATTGTTTGAAACTAAATTATTTTTTATCAATTTTGAATTTAAAAATATCCCAAATTGATTTTAAAAAGTTAATATATGGAATGAGGGAGTATAAAAATGTTAAAAAATACAGACACATCCTCATCATTTAGTATTACAAGAATGAAAAAAGAGAAAAAAGGGCATATTATTATTACAAGCAGGTAACTGAGCTGGAAAAATTCGTCTCGCTGGTTTTTGTTAGAATAATCCATACTACCTCCATCTCATATTTATTGCAACAAATTTTTTGGCGTCTAAAAAATAAATTTAAAATTTGTATTCCTTGTGTTTCGAAGTATAAGACTATTGTGAACTTTTAAAATTCAATTCAAGACATTTTTAAACTCAAAATTGAGATGATTATTTAAAAAACGATAAATTTTATAATTTGTAGCATTTTTTAGAGATCACAAAAAGCTATAACTAACACAACAAAAATTTATAAACTTCATAATGATTGAAGGTGTGACAACTGTGCCTTGACCAGATCTGTTTTTAGATAATTTATAATATTCAAAAGTGTATCAACTTAATTAAAGAAAGTTATGTCAATTTTAACTATAGGTAATTGAGCTATAAAAAAAAATTAGACTTTCCTTGAATTTTTGTTATAATCATTCATATTACATTTTACTATCTAACCACCAAGGTAGGTTTTGACCTATTTTAGAAAGAAATTACATGAGCCAGATAGAAATAAAACCACCCTGCATAGTCCAAATTCTAGACTTGTCTAGACCACCAATCATATCCCCAAGGATTATACTATTTGTGGAACGGAGGGAGTAAAAAAAAGAATGATCTTCTCTGTTCTCTTTCTATTTATTTGTCCTCAAATGGGGAGCCATCTATATATATACCTTTAACAGGTTTAAAAGGCCATCAGCCACTGCCACCCCAGATTCTCCCCACTCAAGTACTGGTTGAACTGCTCCAGCCTCCAGCTGTTGCTTCCAGAAGCTGCTTATTAATTTTTATATTCTTTTTGTGCGGGTATATAAGCACATCATTAAATACAATATATAGATTTATTTACTCAACATATTGTTTGAACGAGGAATAAGGAATAAGGAGTAGTAGATCCAGCAATGCTAGTAAACACTTTAAAACTCACTGACTTGCAAAAGCAACATATTTTGGAATAAAAAAAATGAAAAGAGTGCACTGTGTAGATAGAACTCTTGAAGTTACCACCAGCTGCGGTAAAGTGCATGCTTTTCCATCAACAAGCATTCCATCTGTGGCACGTAGAAGGAGGTCCAAAGCACTAGCTAAAATTACCAATAACTAATTGCACAAATATATTATATATTCATATATTTAATTACTGACTTGCCAATCGATGCTGAGAATCAAAAGATGTAGCACAACATAATAATAATAATTGACATATATTATATCAATCAAAACAATTTTTTAATGTATCCAAGTCTGTTGATATGTTCTAGCAACACTAGCATGCGAACCCTAAGTCATCAATATGAGCCCCCAATGGATTTATCAAGATTGTTTCCTAGTTTACGTTTCAAGGATTTTTTAATATTTTTTACTTTCTGTTTTATATTTTCTTTATTTTATTTTATTTTTAAAAACTTAGCAGTTAGCAATTATCTTCCCCTGATCTTCAGGTTCTCCAAGAATCAACAGCCTCAATGTCCAACACATTTTCAACTTTTAAATCTAACATAACAGTACAAGTGCAAAGTTGTTAACTTGTTATCACAAGGTTTTTATGTGCTTAATTCCACTTGGTTAAATGCTATACCCATTCTTGTATCCTTCATGTGGAGTAGTATACGAAATCAAACATAATATATTACCTGTCTCCATCCCTGCTGCACAAAGTGCTTTCCGCACTAGGTTGTGTTTCAGGTGATGCAATCAAATTATACCAGAGCAATGAAACAACAGAGAAACATAATTCGTGTTTCTCAGTCAGTAGTGACCTTAGAAGAACTCTTGCACTGCAGTTAAATCCTATGTACCTGTCCATTGTGAGAAAATAGGCCAAATCTGAAGCTTTAAATGGGAAACTTGTAATTTCTTTGCCGTTGGTGCTTCTGTTGTCCTCACAAGAATGAGAAACTTTCCTACTCTTTGACAAAGATCTAGAATTAGACAAGCCCCGAGATTGTAAGCCCAATGGCTGCCCTGATTCAGAGCAGCCAGCATTTGCAGTTTCATTTTGATTCTTGTCCTGAAGAATTAAAGACGAATCCTTCCAAATAGAGGCATGCATTGGTTCTGCTTTGTTCACGATTGAAGCTACAGCTTTTCTATGAATATCAATAACATTATAAAGTGAAGTTGCCCTGGAATGAATTTCATTATCCCACTTGCATCGCATCAACACAAAGAGAGCTTGCATGCAAGCCTTTGACCGTCTGAACAGTTCAGAAATATGAGCTGCAACCATAGCAGCAGCAGCAACTATTTCATTTGAACTATAACTCCATGAGGTACCAACAGAAGATGGATTCAGAGAAAAAGTGCCTCCAAAATTGCCAATATCCTGCTAGTATGACAAATTGCTGAGTCAATGCTATTACAGAATTCCCTCCGAGACTCGTTAACTTTTGCAGGCTCGACTACATCCTGTATACTCTTAGAATCAGAATTATTCCCCACTCTTGAGATCAAAGGGAAGAGCTGTAGTTCACAGGGAAGAGCACAAACAGTGGCAAGAACATAAGAATCAAATGCTGCAACAGGTCCTTGTCTTTTTAGTTTTGTAGCTCCCAGGTCTCTTTGTGTTCCATCCACAACTTGCAACTCCTCACTGAATTCATCAGGAGGATTGTCTTCACCTCTTGGTCTCTTGCCCCTGTTGGGTTGTGCTTCATGACTGACGCAAACAGTTAAAACTACAACAAGTAGGCGAGAAGCCAGCTCTACTGAGGCACATGAGTCTACAAATAGTGAGTGGACTGTCGTTCGAAGCCCCGCTACGGAAAGATTTTTAGAAGCAGGCCCGAAAGTATAACTTGTTTTCCTTATTTGTTCTATCGAGGACTCATGTGGAACTGTTCTTTGAAGAATCGCTTCCACAGATGCAACAAATATCTTCACGAGGCTTGCTTCAGAAGGACTTCCATGAGGAAGATACTCAAGGACTTTAAGGAGAGGTATGTACAGGTTCCACGATAAGGCGGGAGGTTGTAAAGGGGTTGCAACTATGATTTCGGGAAGATCAACAGCAGAGGAACTTAAAGGAATCAAGCCATAAGCAGCCTCCCATATGGTACATATTCTCCACTCAACCTCAGGACCATGAGCACAAAGCATTGATGCAATCCCTTGGGCAGTGGCTTCTATTGTTGCTTCAGCCGTTGGCAGTTCTCTCTGATCACCAATATTTTACGGTTGATAAACAAACATTCCTAGGAAAGAATTAAAGAAATATATATGCTTAAAGGATATAATGTTTAGAAACTAAAAGCATTCAGCCTTGAATAACATTTAAAACATAATATCTGATGGCAACTACCTGCTTTCTCTGCAACAAAATGTAACCTTTCAGAGGTTCGTGTTGAACTTCAACCCCTTCAACTTGTCTTGGTGGGGGGGAAAGCAAAGCAGGAAGTGAAAGTTTGTGAAACAATAAAGCAGCTGCAGCATCGGCTGCAATACCTGCTCTCATGGATATTGTCGTCCCAATTGCGCATAAGAAATGCAAATGCATCCAGTTCCCTGGAAGCTACACAAATGAACGAAACAGTTACGTCTGGAAGCCTGGAACTTGTTTAATTATATTCATTAAGTCGATACATAAAATATCATCAACAAAGTGATCAATATCCAAGCTGTTTATAAATAAATAACAGCATAGAGATGCTGTAATTAGTTAATCATATGCATAGTACATGACCCAAATAACCTGTATTTGGTTTTAACTCATTAAGTTTATCTATATACTAGCACAAACAAAAGCAATTGAAACTAGGTATGTCAAATAAAATTTTCATTGGCAAGAAAAAGGACCAATCAATATCACAACGCATTCTAATGTATGAAAAGGTTATGCAAGCAATGCAAATCAACTGTAAGAACAATGGAGAAAGAAGCGCATTCTCTACCATTGTTAGTTTGGTTGATCAGGTTCAATCTATCAAATTGAACTTTGACAAGACTACTTCCATGGACCACTTGTCTAAGAAATGCAAATTACTTGGCAGTGGTCTAACTGTAGAATATATGTTTGAAATTGTTGTATACTAAGGTGAAGGAAATTCTTAAAGTGCGTTCTCTTATTTAGAACTCAAGGAATTAGACAAAAAAACAATAAAAATAGAAGTGCCAATTTACTCAAAACTGGCTGTAATACATAAGCCGATACAGATTTATAAGCATTACAGCAAGTTGGTTTTACACTATGATATGGCACATAGGCAGTGACAGCTGCCACTATCAGAATAGTGTCTTATTATATAAGCAGTGGACTCTAGGAATGCATCTCAAAGGAATGGACAAACAAAGTGATTGTCTGTGCGAACTTTCCAACTTTGTAACTGAGTTTACATTAGAAACAAAGAAAGAACAGGAGAAAGTAGTTACAAATGGATCACTGTCCACGGTAAACTTATATACGTTCAGTTAACATGAATTAGTTGATCCCATCAATAGCACATTTGAAGTAATGTGAAACTTGTAATTTATCCAGGTTCTAAGAAACAAGGCTATCGATGGAATTTCACTTTCAACAAGAAAACTTGAAGAATACCAAGACATTCTACCTACCCTCATGCCAGATGCATAATCTTCTGCTGCTCTAAGGAGTTGCACAAGTTGTACAGCTGCATCAAGGGCATCTGGAGCCCATGATGGCGGCGCTTCTAAAAGTCCAAGAAGTCGTCTTTGGGTGGCACTTGGACTAGCAATTGCATAATACCTAAGACCAGAAGAAACTCAGTTGAATACTATATTTGTGAAAAACTTACAACAGAATGCAGTGAATGGTCTGAAAGTGTGCCTATGAAATAAGCGTGCATAGCTAGTAACCCTGCAACAAGATGTTCATCGATAGACGTAGTGGGAGGAGGAAGTAGTAGTGCAGGAACAGCAGCTGCAGTTAAAGTAGCAGTTTCATAGCGAGCAACTTCTTCATCACAAACACCTAATATAACACCAGCACCATTAGCGACAGCCCACCTTGGAGTCGATGACATTAGCTGAGGATGCTTTCCAGATCCACAAGAAGATGCTATGATTGAGAAAAATAAAATTGCAGGTTATCAATGTTCCAAAGTAACTATTCTTAACGCTTTTGACTTGAGATGAATAAGAGCAAGAGATATTGGCAAAATGCACAGTTATGTCCATGTTCATTTTTATTTTTAATGAGTGAATCAGAATTATATTTAAAATCTCCCAAAGAAGTGAGCCAACAAATAACATAGGGGAGACAAAAAATAAATCCATGCTTATGTGTTCCTTTTTAAAAGTCCCTATTCATATGAAAGAAAGTGAAAATTAAAGTGCACCAATTTGTGATATTTGTGGGAAAAATTTGTTGCACACAAAAATCTTGTTGTATCTTTGAATCTTGAGAGATGAATGTCAGCTAATACTCTGCAGAAGAAGGCATATCTCTCTACAGAGCATTTCCTACAAGTCTCAATTCAGTGGCTTTTACAAACCCCAGCTCCAATTGAATACAAATGTTTAATTTCTATACTGGAATTAAATTATTCAAGAAAAAGTTCACCTTAGAATTAATTCTAACAGTAGACTTGAGCAAGCTTAGCTTATTATTATGCAAAATCCATACAGGTAGACACCATACAACTCGGACTAAAAGGTAACAACATGAAACAAAATAATGATTTAAACATGTGCTAAATCAGATGTGAATATTACAGTTGATATTTCAGAAGAAAAATCCACTTACAAGTTGATGGTGGCTTGAGTTCACCAGCTGCATATTTCCCCATAACACCACCACACCTTATAGCATAAGAAGTTTCATGAGCTTCAAGTATATGGGTAAATTAAGCCAAGTAGTTGAAACATGTCACAGACACTTGCAGTAAGACTATGCGTTGATGCTCACAAGTGTCACATGTCCAATGTCTTTCCAGTCCACCAGAAAGGGAAAAATGATCCAGAAATGACATTTGAACACGAAGTTGAAAAAATAGAGGCATGATTTCCATCAAGGTTTCAACTATTATCAAGCTGCAGTGAGGCTACTACCCAAAAAAACACACTACTCCCAATGTATGAAGAAAACCAATTTGATTCTTCAAAAATTGCCACTTTGTGATGCCAGCATAATTGTCACCACATCACATCTATATACAACATAATTAATTTTTCAAGATTCCAGAAACACAACACCTTGTGGTTATAAAAACTGGAAATTGAGTTGAAAATTTAAGTAGTTCCTCCAAAAAGACGATCAATTGAATAATCCAAGTTGTTACTTGAGGGATCAAGAAACATGTTCAAGCTATAAACAAGTGATGATGTCACTTACCAACGGAAGTAGTCGCTTCTAATACCAAGGGGCACAGCAAGTAATAAATCAGTAACCCATGGAGGCAGAGGCCGCAATGGTTTCCTCTCATGTTGTAAAGAAGGTGGACATGATTCACCATCTGTAGAGTTACTTGTTGTAGCATGGCTGCCACTGTTGCTTCTATCTGCTTCGCTGTGCTGCTGTGCAACCTTGTAAATTGGCCGGTTATAATGAGTTAAAATTCGCAACATGCGAGAGCCTAGTGTTCTGAGCATTCATTCTGTAAATTAAGAATGTTACCTTCAACAAGATTATGAAAGCATGTTGCAATATGGAAAATAGTCAATGTAAAACATTTAGCTAGAAAACCAGAAAAGAGATTTAAAGTTATTAAACAAATGCAGTTTTAATTAGGATAATTGTTTCTATAGCATTAAAAAAGATCTAACCAAATTAATTTGCCCCAGAGTTGGCTTTTTGTCATTTTCTTTTTGTGGTGGAAGAGTTGTCTTACCTCACTGCTAGGGCAGACCAAGGAAATGAAAGATGCGAATGGGGGAATGGTCCTATTGTACGCCACTGTACTATCAATGATACATGAAACAATAGGAAGAATGACAGTATGATGAAGGATGAATGTTGCTGGAAATTGATAACTAAATATTAGCAAGCCATATTAATTGAAATAATGATGCATAGGATGATTGGTCAGCACACAGAACACCAATACCTAAAACATCATCAAAGAGAAGTTTTTCCTTCGACGGGTAATGGTTCCAGATCTGCTGTCAAAACAGTATATCAGTTGGCAGCATCAACTAAACTATTTTGTCAACTCAACAGAATAATACATAGGGCGTAGACTTATCAAAAATGACAGAATCTCAATTCTAAAGTTCTGACCAACAATAAACTACGTCAATAAGTAAAGTACAAATGAAATACCTCAGCTATATCTTCAGTAAACTGTTCTGATATGAACCGACCAAAGTAATCAACATAGGCAGTAATTTGAGCCTATTGGAGGGAGGTAAAAAAAAATAAGGACCAAACTTGTTTAGAGTAAAGTAAATAATAGGCAAAAAGAAAATTCGAAACTAAAAGCAAAAGCATGAACACATTTCGAACATAAAGCTTGGTGATTCCTAAAAATTAAAAGGAAAAAAGAAGGTTGATCATTAATCTCCAGCACAATAATTTCAAAACTAAGGTATAGCTACAATAAAGCATCATGGTTAATTGTTAAACATTTACTTTTCAGTTTTCAGTTAATGTGAAATAATTTCTTTTCACTTTCCGAATTTGGTCAAGGAGGTGAAAGCAGAGGCTGGAAACAAAAATATGTGGATAAAGCTAATTGAATACTAAAATACACAATAAAATTTATGAGTGTAGTATACCTCCATTAAAGCTCAGTTAATAGTTCATCTAGTTTGCCATATAATATAGTGGAACATTCCCTAGTATTTCCATGAAGTAGTGAGAGATTTGTTTTCATGAACCATTTCCCCTCAACGCCAATAAGCTACTCATAAATAGTTAAAAATTAACTTTTTAATAACTTCCTCAATCTTTTTTCTTTTTAAATAAGTAAGATATATATAAACTAGCAATACCAAAAAGGGGATGCCATGCCAGTATATGCGCAGAGTATACTATAATCCTCAATGTTAAACGACATATTTAGCTTTTCACTCCCTTTCAAGGAGTTCATTTGCAAACAAATAACAATGTCACCTAAATCACCTCATAATATCCATTTTTTTTACCTAAAACACCTCAAAATATTCATCATAACTGGAGAACTACATTCATTCAATCCAACGTACATCAAATTCATCAGCTAGATCTTTACTAAAACAAAGACCAACGCTAGCAACAATTTTTGTTGGGAGTTGTGATTCATAAATTAGAGACTACTGAAAAAGGCTAGTGCGAGGAAGCGAAACCAAAGGTTGGGGGGTGCGGTACGGTACGAAGTTTCTGCATCACCAGCGCGGGTCGCGCCAGTGTAAGGTTAGAGTGGCGCGGGCGCGCTAGGCTTGGTGCAAGTTCTGTATGGGTAGCGCGGGGCGCGCCAGTGGCAGTCTGGGAGCAACGCGGGGCGCGCCGAACGGCGGACACTAGTTTATATTAATGCTATAATGTGTATTATTGTAAAGTCCTATGTAACTTAATCATTCATAATAAGAAAAGAACGCCGCTCCCGTGGACGTATCCATATTGGGAAACCATGTAAATCTCTGTGTTAATTCCTTATTGTAGTGTATGTGATCTTATTCTAACAAATTTAGTAATAAGTTACTATCAAAGTGGAATATACAAAATATGTTAACGCAACCAAAAAACAAATGGAAAATTCAAAAGATATGCTAAGCAACTAATCACACCTTCCTTTGATACATGTCATGTGGAGGAGGCCAAAACAATGAGGAAAACTGAAGACCATCAATCCACCTTTCGCATGAAGTAGTCAGTATGCAAGCATCTTCCGGATAAGCTCTTAAATTGCGTCAAGATAGCACCAACAAGTAAAGTCACAAACTTCAGTTTCTGCTGCTACCAATCAAGAATTAGAAGATTGTAATTCAACATTTTCAAAGCCCAAACAGAGCACCTGGCCGAGGTCTCTTAATTAGTTAACCACCAAAACATGTCGAGTTTGACCACTCAATTATAAATTCAAAAACACATTTATTGCATCTCTTAGTTGCAAACTTCGGCAATGGTATACCTATTTGAGTACAGTTATCACCTGTAGCCCTGTAAAATAAATAAAATCTACCATAATTTCACATAAAATTAAAGAAAAATAAATAACTTCAATGAAAATGGTAATCTTAGTCCACCTGATTTAACTTTGACAAAAAGAAAATAAGGAAACCGAATGGTCATCATTCGATTTCAAATTGAACAATAAACAAATCCTGCCTTCTGGGTTTTAAAGTAACATTTTGACCTTTATAAACAACATAACATAAATATATTATGAAATTACAAAATGGTAATATAAAATCCCATATTCAGTTTGATTTCGAACAAAACTAAACATAAATCTCAGCATAAATTTTTACTTATTCCATTCCACTAAAATGAAAACAACATAAATTAATAAAGGACAGTAGAGATAGTTATCTGATTCCCAATACCGAAAAAATAAAAAAATAAAAAAATAAAAAAATAAAAAAATAAAAAAATAAAAATTAAGGAAATAAAACTAAGAAATATTGTGTCTTGAATAACAGTACCCTTTATCTAGTTTCTGAGTGACACCGTCCAAGTTGGAGATCAAGTAGGAAAAAGAAGGAAATCCAAGTTTAAAAAAGGATTATATTGTTTTGGGCGTAACTTTTGAATCGTTTGGAGTTACGGGGCCCATAATATATCAAAATGAAGCTAGCGACGAACTCGACAAAACTCATAGGCCATGATGTATACCGTTTTTGAATCCCAAAAAAGGCACGGAAAGGGGCGTTTTGGCCTTTTGAAATTTTTCCCAATTTTGGGTTTAGTTGGATATTTTTCGTAATTTCATTAGTTCTTTCATAATTAAGTTTTTCAGCTTGTAGTTTACTATTTATATGATATTTTCATGTGTTTTAGAGACGACTCTCATTATTATTATTCTGGTTTATGAAATACTTGGCTATTTACTCAATTTATCCTAAACTTTGTGAATTTCTGTGATTGCAAAGTACATAGATTCAATTCATGTGATTGTTTCTATTCTCTTTAATGTCTTTCGTTGTGTCAGTTGGTATCAAAGCAAGGACTCAAGCCTGTGAATTGATGGCGGTTGATTGTGTGCAAGACAACCCACCTCCTTGTAACGACGAGGGGATGGCGGTCATCTAGACTGCGTTGCAGAATCTAGAGGCCACAACTAGGACCCTAATCAGCAGGATCAATAGGTTGGACGTTAGTTGTGGAGATTTAGCAGTGACATTCAACGAACGGTTCGACAGGATCGAAAGGGCACTAGCCGGTAGGGTTGACATGCGTCAAGGTGATTATCGTCACACTGGCGGAGATAACAAGCTACATAACCATCGGGGGCATGGACAAGAATGTAGGCGAGTAGATTCTGATGAGGGGGAGGAGTTTGGTGTATATGAGGAGCCTAAAAATTGGGCCATGGTGCGTGGTAACTAATTCCAGGCTAGAGACGATCTTAGGGGACAAAATCAGGATTTTTGAATTAAAGTGGATCTTCCCACTTTTGATGGGACTCTTGATATTGAGTCGTTTTTGAACTGGCTATACGAGGTAAAGAGATTCTTTGATTTTGCGTCAACCCTAGAGGATAAGCAAGTCAAGTTGGTGGCTTACAAGTTCAAGGGGGTTGCCGGTATATGGTGGGATAACGTGCAAACCATTCGGAGGAGACAAGGAAAAACACCGGTGACAGCGTGGAGTCGAATGAAAAAGATGTTGAGGGAACGATTCCTACCATTGGATTACGAACAAGTCATATTCCAAAAATTACAGCAGTGTAGGCAGTATAATAATCCGTCCATGAGTACACAACATAATTTCAGAGGCTATCGGAACGTACTGGGTTATAGGAGTCAAAAATTCTGAAGGCGTCTAGGTATTATGAGGGCCTGAGACCGGGGATTAAGGAGAAGATCGGAGTATAGACAGTGCCAAGTGTTGAAGGAGACAGGAATTTGGCCTTGAAAGCTGAAATTCTATTACAGGAGAGGCCTCGCCCTGAGCCTGTTAGCAGAAATTATTCAGAAGGAGGACAAAATTTAGGGGCTAAGAATCATGGGTGGAACAATCGACAGAATCTTGTGTTCCAAACTCCCCAGAATTATCAGGGACAACAAACTCAACGCGGCGATAGGGCTGTTACGGAGAAGGCGTAAGGAAAATAGTCAATGGGGCAGAAAAGAGCACCTAATCCATATGTCAAAAATTATGGAGACAAGTGCGTCGGCAGATTAAAGGAGGCGTACCGTGAACATTTTAAACCATGATGACGAAGCTGAATATAATGAGGAGTATGAAAATGTTTGTGAAGCTGAGGGAGAAGACAACGAGTATGAGGCAGAAGAACAAGTATACGTTCTGAGGAAACTGTTTTTGTCTCCAAAATTGACAAAAGAATCCCAGCACCATAAACTGTTCCAAACTAGGTGTGCCATTCTTGGTAAGACTTTTGATTTGATTATTGATAGTGGTAGCCAAGAAAATATTATTGGTAGGGAAGTTGTTGAGAAGTTTCACTTACCTATAGAGAAGCATCCTAGTCCTTATTCGATTGGTTGGATTAAATCTGTGGACGAAGTTAAAGTAACTGAACGTTGTAAGGTTCCGTTTTCAATTGGCAAGTAAGCAGATACTATTTTTTATGATATTATAGATATGGATGCTTGTCATGTTTTATTCGAATGGCCATGGCAGTTTAACACTAATGCGCATCATTCGGGAAGAGAAAATATCTATCGAATTGAGAAAGATGCTGTACAGTATATGTCGACGTCGGAAAAAAATTCGAGGGTCGGGTCACAACCTGGATCTTTCTCTCTTCCTTAGTTATCTCTACCCCTACTCTTTTTATTTGTGAAAAAGGTTTTGAAGGGTATTTTTAGGAAAAGACCAACATGTATCATGTCGACGATTTGAACGTTTTATAGAGTCGCCAGTTGGTAGATTTGAAATGGTTGTACCAACTCAACCGAGTTTTGTTTGAAAGAGATCCAATTGCTGGACACTATCGAAACTTGATCCTTGAAATTGAAGTTTTGAGTTCGGGGGCTTGGTTAAGTGTGGAGAAGGTGTTAGGCACCCCACAACTCCCATGTAAACACGATACCATATCTTTTCAATATTTTCCTTAAAAACTAAAATGTGTGTGTGAATGCTGTTTGAAAATTGGGCATATGTTTAATGAAAAGTATGTCTTATGCATCGTTGAACCTATATACGAAGGGTTTGATTTGATTCGCAAAAAGTCTTTGATTTGCAAAAGTGTTTGATTTGATTTTGCAAAAGCTTTTCTTTTCGATAAGATTATTGCATGATGTTTTGAAAGAAGGTTTTCAAACCCATACGCTAACATAGGAATTGAAGCATATTGATACTTCAGTTTTATCTTTTCAGCCTTAAGGCCCAATTTGAATGGAGATTGTCGGGCTGCGAAGCATCAGCGACCACAACATATATACAAGTGTCGGTCTCCTCATGGGCATGATAGCTATCGGAGGGACTCTGACACGACAAACCATATTTTTACTATGTTGAGATCTTAAATCCGGATAACGGTTTAAAGATCGTTGGTATGTACATGTTTACAAAAAAATTGGCAGGGTACATCTGTAAAGTGGAGTTTGTCCATTATGGGAATCAGATTCTGATCTGTTTGATCATGAATCCCACGATTCCTAGGCTCACATAAGGAGGCCAATAAACCTGCATAGCTCAAATTTTTACAGAAATATATCCAAACGCTATAATGGCCAAGGATGCATCAATAAATCCTGGCTAGCGCTAATCCAAAGCGTCTCGTTCCTACTAGATAGCGATCTAAGGGCCGCGAGGTTTCTTTTATAACTAAAACTAGAAAAAAGCTAGATTTAAATAAATCTTAGCCATTCTACCTTCCCGGTTCCATCTGTACCGATTTTGAACCGTTTGAAAACTAGAATAGGTGAGATTTAAATAAATCTAGTTCGCCCGCAGATAAGTTAGTGCCGATTCATATAAAATGAATATTTAAAGCAACAATTGAATAAAAGCGAGTAAAGCAATATATATACAATTATATTTATGAAAGCTGTAAAGGGCGATGGGTTTTCACACCGGTGCCCGAACTGGAATTGAAATATATATATTTATAAAAAATGTATAAAAGCCACAGAATGATCCATGATGGACAGAATTAAAATATATATATAGAAAAAAAGTAAAAATGGCGATGGGTTTTCATGCCTGTGCCCGGACTGAAATATAAATATATACAGAAACGTAGTCAACCAGGATTGGGAAGATAACCAGTATGGTGAATGGTGCAAAAATAATAAAAAGGCCAAAGAATGATCCAGGCCAAACTGGAATGTAAATGTACAGAAAAGTAGTCAACCAAGACTGGGAAAATAACCTAGTGTGGTGAAGGCTGCTTATATATGCATATTTATGTATAAAAAGCAGTAAAAAGGCTACAGAATGATCCAAGCCAAACTGAAATATAAATATATATATAGAGAGACAGAAAAGTAGTCAACCAAGACTGGGAAGATAACCCAGTGTGGTGAAGGCTGCTTATATATGCATATTTATATATAAAAGCAGTAAACTATCGCGAATTTGACATCCGGGCTCGACAGAATTGAAAAGTTAGTATATATACAGTTAAATATATACAAAAAAAAAAACCAAACCCAGATTGAGAAAATAACCCAGTTCGGCGAAGTTGCTAATAATGAAGATGCAAGTATATAAAAGCTGCCGGAAGCGACGGATCGTCAATCTGAGTTGTAGAAATGCCAGAAAATACGTTTATGTACAAAAATGTACCAAAAGTTGACAAAAACGGCCACGGAACTGAGTTCAGGGCATATTTAGAAAACGAAACTTGATATGCAAGTGTATCAAAGTGCGAAGAAGTAGTATTGACTTACTGATCGTAAAAATACTCACAATGGATTGTTACACGGGCTTTTTGCCAAATTATAGGCTTTAAACATCCGAATCTATCAGTTATTTTCTGATATGTGGTAGTATGTGGGTATATCTACGTGTTAGAGTGAAAAAATTTAGGTTTGGAAGACAAAAAAATAGACACAAAACCAAACGGGCAGGGGTTCGGAGCGTTTTTGAATTCTTCAAATGAAAGGGGGTGCACCTCTCTATATAGGCCAAGGAGCCTCCACTCTACTTATTGCTGACGTAAGTAGAGGTGAGACTCCACTTGGTGGGGTCCACGTGGCAGGTCCCATCGTCTTAAAGTATGTGCACTCCGAGCAACGCGAGGTCTGATTTGAAACTTTCTAACTTTTGATCGGAGCGTCCGTTTAAGGCGTGCTATACCTTTCTGAAAAGCCCTCGCCGAGAGTGTCACAATGACATGGGATAAAAACTTTTCCGGGTCCAAGAAGACGATTTCATAACCAAGTATTCGATTCCCCGCAGTTTATCCGTTGAATTGTCTTGCGATGTTTGCACTCGGGATCATCGTTATGGTTCGTTCTGACCTTAGTGGCATCAATTCGGCTTGAGTTTGACTGAATCGGCTAAGAGTTGGTAAAATAACTGTTTTCCCCTCCCGGGGTTGCCTTCAGTGTCGGTACGGCCTTCGATTGACTTCCTGGGGCTGTTTCCAAGATTGGATCCAATTTGAGTCTGTTTGTCCTCAGGGTTGTCTCTGAGGCAAACTTAGTCGCTCCCGGTTTTCCTCTGGAGAGGTTATAATGCTTCAAGATTGGTTTTGAAGTTGACCTGACTTCCCGGATTGAGATTGGGGCTGACTTGTACCTCCGGGTTGAGACCGGGGCTGACCTGTACCTCCCGGGATGAGACCGGGGCTGACCTGTGCCTCCCAGGTTGAGACCGGGGCTGACTTGTTCCTCTCGGGTTGAGATCGGGGCTGACCTGTACCTCCCGGGTTGAGCTCGGGGCTGACCTGTACCTTTCGGGTTGAGACCGGGGCTGACCTGTACCTCTCGGGTTGAGACCGGGGTTGACCTGTACTTTTTGGGTTGAGACCGGGGCTGACCTGTACCTCCCGGGTTGAGACCGAGGTTGACCTGTACCTCTTGGGTTGAGACCGGGGCTGACCTGTACATCCCGGGTTGAGACCGCTGTACCTCCCAGGTTGAGACCGGAGCTGAGCTGTACCTCCCAGGTTGAGACCGGGGCTGACCTGTACTTCCCGGGTTGAGACCAGGGCTGACCTGTACTTCCTAGGTTGAGACCGGGGCTGACCTGTACTTCCTGGGTTGAGACCGGGGCTGACCTGTAACTCCCGGGTTGAGACCGAGGCTGACCTGTACCTCCCGGGTTGAGACCAGGGTTGATTTTATGGCTTGGTATAGAGACCGGGGTTGAACTGATGGCCTGGTATTTAGACCGGGGTTAATTTGACGGTCCGGTATTGAAATCGGGGTTGATTTAATGGCCCGATATTGAGACTGGGGTTGATTTGATGGCTCGGTATTGAGACCAGGGTTGAATTAATGACCTGGCATTGAGACCGGGGTTAATTTGACGGCCTGATATTCAGACCGGGGTTGAATTGATGGCCCGATATTAATACCGGGGTTGAGTTGACTGCCTGGTTTTGTGACCGGGGTTGATTTGATGGCCTGGTATTAAGACTGGGGTTGATTTGATGGCCCGGTATTGAGATCGGGGTTGAGTTGATGGCCCGATATTGAGACCGGGGTTGATTTGATGTCCCGGTACTGAGATCGGGGTTGAGTTGACGATCTGATATTGAGACCTGGGTTGAATTGATGACCCAATATTGAGACCGGGGTTGAACTAATAACCCGGTATTGAGACTGGGGTTAATTTGATGGCCTGGTATTGAGATCTGGGTTGAACTGATGGCCCGATATTGAGACTGGGGATGATTTGATGGTCCGGTATTGAGACCAGGGTTAAGTTGACGACCCGGTATTGAGACCGGGGTTGATTTAATGGATCGGTATTGAGACTGGGGTTGATTTGATGGCTCGGTAATGAGATCGGGGTGGATTTGATGGCCCGGTATTGAGACCGGGGTTGAGTTGATGGCCCGGTATTGAGACTGGGGTTGATTTGATGGCCCGGTATTGAGACTAGGGTTGAGTTGATGGCCGATATTAAGACTGGGGTTGATTTAATGGCCCGGTATTGAGACAGGGGTTGAGTTGATGGTTCGGTATTGAGACCGGGGTTGAACTGATGGCCCGGTATTGAGACCGGGGTTGGGTTAAAAAGACAGTCTTGCCCTCTTACAGTGTTAGTAACAATTTTGAGTGCCTAAAGATGTCCCTCTTTTACATGTTCATGCAATGTAGTGACATGGACAGGATAAAGATTAGTAGACACGGAAATTCACATGCAAATGGGAGGCAATGCATAACATGATATGCGATGAATGTTAGATACCTTTGAGGGGGTAGAGTTATCACTGATTGATTACGTTAGCTTCTACTGGGGATAACGTTATTCATGATAACCCTTGGGGCGGCATTGTCAGCCGGTTGCTGGTAGGACATTCGCTGACAGTTTATCAGAGTTAGGCTGCTGTCTCGTTCTGCTGGGGATGTCACTAATAGGCTACTGCGAACTGTTTTCGTCACTTTCTGCTAGGGATGGCATCATCCATGATAGCGTAGGTGACTCTGATGAGGACGACATTGTTGTCGCCGAATTATTTCACTGAGTGCTCCCGATGCCTATCTTGACAATAATCTACACCGGTAGTTCGCCACAGTAAGTTGAATCACCACTTCATCTCGGTGCTTCCTCTGAGGATGTGTATAAGTATAACAGATTCCATCATCGGGGATGGATTATTATATTGCTTTCATCACCGGATCCCTTCCGATGCTTCGTTGGGGTTGTGCCAACGGCCGAACTGTCTTAGTCTGTACCCGAAATTTTGCTGGGGTTGAGCCAACGACAGGACTGTCATTGGTCAGTACCCGAAGCTTTGCTGGGGTTGTGCCAAAGGCTGAACTGTCTCGGTCTATACCAGACGCTTCGCTGGGGTTGAGCCAACGGCTGAACTGTCATCGGTCAGTACCCGACGCTTCGCTGGGGTTGAGCCAATGGCTGGACTGTCACCGGTCTGTACCCGACACTTCGCTGGGGTTGAGCCAACGGTTAAACTATCTTGGTCTATACCCAATGCTTCGCTGGGGTTTTGCCAACGGCTGAACTATCACCGGTCAATACCCGATGCTTCGCTGGGGTTGTGCCAACGGTTGAAATGTCTCGGTCTGTACCCAATGCTTCGCTGGGGTTGTGCCGACGGTTGAAATGTCTCGGTCTGTACCCGACACTTCATTGAGGTTGTGCCAACGGCTGAACTGTCTCGGTTTGTACCCGACGCTTCGCTGGGGTTATGCCAACGGTTGAAATGTCATCAGTCAATACCTGATGCTTCGCTGGGTTTGTGCCAACGGCTGAAATGTCACCGGTCTGTACCCGACGCTTTGCTAGGGTTGAGCCAACAGCTGAATTATCTCGATCAGTACTCGACGCTTCGCTGGGGTTGTGCCAACGGCTGAGTTATCATCGTCTAGTATCCGACGCTTCGCTGGGGTTGTGTCAATGGCTAAATTATCATCAATCAGTACTCGATGCTTCTCTGAGGTTGTGCCAACGGTTGAACTGTCTCGGTCTGTACCCGACGCTTCGCTGGAGTTGTGCCAACGGCTGAAATGCCATCGGTCAGTACCCGATGCTTTGAAAGTGGCAGTTTTCGGCAGTTTTGCGCAGTTTTTCAGCAGTTTTTTAGTAGTCTTCATCATTGATCCCCGGACATTGCTTCGGGATGAATACCAAGGGTTTTCAGAATGTTACCCTTTCTGTCAAGATTACGCTGCTTAAACATAGGATTTCAGGACAAACTGCTCAATCGCGTAATGATTTTTCTTCAGATTTGACTTGGCAGCTCATATAAACTCCATTTCAACTCGAACCGAACCGACCCCGGGGAAGTGGGACTCACCCTGGGGAGCCGCAGGTAGAGGTACGGCTGCTGCGGGTGGGACCGCTTCCACCTGTGGCTTTATATTGGGCAGCGGGAGTTCATTTGAATCAGTTTCATTTCGAGTTTCAAACGGAATCCGATCTTCTTTTTTCAGATCTACGGAGTTCGGGCAGCCTTTTTCTGATTTCATCAGTTTCTATACGTTCAACGCATCGCAGGTAATGTTTTACGTCCTTTTTTTTGCAAGTTTTAGCCGTTAAAAGCATGTGAACCACGTAGGGGGCTTTTAGACGCAATTTATGAAAAATGTATGCTTATATGACCTGCTAAATTTTTTTTGACTGCATATGTATGCATATCTTACTATAATGCACGTTTTGACGTAAGAAAATTTAGATTCTGAGACAGTCATATTTTGCTCTTTTTGATCAGTTTACTCATTCATTCTGAGGCCTAGTGAGCCTGGATTTTCAATTAAAAATGTCCATGGTAATTTGACTACCATGCAAAGTTTACTTTTGATTTTAATTCATAAATATGAACTGTTCATGTTTTTGGAAAGGTGTGCTACTGAATGGCCGCCTAGACATGCCTATGTGCATGCGGACAGTCCATTTTACAAAGGAGACTGGCAATTTTTTTTTTAAAAACCAAAGCCTTTAAAAACATGCAGTTTTGACTCTACTGGGGATTTTTGACCGACCCATGCCTGTTTTAGGACTTATCTTTTGAAAAACATGCAGTTTTGACATTACTGGGTATTTTTGACTGACCCATGCATGTTTTAAGACTTAGAAATGCATCGAGTACTGATTTAAAATAATAAGCCACAAGTTTTAGGCTTACCACACCATTTTTGAGGTGATTTGGAGACTTTTTTCTAGGTGATGGACCAAGATAGACCCGACAGTGCTATCAGGGTAGTCTCAGGTATTAGATGTAGGCGAGCTTCTAATGTTCCTCAGCCACGTCCCGCTCGACCGCCTCGCAAATTGGCAGAGTTAGTGATTCGTCTAGCCCAGGACGAGCCGCCGATTGATATTGATGATGAGCAGGCTTCTTTTGCTGCTTCTGCCCCTGCTCAGGCACCATGAGTTGAGGTTTCGGGCATTGTTGTGCACACCTAGGAGCTGTTGGGAGACTTGAGTCGTCATCCATCGAGATTTCTCCACGCCAATGAGGTGACTTGAAGTTTTCTTCTTTCTGGATTCTCTTTATTTCTTTTGCTATTCTAGGGGCACAGGTTTTTTGACATGGGTTGGTTTTTTATGCAGGTTCCCGGCTTTATGCAGCCTCGAGGGAACTGGTTCAATGTGCACTCCTTGTATCATACTTTGCACTAGGACTATAGGGATATCGTTGATGGCTGGGAGTTTCAGGCCTTCTTTTCTATTCTTCCCCGCCGTTGTCCCTGGGGGTATATGAGGGCTTTGTCTGAGCGCTGGTTCCACCAGACTCAGTCCCTTCATTTTGTTAGACTATGAGGTGATGATGACCCCTATGGACTGGAAGTTCATCATCGACATTGAGTTTGAGGGTGAGTCAGTGCCTGTCATGGATGACATCATACCTATTGCCATTCGGTCCCTGCTGGGTGTTCCTGGGACGACGATCAAGGGTCGGACGGTCCGATCTGGTCCCTTGAGTATAAATGCCCAGAGTGGGGCTTTACTTGAGCCTCTGCCTGATAATCAGAGGGTTCGGGATCGCATCTTGAGGCGATTATTTCTGGTGATCATCAGGGGTTGTTTTGTGGCGGACAACTCCTCGACTGTGTCCTTCGCCCTGGTCAGTGCTACCCGACATATAGAGCGCCTCAGTGACTTTGATTGGGGTTCCTACACCTTTGCCTATTTTCTCCGGGGCATGGGCATGCGCATGCTTTCGGAGGGTTTGACGAAGGCTTGGTTAGGGTTCACCATTTTTACTGGTAAGTACATATTTCTTGTACCTTTTTGATTTTTGCATTTACATTTGTCAGTCTTGGTTACTGAGGACTTTTGATATTTATATGGCCAGTTCTGGCGTATAATAGGCTTCCTTGCCTACGGTCTGCCACTGCTTTAGGTCTGGAGACCTATCCTCGGGGACGGCGTTGGCACCACTCCACTTTGATGGAGGTCCCTGTTGCTGAGGGATTCACCCATTCCTGCCTACAGCTTAAGCTTTTGACAGCCAGAGCGATCTCTTGGATGCCGTATACCTCTGAGTTTTTGGCTGTTGGATTCGAGGGAGGCCTTCCCACTGGTCGGGAGTTTGCATTATCGACTCGTAGAGTCCCGTTGTTGACAGAGGGAGGCTGGGAGCTCTATTTAGGAGAGCATGCTATCAGGAGTATTACAGGGCAGATCCGTATTCCCATTATTCCTCCTGCTTGGCATCATTGGCCATTGATTCAGCCACTGACAGATATCCCTATGGAGGGCATAGACGGCTTTACCCTATCAGAGGGCCCTTATAGCTAGGAGGCATTCAGCAGCTGGTGGAGTCCTCGCACTATTGGAGCTCAGACTCGGGCTATCCAATTTATAGTAGACATGGTGCCTGGGTCTGTGATGATGACAGACTGGATAGCTTGCCTCAGGGAGCCTACTCATTTAGACTAGATAGCAGAGCTGACCCTGGAGTTGGAGAGAGCTCACTTTTTTATCAGGCATCTTGGCCGAGATCTGTTAGAGGTATCTTCTTTTGACCCTTCCAGCTCAGGAGCGGGCCCCTCCTCAGGTCCATTTTCCAGCAATTTTGCAGGGGCAGATCCTCCCTTGTACCGTCCAGATATGCCTGATGACAGCGATTTTGTGTCCACGGAGGACATGGAGCAGGTTAACCACCTGAGCATAGATATTTTGGATCTTTTTGGATAGCTATTGTAGCTATATCTTTTGGTTGGCCACTGTTTTGGCTATTGGGCGGCTGTGCCCCATTTTGATAGACCACTGTTAGTAGCTGGGTGGTGGTGCCCCATTTCCCTGTACTTTTTATTTTGCTTTGTATTATCAGACAGGGATGGTGCTTGCAGTAGATAGTTTATTGTAGATATGCATGATATTTCCTATCTATCACATCATACTTAACATTGTCATTATACATGTATTATGTAATGTGTATGTATTTAGACAGATGAGTTTAGATTTGACCTCTGGATGGTCTTGTGATACGGTGATACAGATGACACAGATGACATCGTCTACTATTAGCCGTATCGAGCATTTACCATCGTCTGAGGTGGCATTGTCATTGAGATTGTGGTACGAGAGCCTGCCCTTCCCAGCTAGAGGGACAGTTGATCAGATACTGGGGCATTCGTTGGCCCTCGTAGACTTTCAGGTGCCATATGGATTTGTGGATGGAATTTTATCCTGCTAGATACCTGATAGACAGGTTTTTTCCTTCGGGCATCATGAGTTGACTCCGACCCTTGAGGAGTACCAGCGATTCACTGGCTTGGCTTTAGAGTTGCCATGCGCTCTCACGACGATTAGTGACATGAGGAGACCATTTATACGGATGTCGGGTCTCCGTCAGAGCGTAGTGATGGAGGAGATTATATCTGGACGTGTGATCTCCATCGACTTTTTGATCGATCGGCTTGGTGAGCTTGATAGTTACGATCGACATACCAGGGATTTTATTGTACTGACAGAGGCGTGACATTCAGCCAGGATACCATTTTGATGATGTGCATTATATCCTATGCTATATGCCGCTACGCTTGGACCATCTGGATGTGGGATTGATAGTTATGGTTCGGGCCCTTAGGCAGTGTAGCACCATCATACCGATGATATTGGCCGAGACGCTGAGATCAGCCACTCACTGCATTACCCACCCAGAGGGGTTTTTCAGAGGCAGTTCGGTCTTGTTGTATATATGGCTCATGTACCATATTCGACCGATTGGATTTTTCAGGCATCAGGGATATTGTTTTCCTATGATATATCTATGTCATACTCCTTTCAGCCGACGGAGTGTACCGATTCAGAGACATGATAAGCATTTTTATCTGATATTGCGCATCCATTTTCGATTCTGCCCTGCGTAGGACTAGTCTCCCCATATAGCTTTATTACCCATGCATCTGGCATGGATTATCTGCCCCTAGTGGGATTGAGGGGAGTGACTACTTATCATCCTCTGGCTGTTATGGGCCAATTCGATCAGTTTCAGAGCCTGCACCTGTTTGAGGGGGCTATTGATCAAAGGATGCCAGCTTCGTCTATGTCATCTGCTGATTTGATCCGAGTGTATGAGTGTTGGACTCACAGAGAGAGGGCTGATGTAATACCCGAGAATTTCCTTGAATAAAGATTTATATTGATATTAATGAAAATGAATATTTATTTGAATATAAATAATTATGTGTTATGAGATGAGTTAACTCAGCTACTTCAAATTGAATTTATAATAATTAAGAGAATGTGGAGTTTACGATAAACCCATAGAATGTCTTGCGTGGCACGAGAATGAAAGTGATGAAAAGCTTAACGAAATGCTTATATGAATTGCCTACTGTGGCAAGGTGATAAGCTATGAATGTTATTAATCAAAACAATAAAGTAAGCAAATTAGAATAACTTTCCCCAGAGTGGCACAGCTGCGCCACTTCTGTATAGTAAACCAGCGCAGCTGCACCGGTAGCAAAACATGGAATCTAATTTCTGCATGCATGAATTATTATGTGTTGATTACCCACATTAATAACATGGGAGATTACTAAGTACATTGATTAACTAATATTATATTGTTGAATAATCGTAATAACCTATTAATGAGTAATTATTAAGGTCGATTAATTGTTATTGGGAAGAATAATACGTTAACGAGTAGCTTAATAATAAGTATAACAAGATTTATATTTATTCAATTAATTGTGTTATGGGATATTAATCATATAAATAAAGTGACTACATTCTATTTAAAAGGGGAAAGTGCAATGTGACACTTAAGTGTGACTATACAATACATGAGAACTATATATTAAGATTAAATAAATTAAATGTGTTATTACCTTTAGTTTATGACCACCTGGATTGTGTATTAATCAGGCTTGGGTAATGTAGCCTTGTGTGGTATATTCGAGTGTTAATTGATATATGAAGAATGGTGTTATTAATAGCAGGTTGGTATTAAGTGATAACATGTTGGTGTTAATAGATGAACCGTGTATAAGATTTAGTATGTATTAAATGTTGCTAAGTATGATAGCACTAAATCCAATTGTGAGTCATAGATAATAATCTGATTGTGTAGACCAATGGGTTACTTTGAGTAGTAGCTGGGATTTGAGTCCAGCCGATTAATGTTATTAGGCCCAGTGATAAATGTTGTGAGCAGGCTGTTGGAACCTCATAAAATTGTGCAAAGTCATGGACTGATGGCAAACCTGAAAGGAATAAGAGCAGCAAGCCCAGGAATAGGAAGCCCAACCAGTTGACCCGGATTGGAGGTCCAATCTGCAGAATAATACAAGGTAGTATTATAAGAATAATAGTACTGCCAGCCGAACTAGGCCAATGGCCTATTCTACCATGTTTCTTAACAAGTTAGCCAGTAACGAGTACTGTGGGTGTGGTTAAAAGACGGGTAGGTAGAACTTTCTACCTAATCCCACTTAACCAATGGGTAATTCAGTTATGGACCAGTCCGAGCACCTAAGTAATAACCAGCGTCTAGGTAATAGTTTTCCTACAAATAGAAGCTCTCAACTCATGTCCAGAGTTGCTTCATCTGCTGAGTGCCAGTACAAGAGAGAAAAGAGTTTGAGAGACAAGAGAGAGTCTGAGAGGTGCACTACAGTTCGGTAGCCGAAAAAACTTAGAAAGTCAATAGCTTCCCCGTGTTTACTTCAAGCAGGTATAAACCTCTAACTGTAAGTCTTTAATTTATATTAAGTATGAATATGTTATAGTATAATCATGCCTGCTTAGTTGTGGGAGGTTATATGTGGGAATCATGGTGGATTTCGAAGTTATAAAGTGACTGTTGAAGGACACTGCATGTTAAATATATGATAAAATGTGTTAACCACTTAACTAAATAATCAGGACTAAAACCAATAACACCTTGCTGTGTTAACTTCAAAAATAGAACAAAAGATGGTATGACCACAAGTGCTCTGTATCCATATTGCATTCGGACTATAAAATTTGACCATAGACCCATAAGACATATGAAGCATATTGACCTCGTCATGTGTAGTGACGATTCTACCAAGATAGCCCCAACTGTCTGTCGACCTAGTGGCTTAAACTTGCTATCCATGACCTTGTTAAGTCAAGCCTGGCTGTATTTTAAAAAGTGTAAATGAAACCAAGTCTCAGAGACTGTAGAGTGATAGTCCAAGATTGGTCTCTATATCAGACCTTAGACTTCCAAGACCTGTTACGAAACCTTTTTTTCTTTAGACCCATTAAACAAGGAACCTAGTGTTCCAGACCAAACCATGTTGTTAAGTCTACTCAGATAAAATGAGTATGACCTTAGCTCAGTCAGTTAAAGACTTCTTTTGAAAAATGGAATTTAAATGCATGACTTAGTCTCAGTATCGTAGAGTGAATTCTACGATCGTAGAGTGGTTTCACTCCAATCGTAGAGCTCGTCCGTCAGTCGTAGAATGAAATCATAGAGCTCACTCACCAATTGTAGAGTGGACTCGACCATCGTAGAGTCGAAGATGACGAGTGACTTCGGTAATCGTAGAGTGACTTCGACCATCGTAAAGTCAAAGATGTCGAGTGACTTCGGCGATCGTAGAGTCTTACTGATAAATCATAGAGTGTCTGTAGAATTACCAAGCTGATATGCCATGTCGGTTATAAAGACCTTAATTGATATACCGTGTGATAAATGAATGGTCAAACAGTATTGGTAGACAATGAGAGTTATGCAGTAGGACAGTTAAATCATTTTATGATACCTGACAGAGGATAATTGTTAGAATGTCTTATGATTAATGTAGGTCATCCAAAGAACTGAATCATAGAGTAATTATAGCAGCAGCTCAGGCAAGTTCCCTAACTTACACTCTTTTATTGTGCAAGTATCCTAAACCCTTGCATTACCTTATTCAACGGATATTGTAAGCAAGTACTTGAACTCTATTCTTATTAAGCATGTATCGAGCTTATTGTTGTGCAAGTAAGTTATTCGAATTATGATTTGTGTCTTATGACTTATTGCTTCATAGTTGAGATAAAGTCGATTATATTCTTCGAACTTTAATATAAAGTATTGAACTTATAAAGAGTGGTTTATGCCATTTGATTCGGCTAGACTTATATCATGACTAGAAAGCGATCCAAACCAATTGATTGGTGCGGAGTCTTATATTGACTGAGATGAACAACCTTCTTTGAAGGGAAAATATATTTGTCGGGAGACCGATGTGCGCACTTAAGTACGATTGAATGTTATGCATAATATAAGATACTTTAGGCTGATCACATGTTGTACTTGTTTTATTGGATTATCAGTATATTTCTGTTAATTCTAGTAGAAGTTCATAGTCCTTAGTGACTGCTCAGTATTCAATTATCTTGAAATCTTGAATTGATTTAGCATTGGATCTTATTGATATCATTCTGTCCTTAGCGACTGTTATTGAGAACTGTTGATATTTCTTGCTATCCTTGAACTATCATACCTTGCTATACCTTTTTGAGATTCGAAAACTATAGTACTCACCCTTATTGTTATATTACTTGCTGAGCAAACTTGTTGCTCATTCTTGTTTTTCCTAAAATATTTCAGTTAAGGCAGAGCAGTGTGGACCCTCGGGCACCGACAAGGGAAAGGGCAAGGCTAATGAATAGCTTAATATTAAGTAGCACTTTATGATTGTAATAAAAACTTATGCTGTTATATATTAGTTAGGTTTATAGATGCTTAAGATATGTTTAAGCTATGTAATCAATGTTTAAGTTGCGAGGCCTTGGGACGTGAATAAATTATATTAATTAAATGTAATCTATTCGGTAGTAGTGTTGTATATTATTCCGATGTGCAATACGACATTTAGTCGTATTATTATTATGGTGTTCGATTATAGCACGTGACGAACCGAATTCGAGACGACTTTGGTGGTCCGAATTTGGGGGCGTCACAGCTGATTTCTCCAGTAGCCATCCAGATCATTCTTTGGAGTACTCGACATGGTTGGAGGCAGATATAGCGTCGATCGCATTCATCCAGTCAGCTCCTATTGTAGATTTAGACGAGGAGGAGCCTATGAAGGATCCTGAGTCTCCTACCGAGGATGAGTTGTTCATGGGTTTGACAGCAGCACTAGTTAGTGATCCGTCGATTGTTCCTGTTGGGACATATCCAGCTTTGGCAGACTCACTGGCTCGGAAGTCCTTTGAGAGGGATCAGGCTAGAGCTCTGATGTTGACCGCCTTATCTGGCAAAGATATAGCTTTGGCGGAGAGAGATGCGGCTCGAGCCGCTCAGGATGTAGGATTAATTGAGCTAGAGGAGATCCGATCTGCCAGAGACACAGCTTTTGTTAAGATCGAAGAGACTTTGATTGCGAGGGATGCGGCTTTTGTGGAGAGGGACGAGGCCATAGCTTCCCGGGATTTCCACATTGTCGATAGTACTGCTCTTCGATCTTATACCCATGGTTTGGTTACCGAGATGAGTGCCTAGATTGATGATCACAGTGCCACACTGCAGATGACTGTGGATATTTTGAGCTGTATGGAGGCTGAGGGTATTGCACTTGCAGCTGCTCCTCCATCTTTAGAGAGAGATGCCATGTTGGCATTGCTGGCTCGCTTATCCCTGGGTCCATAGGCTAGCTTTATTTTTCCTGCACATACTAGATCAGCCATTTTTGTCATATACAGGACACTATGTATATATCAAATAGTGTTATATATCAGAGAAATATATTTTTGATTCACTTCCCTGTTTGGATATGTATTGTCATTGCTGAGTGATTACCACTTCTCTCATGACTCGCTGTTGTTGATGTATCTTGAGCTTATCCTTGATGGACTGACAGTTGAGAGGTCAGAGAGAATCTCAGATGGGCCTGTTGACCAGGGTAGCTTAGATTTTATATGGTTTCGGTGTCTTGGAACTGGTTTTTATTGGTTTTTGTTTTTTTCTTGAAGGTCAAACCGCACAGTAAATGGCTGCCTACGTACTCCCGGGTGTAGGGAGATCAGGTCATTCGTAGTTCACTTTTTTTTTGTGTGAGAGAGGTTTGAAAAGTATTTTATTGGGTTTTGAGTTTGGTTTGACGAGTTTTTGAATTTCTTGTTTGGTTTGATCGCACCAGAAATGGCTGCCTATGTACTCTCGGGTGGAGGGAGATCAGGTCATTCGTAGTTCCGGCTTTTAATGAAAACCGAACCTGATTTGATTTGTAGGACCCGGATATGGGTATACATGTGTTTCAGACATAGTACCTTTTTATGGTGTCTGAGTTGATGAGTTGGGGAAATTTGCTCCCGTCCATCTCTTGTAGTTTGATAGCTCCTCCTGCCAACACTTCTTTGACAATGAAAGGGCCTTCCTAATTCGGGGCGAACTTTCCTTTGGCTTCATCTTGATTGGTCAAAACTTTCTTCAGCACCAAGTCATTTTCTTTGAATTGCCGTATTCAAACTTTCTTGTTGTAGGATCGAGCGATCCTTTACTAATATAACTACCCGTGAAAAATGGCTGTAGCCCTCTTTTCATCTATCAGGGGTAGTTGGTGGTACCGGTCTTGCAACCACTGATCTTCGTCCATCTGAGCGTCTATTAACTCTCGCAAGGACTCCATCTCTACTTCTATAGGGAGGACTGCTTCCATGCCATAGACCAATGAGTAGAGGGTAGCCCTAGTAGAGGTGCGCATTGATGTCCTGTATGCTAACAGGGTTAGAGGTAACAGGTCAGGCCATTCCTTAGGATTGGTGGACATCTTCTGCATGATCTTTTTAATGTTTTTATTGGCCGCTTCAACAGCACCATTCATCTTGGGCCGATAGATGACGGAATTAAGATGCTTGATATGGAACTTATTGCATAGCTCTCTCATCATTTGATTGTTCATGTTCTTGGCGTTGTCTGATACAATACCTCCTGTTGTCCATATTGACAGACGATATTATTTCTGATGAACCCAATGATTACCTCTTTGGTGACTTTGGGAAAGGAGGCAGCTTCAACCCAATTGGTAAAGTAATCGATCATGGTGAAGATGAATCGATGACCATTGCTGGCTTTTGGTTCTACTGGACCGATCATATCTATTCCCCACATGGAGAAAGGCCATGGTGAACTCATGTTGTGTAGCTCATTTGGAGGAGCATGTATGGCATTTCCATGTACTTGGCATTGAAAACATCTCTTGACATGATCATTATAGTAAGCTTTGAGCGAGATCCAATAATGTCCTGTTCTTAATATCTTCTTGGCCAGCAGATGACTGCTCATGTGTGGACCACAGACTCCACCGTGGATTTCGTCCATCATCCTCTGGGCTTGTTCTTTATCAAGGCATCTTAATAGGCCTATTCCAGCATCTCTTTTATAGAGCGCATCTCCGCTCAGATAGAACTTCATAGCCATTTTGTGAATCCGCTTTCGCTCGGATTGGTTTGCCCCACCGGGTGTTGATTCATCCCGGAGATATTCCTTGATGTCTTGATACCAAGGCTGTTTGATAAAAGGTATTTCATCTGATATGTCTCCAATGTAATTCCCATTTGTCAGGGCCTTCTGATTTATGAATTTGATGCAGGGAAATCCACTCCTATTGGATATGCGGATCAAGGATGCTAACGTCCCCAATGCATCAACGAAGTCATTCCTACCCCGAGGAATATGGATGAAGGTTATGTCTTCAAATTCCAGGGATATTTTGACGACTTGCAGATGATAGGGCAGCAAATGCAGTTCTTTGGTGTGATATGCCCTAGTGGTTTGTCTGATGACCAACTCAGAGTCCCCAAAGACCAGTAAATGCTTGACACCCATGGATTGGGCTAGTTTTAACCCCATTATACAGCCTTCATACTCCGCTGTGTTGTTGGTGTTGCCAAATTGAAGTTTGGTGGCCACAGGATATTGTTCTCCTGTACCAGAGATAAGGACTGCCCCAGCTCCGGCACCTTCCATGTTTACTGCTCCATCGAAATACATTTTCCATGGTTGGATTGTATTCTCTTATTGGAGTTGTTGAATGGTCATGATCCCATCATCCGGGAAATAAGTCTCCAGGGGCTCGAACCCTCCTGAAGGTGCTTCAGCTAATTGATCTGCAATGCCTTGACCCTTGATTAACTTCTGAGTCACGTAGATAATGTTGAATTATTGTGGATCAACTGCCATTTGAACAGTCGATAATTCAACATTGGCTTGTTGAATACGTACTTTAGGGGATCCATGCGGGATATGAGGTAGGTCGTGTGCCCATGCAAGTAGTGTTGCAACCTCATGGCGGCCCATGCTAATGCAAAACATGTCTTCTCGATCAGGGTGTACTTCCGTTCACCACTGTTGAATCTTTTACTGATGTAGTAGATGGCTCTCTTCTTGCTACTATCATCCTTCTGTCCCAGTATACAACCTATTGCATTGGCATTAACGGACAGGTATATGAACAAGGGAACTCCATCCCTCGGAGGTACCAAGGCTGGTGCTTCAACCAACTGCTTCTTGATAGCAAGGACGGCTTGTTGACAATCCTCATTCCATTTGGTGGAGGAATTCTTCCTTAGTAGCTTGAAGATGGGTTCACAGGTTGCTATGAGCTGGGAAATGAATCGGCTTATGAAATTGATCCTTCCTAGGAATTCATGTATCTCCTTTTCTGTTCGAGGTACTGGCATCTCAGTGATGGATTTGATCTTGGCAGGGTCTAGCTCGATGCCTCGATTACTCACCAGGAATCCAAACAACTTGCCTGATTTGATGCCAAAAGCACATTTGGCGAGATTTAGCTTGAGGTTGTACTTACGCAACCTATTGAACAACTTCTTGAGATGGTTGATGTGATCATCCTCCCTCCGGGATTAGATGATGATGTCATCCACATAGACCTCTATCTCCTTGTGCATTATGTCATAAAACAGGGCCATCATGGCTCGCTGATACGTGGCTCCGGCATTGATGAGGCCGAAGGATAGTCGCCTATAGCAGAAGGTTCCCCTGGGAGTGATGAAAGCTATTTTCTCCCGGTCTTCTTCAGTAACCATGATCTGATGGTAACCAGCAAAGCAATCCACGAATGAATACATGCCATACTGCGCCGTATTGTCGATCACGATGTGGATAAAAGGTACGGGGAAATTGTCCTTGAGGCAGGCTTTGTTTAAATCCTGATAATCCACCCAGACTCGTACCTTCCCTCCGGGTTTAGGCACGGGAACTATGTTTGACAGCCACTCCGGGTAGGTTGATACCATGATGATTCTGGCTTTGAATTTTTTAACGACTTCTTCTTTGACTTTTAGACTCCATTCAGGTTTTAATCGCCTGAGCTTTTTCTTGACTGGCTTGAATCCAACTTTAATGGGCATTCGATGAATGATAATATCAGTAGATAGGCCAATCATGTCTTCATGTGACCATGAAAACACATCCTGGAACTGCGTTAGGAGTTCGATTAGGTCGGCTTTTTGGTCTTGGGTGAGGTCTATGCCTATCTGGATTTCTTTGATATTTTTGAAGGTTTCTATGTTGATAGTGGTGGTTTGGGTGAGGTTTAGTTTGTGCTTGTCTTTGACCCATTCTTTGATCTCCCCGGGCACCTCATAGTCATCTTCCTCCTCTTGATCAATATCCATCAAGTTAAAGTTCAGTTCTACATCAAAGTTATAGTCACTTTGACAGGGTGGCATCTCATCAGCAGAGACAAACACATCCAATGCTTGAGTCCTAAAAACAAAAATGATTTCATTTTAATATATACAACTGCTTAAATATACAGAGCATTTGGCAAAGCATAAAAAAAGTTACTGCCATAGCTGTGCAATCAAAAGTAAGCAGTAAATGAAAGCATGTTTAAAGGGCAGATGGACTCTCTGCCCCTTTACCCTTTTTGACTGAGGCAAGGGACACTGTTCTAGTTATCCAGGGTTAGATCCTTATGAACAGAGAGGATCAAGGATTTGTGATAATCTGTCTCTTCTCGGATAACGACTGAGACATCTTTTATAATAAGGACAGGGTTTCTCTTTGAAATGCCCCCTTTTTCCTTCTTGTTGCGAGGAGTTGGAATCTGATCCTCGTCGTTGCTGTCTGGGATTTCATCATTCATACCCTCATAGTTTATGATAATCCGCATGTTAGCAAATGGGTCTCGTCCTTTGTACATGATCTTTTCTTTTCCCTTTTTGCTATCCATCTTGGATCTGGGAGTTGTTCTCTCACTTGCTGGTATAATGGGAGGAAATAACATGGTTGATACCACAGCTGGGATTTTCCTCACGGGTTTCACCCATCTGACACCCGTAAGGTTTGGCAGCAAAATTGTGGAAGCATGAGCTTTGGAGTGCTTATGTGTGTTTCGGCGGCTTGACCCGGATGAATATCCCAGTCCGGCTCTCCTTGTCTGGCTCGGGATTTGGATTGGACTCTTGATACCTTGTTGGTTCTTTCCTAACCCTTCTCCAGGTTGGAAACCCAAAGATACCATTTCTTGGCCCACTGTCATCACCTCGGTGGAGACCTTTGGTTTCAGGGCTGGTGCTCCGATATATAGATACTGAGTATCACTCACCTCCAGGGCTTGAAAACTTGCAGGTTCAATCCCCGCATCCAGGCTAATCACTGGCATGTCTTCCTGTATGCAGACAGGGTATTTTGGTTCGGCGTTGACCGTGATGAGGTTGCCGCTGATAATGTATTTGAGCTGTTGATGGAGGGTGGATGGCACTGCCCCTGCCATGTGGATCCATAGCCTGCCCAACAACAAGTTGTATCCAGTGGCGATGTTGAGCACCTGAAAGAACACATAGAAAGTGTGTGGGCCAATCTCTAATGGAAGCTCTATTTCTCCCATAGCTTGTCGGCGAGATCCATCGAAAGCCCGAATTACCACATAACTGGTTTTAATCCGGTTCGGGTTAATCTTCATTCTCTCTAATGTGTCGTAGGGACAGATGTTGAGGGATGATCCTCCATCTATAAGCACACCTCCGATCACATATCTGAAAGATATCACAGCTATATGCAGGGACTTACGATTGCTCGTCCCTTCTGCAGGGATATCATCAATGAAAGATATCACATTGCTGTTGAAAATGTGTTCTACAACGTGATGAAATTTCTCGGCATCCACGGTATGTGGCAGATGGGCTTCTTTCAGTACTTTCACTAGAATGTAGCAGCGATCCACTGAGGATAATACCAAGTCTAGGATGGAAATTTGTTTGGGAGCGTCTTTTAGGTTTTGCACCACTTTGATGTCATTGTGTCCCATTGTACGGAGGAACTCTTCTATTTTCTCTTCAGCCACCTTTTTTTTGGCCTTGATGACTGGTTTGATCACCCACTGAGGCAGGTACAATGGATTATCCTTTGGTACGATGGCAATGTTGTTTGAAGTGGAACCTTCATCATTCCCGTAGTTCCATGGGACCCTCTTTAGACTGATAACTGAATACTAAAGTCTGAAGGGCAAGATTAAAGGCTCAGGTGCTGCCATCTTCACAGGATTTTATGTTTCTTGGATCCCTTTCCCTAGCAATACTAAGGGTGTGAGGGTTGGTTCATTGTTATAGGACACAATAGCCACTGTATCCTAATTCCACGTAGTGGGGATAAAGAGAGTGTCTTCATCTGGGAGGCCATAATCCCGATTCTCTCTTATCAATTCGTCGCTTTCAATCATGTTCTGAATCAGGTTACGAAGTGCCCAACAATCCTCAGTATCATGGCCGGGTGCATTGGAGTGGTACTGACATATTTGGTCAGGCTTGAATTTCTTGGATCGAGGGTTCAATGGAGGTAATAGATCTGCAACCCTTCCCTCGTTGATTAACATCTGGAGGATTTCCTCCATTAGCTGGTTCAGGTTGGTGAAATTCCTTTGGAATAAGAATTTCCTACCAGCATGGGAAATCTCATCTTTGGACACCTTGTCAGTCCAAGGTTCATGCTCATGAGACCGATAGTGATCCATCGTGGAGATGGGACTGATCTCCGGTGTGGGAGAATTTGCATCAGGTAGGTTAGTCTAGTTTATCAGCTGCCTGGTGACCTGATGTTGGTAGACGACCAGATCTGCTAACTATTCTATTTGTTCCCTGATAGACCTTATCTCCTGCTTTATCAGGAATCGTCTTTCTTAGACTTCCCAACTGTCTGGGCTGTTGTTGCTGGATGGAGTTGGCTCTCCCATATAATGGAGGTATTTGGATCCTTCTCCATTTTTGGTGCTGATCATGTTGACATTCTCCTCTTTATGCTGTGGGAGGGGATTGTCTTGTACGTGTGATTATTCTGGTTTGGTCACCACAATCTCTCCATTGTCAATTAAGTCTTGGATTTTGTGCTTGAGAGACCAACAGTCTTGAGTGTCATAGCCCGAGGATCCGGAATGGTAAGCACACTTCTTTCTTGGGTCGAAATTCCGTCCACCAGTGTTGGTTGGTGGAAGGAGTTGCACAATCTTCTTCTGTGCGGTTAACAATTTCAGCACGTTCTCGAGTGAATCCCCTAGAGGGGTGAAAGTTCTTCGACGCTTGACGTCTATGTTTTTCTAAAATGTAGGATTTGAAGGCTGGGCTGGAGCTTGGAAAGGGGTATAGTTCCTCCTTTGAATAGGCATACTGTTTGATTCGCTTCTTTGATTCTGTCCTTGTAATACTAAGGACACTTCTTCATTTTTCTTTTTGTGTACCCTCCGGGGATTACTCCCATAATTTTTGGACTGGATAGGTTCAGCAACAGCTTTGAGGGCGGTTAGATCCTTTATCTTCCTGGACTTCAGCCCCATTTCTGCCATCTCTCCGTGTTTGATCATTTCAGAGAATGGTTTTCCTATGCCTACTAGGACCCTCTCATAATATGGAGCTTCTTGGATATCGATGGAGGTCATGACTCTCTCAGTCTCATTTATAGGTGGAATGACTTGTGCTGCGACTTGTCTCCATCGTTGAGCATACTCTCTGAATGATTTCGTGTTTTATTTTTTGATTTTGGTTATTTGGTATCTATCTGGAGCCAGCTGAGATTGAAAGCTGTATTAACAGAGGAAAGCATGGGCTAACCCCTCCCAACTGTGAATCTTAGAGTTTTCTAGACGGGCGTACCAGGCTCTAGCCTCTCCGGTTAGACTCTTCTAAAATAATTGCATTCGAAGCTTCTCGTCCTCTTTATAGGATCTGAGTTCTCCAATGAATACTTTCAGGTGAGTATAAGGGTCTCCTAATCCATCGTATTTCTCAAAATCAGGAGTTCTAAATTTTTCGGGATAACGAGCCCCAAGGAATATAATGAGGTCTGAATAATTAACACTGCCTAATGCCCCAGTCCCTTTGATAGACCGGATGGTTTCTTCCATCTGTTGTACTTTCTTCATAATGTCACCAGCTTCCTGCTCTTTGTTGAGGATGGTGATTTCAGGGGTTTTGTTAGTTGGGTCCTGGTTTTGTGGTCCAAGAATCTGAGTTTAGGCTTTTTTGGTCTCTTGACCGCCACCACTACCACCAGGTGTTCCCCGTTCTGTGTGAACTTGGGCTTACTTCCCTTTAAGGGCCTTGCTTTATTCTCTCAAAAAACTGGCCAATTCAGTTATTTGATTCTTCAGTCCTTCAAACTCTTCCCTAGAGACAGGGGTAGATTTTGGCTGGGCACTGGAAGTCATGTTCGTGGATAGACTGAGTGCTTTCTTAGACTTAGATCTAGTGACAGGACCAATTTTTTAACCTATAACAAAACGTAGGCGTGTCAATTTCCTGATGTATGTAGGGATAGGATGCATGCCATGATGTGTTTTTGTAGTTTTTAAACTTATCCTGCAAAACAGAGGTAAGTTGTTTTGATGACAGGATAACATGACAGGATGTATATGACAAGGAATGTAAATGTTTCATTATGATATTTACATTGTGCTCCTTTACATTTGGAATTTGAAAACTTGACATTGAATTGAAAGAAGAAGGCATGAAGAAGCTTCCCATCAGATTTGGTTAATCAGAGGCTGACCTATCTTAGGCTACTCTCGTGGCTTTTTGGCATGAAGGTCCCCAGATCATCGCAATCTACTAGAGGGGAAATTAATCCGATCTTTCAACTGGAGTGAATCTGGGTGGTGCATTTTCATGATCCCCCAGAGACTTAGTCGTCCCCAGAGTCATTACTTATCACTGACGGGTTTTGCCTCCCGAAGGAGGAATCACAACATACATTCACATACATTGCGTCTCACCGTTATGCATATGATGACATTGGTGCGAAACACTAATATGGGTGCGAAGCACTAAAAAGCAGAAAAGCATTCATTCACATTCATTCAATGTAAAGACACAACATTCACACATTCATTCAATGTAAAGACGCATCATTCACACATACGCATTTTTGAAAGGGGAATTTTTTTGAAAAGATTTGAACGCGACCTAAGCCCTCTACTGTCCCCAGCAGAGTCGCCACCTGTCAACGTCGGGAAAAAATCCGCGGGTCGAGTCACAACCCAGATCTTTCTCTCTTCCTAAGTTATCTCTACCCTTACTCTTTTTATTTGTGAAAAAGGTTTTGAAGGGTTTTTTAGGAAAAGGCCAACATGTATCATGTCGACGATTTGAACGTTTTACAGAGTCGCCAGTTAGTAGATTTGAAATGGTTGTACCAACTCAACCGAGTTTTATTTGAAAGAGGCCCAATTGCTGGACACTATCGAAACTTGATCCTTGAAACTGAAGTTTTGAGTTAGGGGGCTTGGTTAAGTGTGGGAAAGGTGTTAGGCACCCCACAACTCCTGTGTAAACACGGTACCGCATCTTTTCAATATTTTCCTTAAAAACTGAAATGTGTGTGTGAATGCTGTTTGAAAATTGGGCCTATGTTTAATGGAAAGTATGTCTTATGCATCGTTGAACCTATATACGAAGGGTTTGATTTGATTCGCAAAAAGTCTTTGATTTGATTTGCAAAAGTGTTTGATTTGATTTTGTAAAAGCTTTTCTTTTCGATAAGATTATTGCATGATGTTTTGAAAGAAGGTTTTCAAACCCTTACGCTAACTTAGGAATTGAAGCATATTAATACTTCAGTTTTATCTTTTCAGCCTTAAGGCTCAATTTGAATGGTGATTGTCGGGCTGCGAAGCATCCTCGACCACAACATACATACAAGTGTCGGTCTTCTCATGGGCATGATAGCCATTGGAGGGACTCTGACACGTCAAACCATATTTTTACTATGTTGAGACCTTAAATTCGGATAACCATTTTAAGGTCATTGGTATGTACATTTTTACAGAAAAACTGGCAGGGTACATCTGTAAAGTGGAGTTTGTCCATCGTGGGAATCAGATTCTGATCTATTTGATCATGAATCCCACAATTCCTAGGCTCACATAGGGAGGCCAATAAACCTGCACAGCTTAAATTTGTACAGAAATATATCCAAACGCTATAATGGCCAAGGATCCATCAGTAAATCCTGGCTAGCGCTAATCCAAAGCGTCTTGTTCCCACTAGATAGCGATCTATGGGCCGCGAGATTGCTTTTATAACTGAAACTAGAAAAATGCTAGATTTATATAAATCTCAGCCATTCTAGCTTCCCGGTTCCGTCTATACTGATTTTGAACCGTTTGAAAACTAGAATTGGCGAGATTTAAATAAATCTAGTTCACCCGCAGATAAGTCAGTGCCGATTCATATAAAATGAATATTTAAAGCAACAATTGAATAAAAGCGAGTAAAGCAATATATATACAATTATATATATAAAAGCTGTAAAGGGCGATGGGTTTTCACACCGGTGCCCGGATTTGAATTGAAATATATATATATATATATATATATATATATATATATATATATAAGTTGTATAAAAGCTACGGAATGATCCAGGCTGGATAGAATTGAAATATATATATTAAAAAAAGGTAAACAGGCCGATGGGTTTTCACGCCTGTGCCCGGACTGAAATATAAATATACAGAAACGTAGTCAACCAGGACTGGAAAGATAACCCAGTATGGTGAATGGTGCAAAAATAGTAAAAAGGCCACCGAATGATCCAGGCCAAACTAGAATATAAATGTACAAAAAAGTAGTCAACCAAGACTGGGAAGATAACCCAGTGTGGTGAAGGCTGCTTATATATGCATATTTATATATAAAAGCAGTAAAAAAGCCACAGAATGATCCAAGCCGAATTGAAATATAAATATATATATATATATAGATAGAAAGTAGTCAACCAAGACTGGGAAGATAACCCAGTGTGGTGAAGGCTGCCTATATATGCATATTTATATATAAAAGCAGTAAACTACCGCCGATTTGACATCCGGGCTTGAGAGAATTTAAAAGTTAGTATATATACAGTTAAATATATACAAAAAAGGCAAACCCGGACTGGGAAAATAACCCAGTCCGGCGAAGTTGCTAATAACAAAGATGCAAGTATATAAAAGCTGCCGGAATCGACGGATCGTCAATCCGAGTTGTAAAAATGCCAAAAAATACGTTTATGTACAAAATTATACCAAAAGTTGACAAAAACGGCCACGGAACTGAGTTCTGGGCATATTTAGAAAACGAAACTTGATATGCAAGTGTATCAAAGTGCGAAGAAGTAGTATTGACTTGCTGATCGTAAAAATACTCACAATGGACTGCTAAACGAGCTTTTTACCAAATCGTATGCTTTAAACGTCCAAATCTACCAGTTATTTTCTGATATATGGTAGTATGTGGGTATATCTACGTGTTAGAGTGAAAAAATATGGATTTAGAAGACAAGAAAATAGATAAAAAACCAAACGAACAGGGGTTCGGAGCGTTTTTAAATTCTTCAAATGAGAGGGGGGTGTACCTCTATATATAGGGCAGGGAGCCTCCACTCTACCTGCTGCTGCTGCAGGTAGAGGTACAGCTCCACGTGGTGGGGCCCACGTATTGGGTCCCGTTATCTCGAAGTACGTGTACTCCGAGCAACGCGAGGTCTGATTTAAAACTTTCTAACTTTTGATCGGAGCGTCCGTTTGAGGCGTGCTATACCTTTCTAGAAAGCCCTCACCGAGAGTGTCATAATGACATGGGATAAAACCTTTTCTGGTTTCAAGAAGATGGTTTCATAACCAGGTCTTTGATTCCCCGCAGTTTATCCGTTGAATTATCTTGCGATGTTTGCACTCAGGATCATTGTTATGGTTCGTTCTGACCTTGGTGGCATCAATTTGGCTTGGGTTTGACCAAATCGGCTAAAAGTTAATAAAATAACCGTTTTGCCCCTCCCGGGGTTACCTTCAGTGTCGGCACGGCCTTCGGTTGACTTCTTGGGGCTGTTTCCAAGATTTGGATCTAATTCGAGTCTGTTTGTCCTCAGGGTTGTCTCTGAGGCTGACTTTGTTGCTCCAGGTTTTCCTCTGAAGAGCTTATGATGCTTCAAGATTGGTTCTTTTGTTGACCTAACTTTTCGGGTTGAGACCGGGGCTAGCCTGTACCTCTCGGGTTGAGACCAGGGCTGACCTATACCTCCCGGGTTGAGACCGAGGCTGACCTATACCTCCCGGGTTTAGATCAAGGCTGACCTATTCCTCTCGGATTGAGACCGGGGTTGACCTGTACTTCCCGGGTTGATACCAGGGCTGACTTGTACCTCCCGGGTTGAGACCGGGGCTGACTTGTACCTCCCGGGTTGAGACCGGGGTTGATTTGATGACCTGATATTGAGACCGGGATTGAACTGATGGCGCAGTATTAAGACTGAGGTTGATTTGACGGCAAGGTATTGAGACCGGGGTTGATTTGATGGCCCAATATTAAGACCGGGGTTGAATTGACGGCTCGGTATTGAGATCGGGGTTGAGTTGACTGCCTGGTATTGAGACCGAAGTTGATTTGATGGCCCGATATTGAGATCGGGGTTGACTTGATGGCCCGGTATTGAGATCGGGGTTGATTTGATGGCCCGATATTAAGACCAGGGTTGATTTGATGGCCCGATACTGAGATCGGGGTTGAGTTGACGACCTGGTATTGAGACCGGGGTTGAATTGAAGACCCGATATTGAGACCAGGGTTGAACTGATGTCCCGGTATTGAGACCGGGGTTGATTTGATAGCCCTGTATTGAGACCAGGGTTAATTTGATGGCCCGGTATTGAGACCGGGGTTGAGTTGACGACCCGATATTGAGACCGGGGTTGATTTGATGGCCCGGTACTGAGACCGGGATTGATTTGATGGCCCGGTATTAAGACCAGAGTTGATTTGATTGCCCGATATTGAGACCGTGGTTGAGTTGATGGCCCGGTATTGAGACTGGGATTGATTTGATGGCCCGATATTGAGATCGGGGTTGATTTGATGGTCCGGTATTAAGACTGGGGTTGAGTTAATGTCCCGATATTGAGACCGGGGTTAATTTGATGGCCCGGTATTGAGACCGAGGTTGAGTTGATGGCCCGGTATTGAGATCGGGGTTGAACTGATGGCCCGGTATTGAGACCGTGGTTGAGTTGAAAAGACAGTCTTGCCCTCCTACAGTGTTAGTAACAGGGAAAGGAAATTTTGATTGTCTATAGTATACTTCGTTGCCATTGAAAAGAAATACCTAACCCAAAGCTTCTAAAGTGGAGGGGAAGGCATTCTTGAGAGTAGCACACACCCGCAAAGAGTTCCTGGCAGATATGAAGGAGACGAGAAATATATTTTGTATGGTCGTGAAAGACGTGATGAAAGGGAAGTTGAAGGAAGCTGTAGTACCTAATGTAGTTAGACCTTTGTTGGCCGAGTTCAGTGAGATTATGCCAGATGAACTACCGAATGAACTTCCACCAATAAGAGATATACAACACCAAATAGATTTAATTCATAGGGCGAGTTTACCAAATTTGCCACATTATAGGATGAGTTCAAAGAAGAATGAGATCCTACGTGAAAAGGTGGATGAGTTGCTGGAAAAAGGGCACATACAGGAAAACATGAACTCATGTGTTGTTCCGACTTTATTGGTACCTAAGGCTGATGGTAGTTGGCGTATGTGTGTGGACAGCAGGGCCATCAACAAAATTATAGTGGGCTACAAGTTCCCAATACCATGGTTGGATGACATGCTCGATTATTGATAAGTGGTTTTTATAACCGCTTATTCGGATAGTAACCGACTTGTTTTGTTGCCGAAACTCAAGTATTCCTATGCTTTTCATATGTTTTTCCTTTGTTTTGTGATTTTCAGGTTTAGGAACTCTCCGAGTGGAAATTGAGCTTAAAAGGATAAAGATAGCCTAAATGGGGCAACGCATAGAAAGTGGCTTAAGGCATGAAGAGGGCATGGGTGATGAGGCAATAGAGTGTGAGGCCACGAGGATCAAAAGAGGTTGGATTGCTAGGCGTGGGAAGTTGCCAAGTGAATACGGCAAGAGAAGCCATGTGCAGCACAACCTAAAAAGTAAGTCAGCAGGAATCCTCAGCCCGCGCGGCCGTGCCGGGTTAAGGCAGCAAAGCCGCGTGCCCGCGCCAATCCCCAGTCCAGAAATCCAGCATTTTGCAGCCGCGCGGCCACGCCAGGAAGAAGGCCAAAGTGCGCACGGTCGCGCCAGTCTATTTTTATGCCAGACTTTGACTTTCGGCTGAAACGAACGGGAGAGGCAGAGATATAAGGGCTTGAGCCCTCATTTGTGCAGATATCTCCATTAGGGAGAAAAATTTAGCCCTAGCTCTCTTCCTTTCTTTTAATTTCTTGTTTAATCTAGATTAGGAGTAGAGTAAAGTTAGATTAGTGTAGTTAGTTAGATTCTAGGGTTCAGTTAAAGAAGAAGATTGAAGCAAGTGATATCATCAAGATCCATGCCTGGAGAACGAACGAAGATTTGCACTTTCTATCTCTATATTCTCCTTGTATTCATTTGTATTCGGATGATGTTTATCAATCTTGTGGATAATATATTTGGGTTGTCTATGACTTAATTTATATTTTGAGGTTTCAATGGAACCTAATGAGTAGTTAATTTTGGTTTGCTTCCATGTTAGTTCTTATTTGATTGCTATATGATTGTCTATTGTGATTTATGCTTTAATTGCTTAATTATGTTGCAACCAATTACTGTGATAACCTATGTGGGATTGAAAGACGAAATATAGGTTTAGATCCAATTGCAGTAGCGGCCAATTGTAGGTTCACATGACGTTGGACTTATGATTTGTGCTTAGGATAGACATATACTGAAGCGCCGCCTGTAGCCAATAGAGAACTTGACCTTCAACCCGATTTATTTGTAAATCACATAGACATATAGTGGTTTAGGTAATGTGGGTGTTCACGTGTTTCTATCACCTGTGGATTGCAAGTGATACAGTTTAGGTGCATCGAAAGATGGCTTACTCCCACTTTCGTGTTCTCGGCGAATAACTATAATGATCGATTTGACCTGACTTGGGAGTGTGTTGACTTAGGCAAATCATTAGGAGAAATTGGGATCTCTTATCTTCATTATCTGATTCTACCTTAGGATTATTTATTGCATGTTTAAATTCTTTGCCTATTTTAAAGTAGTTTTAATTCCCTCTCTTTACTACTCATTTAAATAAGACTAAAATGATTATGGACTAGTGCTTTGGCGACCTTTTATCTGCTAATTCCTCGTGGGAACGATATCTGTACTTACACTTTATTACTTGTTAACCGCGTATACTTTATTAAATCTATTTTGAGGTTCCAATGGAACCTTTTGAGTAGTCAATGTTGATTTCCCTTCTATGTTGGTCTTATTTGATTTCTATATGATTGTCTACTGCGATTTATGCTTTAATTGCTTAATTGAGTCATGACCAATTACTGTGATAACCTATGTGGACTTGAAAGACGAAGTGTAGGTTTAGATCAAATCGTAGTAGCGAGCGATTGTGCATTCACATGGCGTTGGACGTATAATTTGTGCTTAGGATAGACATATACCGAAGCGCCGCTCGTAGTCAATAGAGGACTTGACCTTAAAACCTATTTATTTGTAAACACCATAAACATATAGGGGTTTAGATAATGTGGGTGTTCACGTGTGTTCTATCATCTGTGGATTGCTCGTGATATGGATTAGGTGCATCGAAAGATGGCCTTCTCTTACTTTTGTGTTCTCGGCTAACAACTATAATGATTAATTTGACCTAACTGGAAGTTTATCGACTTAGATGAATCATTAGGGAAAATTGGAATCTCTTATCTTCAATATCTGATTTTACTCTAGGATTAATTAGTTTAAGATTAATTCCTTGCCTAGTTTAAAGTAGTTTTAATTCCCTCTCTTTACTACTTGTTTAAATAAGACTGAAATGATTATGGACTAGTGCTTTGGAGACCTTTTATCTGTTAATTCCTCGTGGGAACGATATCTGTACTTACACTTTATTACTTGTTGACCGCGTATACTTGCGCGTTAATTGTGTCATCTAATCGGACCAACAAATTTTTGGCGCCGTTGCCGGGGAATTAATTCGATAACTGTTTGCCAACATTAGTTTCAATCAAATTAGTCTTAATTTAAATATTTCTTTTTTATGTTTCTTAATTCTCTTCCTGTATTCTCTTCTCAGGTACAATGGACTAAAATTTCTATCCATGAAATGGTACAAGGCAAGAGCAACCAAGGGAAACAAACAATGATGGCGTCAACCCAATCGCAACACATTCAGCACAGCTAGAGGAGCTCTCGAGGAAGCTGGATACTGTTACAGCCCAACGGAGTAGAGAGCCAGAGATGACTTATGACTATGGTGCTGGGAGTTACATGAGCCATCAGGAGCCTATCAGTTAAGGACAGGCGCAGTATGGGGGTGAGTACTCCTACAATGAACCTTATCCCGATTATCAACAAGACTGGGGGTATCACCCAGACCCTTCAGTAAACTGCTATCAAGACCAATACTGGGATCCAAATCCCGCGTGCGCCCTAGAATGCACTTTCTAGACTCCAGTTTACGAGCCTCAATAAAATTTTGAGGGTGACACAGAAAATGCAAGCTTGGAGGAAGGAGGTGGCATATCACTGAAGGACATCTTGATTGAGCAACAAAAGTCAGTCAAGAATATCCAGAGCTGGGCAGAGCAAATTAGCAAGGCCTTGATGATAGAAGAAAAACAGGGGATTCTGACTAATACTGCTGTAACTACCCCAAAATTCGTACAATATAATTCCCCTTCACGATCGTTAACAATACAATTTTATTCTAACTTTACATCATGATTCGATATTAAAATCACTAAAAAAGCGGAATAATTAAAACTTTTATATAATCCTTTCTTTATTGCCCTGAATCTCAACCTTTACATAACATCTCCTTGATTCAAATCTATATCATGAATCGTTACAACAAAATGACTATACAAGTCTTACATCATGAAGCAATATCCATATACATCGGATAACTCAACTTACAATTTATCAAATATGTTACATTTAAAACAATTACATTACTCATCTAGAATAAATAATTCCTCGCATCGCTATTGATCTCAATTAAAGTTTAACTAGCACATATCATTACTTTGCATTCTTGACCTGCAAAAATGGTTATTTGCAAGAGTGAGCTCGACAGCTCAGCAAGTTCTAACAGTTTTCATGCATCACAGAGCACATAATAACATGCTCAACATACATCTCATAATAATTAAAGTAACATGGCATACATGCTTCAATTCACATAGCAAATATAAAGATTGAGTTCCTTACTCAATCAACATTCTTTAATCAATCAATGTAGTCATAAATTAACTTTAACATTCATATTTACAACATATATAACATATCATGCTCTTTGCAAAATAATTTAAAACAGTTCATAATATCATCAAGTTCACATAAAAAATAGGAACCGAAAGACTTGACTAGCTCGTAGATTACCAAATACCGAAAAACAACTTAATATAATTTGCTTCATGATCCTACATAACGTATTACCATACGCATCAATTATTAGTCGCCTAGCAACGCTTATCAAACGTCTAAGTAAATACTACTTTATACTTTCTAATTCTCTTCTATTTACTCGTTTGACACTCGCTGTCAAATCATATGTATAATTAACAATATTAGTTAATTATCACATAGCTAATCCTCATCGTTATTATCCACTTTAGGTTAACTCATTCCTCTTTAACTAATAAGTTAATAATTAATTACCACATAATTAATCACATCACATAATCATATTATATTTCACATGATTAATCAATTAATAATTATATACTCATTTTAAATTATAATTAAACAAATTATAATTTAAACATCCACTTTAATCAAACTATAATTAAACAATCATAATTTATAATGAATCAACTACATCATCCATTAAATCATAATTTAAACATATTTAAATTAAACCATTACTTAGATTATAAATACTCAATTTCTATTCATGCCCTCATTAAATTATAATTTAAATTACACTTTTACCTTGATTATAATTATTCCAAATTATAATAACATATTAAGTTATAATTAAACAAATTATACTTCAAGTTAAACATTTACTTTGATTAAAACAATCAACTCAATTCATTATAATTTAACAATTATAATTTACATTAAACCTTTACTATAATTATAATTATTCAAATTATAATTATATATATCATATTAGCTAAGTTATATTTAAACAATTATAATTTAATATCTATTATAAACAATTCAAATAATACTTTAAGGTTTTCCAAAACCTTTTTTCTTTCCCAGTTATTAAATTGTCAAATTCATGATAACAATCTGTTATTACAACTTGGTGCATGATCATTATCATAGAAACAAAAAAATTTAGGTTTTAAAACTTGAACAAATAACTAGAGTTCTCTGCCTTTACTCAGCCAGCGGCGCAGCTGCGCAGCCACAAGCCTTGGCATCGGCGCAGCTGCGCAGGTGTCAAAACCCAGAAAACCGAGCGGCACAGCTGTGCTGCTTCTGCCCTTGTTGCCAGCGCAGCTACGCAGGAACGCAGATAGAAACAGTGCAACAACAACACTCTGCTTCACTGCTAACCCGAACAATTCAACAACGGTAATTACCAGTCACTCAAACAATGTAAGATATGCATATACAATACTACACATGTTATATAGATGCTACCAATCACAAAAATTGTCCAAGCAATGAAATCAAAGGTTTTAACAACTCAATTTTGATATTTTCATAAAAACTCATATATTTTCCAAAACCATTCACTGTAAAACAATTTCTTAAGAAATTCATGTATTTTCTTTCCGTGATTCAAGATATCATCAAAAATAATTCTAACAAGCATATTAACATATACTAATTTCATCAATTTTACTCTAAAATTAACCAAAACATGAAAACTCCACGTGAACACACATTCTCCATTTAAAACATGTTCTGACAAAAATTTAATTTCTGAAAATCCTTGTTTATGGCATACAATTCATATATAAACCATTATAAATACAATTTATATATATACATCATATATATATATATATATATATATATATATATATAACTTTCATGCTAAATCATATACACAGAGAACCCATACTCATGAACAATCATAAGGAAAACATATAAAAACATACGGGAATTAAGACACACCCTTTCTGCTTAGATGTTTGAAGAAGAAGATGATTATTCTCTTAGGTTCTTCCTTTCTTTCCTTCTCTTCTTCTCTAATTCTTCTGTGCTATTTCTTTCTCTCTAGCAAACTAACTTTGTTTTTCTAACTCTTGTTTTAATCTAATGTAATATATATATATATATATATATATATATATATAATATAATAGACATATATTACATAATTATAATACATATAACTTCCACTACATAATGACATATATTAAATATAATAAGTACCATTAATATATAAGTTACAATTAGAATTTAAAAAGCCATAAGGCTTGTTTGGCAAAACAAGTTATTTTTTAAAAAAAATAGATTTTTAAATAGTTAAGGCCCCGTTTGGCAAAACGGACTTAAAAATGGTGCAAGGGCCTTATTTGGGAAAATTATTTTTAAAAAAACTCTTTTTATTCTTTTCATAAATCCTTTAACACATATTCTTAATGTTATCCTTTAATTAATTAAATCTTAACATTCTAATTTAATTAATTAAAAGTCTAACATCAATTAAGCACATAAAATTAACACATAATTATAATTACTTGCTAATTATAATTGCATGTAACACTCATCACCTTACTCATCTAATTTAATTATCTCAATTAAATTAGAACTATAACATAAAATTATTATATCAATTAAATCAAATACTAAATACCCATTTAATTAATATACTACACTTACTTACCTTACTCCATAATAATCATGTAATTATTTATTTAATTCAATAAATAATTCAATTAAAATATTTATTTAATTAATATATATTAAAATTAACATTTAAATTCTCTTCACATCAATTCACATATTTCACAATATATGACACGTATTCACATACTCAAACTCAAAACATCAGATAATAAGAATTTTATTTATTAAATTCTCATTTATAAATTTTAAAAATCTGGGATGTCACATCCTTCCCTCCTTATAAGGATTCCGTCCTCGCAATCACCGAAACCCTACCTTACTTAGGTTTCCATCAAATCTCTTTAAAAATATTTGTCATTGAATAACTTCAACACATTACCTTAATATAAGTTATACATATATATTCTACTACATTTAGTTCTTCAACAAATTTTAGGTTTTATTTCATAACCCTAAATTAAACACAATTATGTTTCAAATATTATATATTCTCTAACTCGTTCATTTCCTTTCTAAGGATCATGACTACATACTTTACTCGTCGAATTAATATATTTCGTACTTCACCATCTATAATTATTCGGGTTATCACATTCACCCATTCTTCTAAGAATTTCGTCCTCAAAATTTTAATATAAATTTTCGTTCATTCCATCTATCAAAATAGATTTTACGTTGATCTTTATTCACTGGATTGTTTGCGTTCTACAACTACTTCTTTCTAAGGAATATCCTCCTTGCTACATTCTCCTTCAGAATAATAAGAATTTTCCACAATTGCTCAATAATTGGGAAGCGGTATAAATAACTCAGGAATTTCAAGATTCCAAATCATGCTGAGTGGTCGCAAGACCTTGAACTTTGTTTTTTAGGTTTAACAGTGCTTCACCCCCGGTACTTCACACTATAAATCACATCGGTACTCTAGGTGGCCAGCCTATCGTACCCCTACGTCGGGCCCAAACGTAGTACATCGTAACGACTATATGTGTTACACTCGGAACTATTGTCTCTGATAACATGTCCCCTTTTATAGGGTTGTTCACCTTAGCTTCTTAACATCTGAATTTGCACCAAAATAATTTGGTTTGGCATAGTTTGACCAAGAATGCTCTAATTTTATAAACATCTTTCAATATTTGTCTAGCTGAATCAAGTAGCATAGACTTCTAGCAACAATTCGGATATCAATCGAAATATATATATATATATGTATATATATTTTTAACCAACTCAACAAAATAAATATTTTTTTTTTCGTTTAAGGTAGCGAAAAGTGAATATTTTTTTTTTTATAGTTTAAGGAACTAAAAATAATAAATCATTTCATAATATTCTGATACCGTACCGTAGTAATAGTACATTGAGGATTTCGTCATTACATGACGTCGTCATACTACATCATACCATAGTGGGCTGACGATCATACGATCACATCCAACACTGGATTTAACTGCATTGATAACTTCCTCGATTATTGTCTCTACACCATATCAAATGATGCATAGAACACATAAAATACATTTTAAAATTTTAAAATTATTTTTGTCTAGCTGAAGCAATTAGCATAAACATGTGAATAATAGCACTATTTTTAAAATTCATTGGTTCCATCATTTGATCCAATATTTTACAAGAAAACAGAAGTGCAACATCAGCACGAAGTCAATAAATTTTAAAAATCTAGCAAAGCTAGGAGATTTAGAATATACAAATTTTATCCATCAATTAAATCTTTACTCCATCATTACTTAATCATTCTATCAACCTTAAATAACATCAATGCTTCCTATACCATAACTTTTCTATACCCAGTATAGTTCATCAAACTTATCACACTTTGGAAGTTCAGGAACTTGCCACAATAATATGAGTTTAAGAACTTGTCCTTGCAATACGTAGTCAAAGAACTGATCAGAGACTGTCCATATGCTTAGGGGTTCAAAACATACATACGATTATGAGTCACGAGCTTACCATAAGTATGAGTTTTAAGAACTCGCCTAACCTTAAGATCATCTAATCAAATCTTAATATCATCTAATCTAATCTCTATTAACTCTAACTATCAAATATAATATGAGAAAAGAATCACCTCTTCGTCATATATATATATCAATAGCGCGACACCAACCTTCCAATGATTATCAATATAATAGGCCAGGTGTAAGCACAAAATCCCTGTCCATATAGAGGTTTGTACAACTCAGCCACCACATGAGTCCTCAATTGAAATCCCACTTAACTCTTTCTTACTTATAACATCTCGTTCTATACTCGATACAGACTTTCTGTATCTCATCATTTATAACTCCTCGTGAATTAATATCGTATTATATCATAGTACATTCTCGTTATAACATCAAACTATAACTATGCAATCATTACATACCATCTGTCTTTTACAACTTTAAAAGATCACCCTGTGACCTTATTCTATAATCATCTCCTTTATGATATTTTTTTTTATCTCATTATCGTTTTATTTTAAAACTTCTTATCATGTTATATCATGACTTCATTATGCTTTCAATCTTATAGACCTCATTTATTCATTGTTATTCGTCATCTTTATTATTGGAGTTAGGTAACTCCTGATTCTCATCATCATAACTCTTCAAGATTCTTCTTTGAATCTTTTTGTTTATTTATTAACTCTTCTTTTAAGAATTTCTAACTTCGTTCATAAAATTCAACATTTTATTCGAGTTTTATTCCTCGTTATTCTCACCTTCTTCTTATAACATTTCTAAGACTTAACTCATCTTATACTTCTACGTATGTGAAAGGAATCACCTTTTCGTTATACGTAACTTAACTTCTCATTCTTTAAGGTCATAGCCTAAGGTACTCTTACCTAAGGTGTATAACCTATCAGCTCTGATACCAACTGTAACGATCCCAAAATTTGTACAATATAATTCCCCTTCTCGATCGTTAACAATACAACTTTATTCTAACTTTACATCATGATTCGATATTAAAATCACTAAAAATGCGGAATAATTAAAACTTTTATATAATCCTTTCTTTATTGCCCTGAATCTCAACCTTTACATAACATCTCCTTGATTCAAATCTATATCATGAATCGTTACAACAAAATGACTATAAAAGTCTTACATCATGAAGCAATATCCATATACATCGGATAGCTCAACTTATAATTTATCAGTCATGTTACATTTAAAACAATTACATTACTCATCTAGAATAAATAATTCCTCGCATCGCTATTGATCTCAATTAAAGTTTAACTAGTACATATCATTACTTTGCATTCTTGACCTGCAAAAATGGTTATTTGCAAGAGTGAGCTCGACAGCTCAGCAAGTTCTAACAGTTTTCACGCATCACATAGCACATAATAACATGCTCAACATACATCTCATAATAATTAAAGTAACATGGCATACATGCTTCAATTCACATAGCAAATATAAAGATTGAGTTCCTTACTCAATCAACATTCTTTAATCAATCAATGTAGTCATAAATTGACTTTAACATTCATGTTTACAACATATATAACATATCATGCTCTTTGCAAAATAATTTAAAACAGTTCATAATATCATCAAGTTCACATAAAAAATAGGAACCGAAAGACTTGCCTGGCTCGTAGATTACCAAATACCAAAAAACAGCTTAATATAATTTGCTTCATGATCCTACATAACGTATTACCATACGCATCAATTATTAGTCGCCTAGCAACGCTTATCAAACGTCTAAGTAAATACTACTTTATACTTTCTAATTCTCTTCTACTTACTCGTTTGACACTCGCTGTCAAATCATATGTATAATTAACAATATTAGTTAATTATCACATAGCTAATCCTCATCGTTATTATCCACTTTAGGTTAACTCATTCCTCTTTAACTAATAAGTTAATAATTAATTACCACATAATTAATCACATCACATAATCATATTATATTTCACATGATTAATCAATTACTAATTACATACTCATTTTAAATTATAATTAAACAAATTATAATTTAAACATCCACTTTAATCAAACTATAATTAAACAATCATAATTTATAATGAATCAACTACATCATCCATTAAATCATAATTTAAACATATTTAAATTAAACCATTACTTAGATTATAAATACTCAATTTCTATTCATGCCCTCATTAAATTATAATTTAAATTACACTTTTACCTTGATTATAATTATTCCAAATTATAATAACATATTAAGTTATAATTAAACAAATTATACTTCAAGTTAAACATTTACTTTGATTAAAACAATCAACTCAATTCATTATAATTTAACAATCATAATTTACATTAAACCTTTACTATAATTATAATTATTCAAATTATAATTATATATATCATATTAGCTAAGTTATATTTAAACAATTATAATTTAATATCTATTATAAACAATTCAAATAATACTTTAAGGTTTTCCAAAATCTCTTTTCTTTCCCAGTTATGAAATTGTCAAATTCATGATAACAATATGTTATTGCAACTTGGTACATGATCATTATCATAAAAACAAAATAATTTAGGTTTTAAAACTTGAACAAATAACTAGAGTTCTCTGCCTTTACTCAGCCAGCAGCGCAGCTGCGCAGCCACAAACCTTGGCACCAGCGCAGCTGCGCAGGTGTCAAAACCTAGAAAACCCAGCGGCGCAGCTGCGCTGCTTCTGCCCTTGTTGTCGTCGCAGTTGCGCAGGAACGCAGACAGAAACAATGCAGCAACGGCACTCTGCTTCACTGCTAACTCAAACAATTCAACAACGGCAATTACCAGTCACTCAAACAATGTAAGATATGCATACACAATACTACACATGTTATATAGATGCTACCAATCACAAAAATTGTCCAAGCAATGAAATCAAAGGTTTTAACAACTCAATTTTGACATTTTCATAGAAACTCATATATTTTCCAAAACCATTCACTGTAAAATAATTTCTTAAGAAATTCATGTATTTTCTTTCCGTGATTCAAGATATCATCAAAAATAATTCTAACAAGCATATTAACATATACTAATTTCATCAATTTTACTCTAAAATTAACCAAAACATGAAAACTCCACGTGAACACATATTCTCCATTTAAAACATGTTCTGACAAAACTTTGATTTCTGAAAATCCTTGTTTATGGCATACAATTCATATATAAACCATTATAAACACAATTTATATATGTACATCATATATATATAACTTTCATGCTAAATCATATACACAGAGAACCCATACTCATGAACAATCATAAGGAAAACATATAAAAATATAAGAGAATTAAGACATACCCTTTCTGCTTAGATGTTTGAAGAAGAAGATGATTATTCTCTTAGGTTCTTCCTTTCTTTCCTTCTCTTCTTCTCAAATTCTTCTCTGCTCTTTCTTTTTCTCTCTAGCAAACTAACTTTGTTTTTCTAACTCTTGTTTTAATCTAACGTAATATATATAATATAATATACATATATTACATAATTATAATACATATAACTTCCACTACATAATGGCATATATTAAATATAATAAGTACCATTAATATATAAGTTACAATTAGAATTTAAAAAGCCATAAGGCTTGTTTGGAAAAACAAGTTATTTTTTTTAAAAAATAGATTTTTAAATAGTTAAGGCCCCGTTTGGCAAAACGGACTTAAAAATAGTGCAAGGGCCTTATTTGGGAAAATTATTTTTAAAAAAACTCTTTTTATTCTTTTCATAAATCCTTTAACACATATTCTTAATGTTATCCTTTAATTAATTAAATCTTAACATTCTAATTTAATTAATTAAAAGTCTAACATCAATTAAGCACATAAAATTAACACATAATTATAATTACTTGCTAATTATAATTGCATGTAACACTCATAACCTTACTCATCTAATTTAATTTTCTCAATTAAATTAGAACTATAACATAAAATCATTATAACAATTAAATCAAATACTAAATACCCGTTTAATTAATATACTACACTTACTTACCTTACTCCATAATAATTATGTAATTATTTATTTAACTCAATAAATAATTCAATTACAATATTTATTTAATCAATATATATTAAAATTAATATTTAAATTCTCTTCACATCAATTCACATATTTCACAATATATGACACGTATTCACATACTCAAACTCAAAAATCAGATAATAAGAATTTTATTTATTAAATTCTCATTTATAAATTCTAAAATCTGGGATGTCACCACTGCGAGCTATCAAGAACGCTATGAGCTAAGTCCAACTTATGCACCAGAACCCCCATATCAATCCCCGTGTTTACAAGGAGAACAGTCTTCAATGGAGTTCATGTATACAAGCTCAGAAAACCAAGAGGAGTTATTTGGGAGCCAAGAACCATCAAACCAAAATTTTCAATATCTGATGGCCCCAATCAACTATGCTTCTACCAGTGAGCCTCAATACAGGGAGCTCGTGGCTGAAATAGAAAATGACGGATTGGACACTATGTGGGGTAGCTCATTAGCATCAACAAAGGAGATCTTAGTCGAACAAGAGCAATCGATTGAGAATCTTCAGATTTGGGTGGAGCAGATTAGCACAGCTTTAAGGAATGAGGAGGTGATTGAGCAAGTAAATGAAGCTCAAGATATGCAAGATCTTGTACTTCCAATGACTGAAGCCGTAAGTTATAAACCCCAAGATACGTGGTGCTATGACATGGATGCAGAAACTGATGAAGAGCCCGAAGTGCACTTGGAACTGGACGAGCGAAAGGCAATGGATTTCGAGGAGCCAATAGGGGATGTGGCCAATAAAAGTGAACCGACAGTGACAATACCCCAAGTGCCTCCTCCGCCTAAGTGGAACAAGCCAGTCAAGTTTGCACATCCTTGCCCCCTTGGTAGCCACATCACAGAGACGGGTCTCGATGACATGAGAGATTCTGCAGTCTTGACACCATGGTGGTCAAAAAAAAAGAGAATATAAGAAGAGTCCGTTGTGTGTTCTATGCCTCCATGCCCCGATCATTTCACATACACAACGAAACCATTGCCTAGCTCCCCTACCTTCCGTACGGGGAATTCTTGTTCATATCATGTGCTAGGTAGTTTAATTCTGAGTCCTCCTCTATTGGGAAGTCTCCAAAAGCATATTGCAATTCTGATGGATGGAGGGGTTCTCCAATATCGTCGGGGAGTCGGATAGTAATGGTCAGACACAGTCCAGCTAGAGGACTATAAATCAAGCGCTCGATGGGAAGCACCCCATCATTTTTCTCTCTCCCTACTTGTTTAATTCTCCATTACCTCCTTTCTAACACATTTCCATCCCCTTGTTTAATTCTTAGTAATTTAAATATAGTTGAAATTTTTTGAATATAGTTCAACAGTTTAGTTTTAGGATTTCATTGCCTACATTTTTGGACTTAGGCATGAATGCGTATATCTTTTTGGGACTATGAAGCTTATGGCACATATTTTGATACACTGGCACATTGCGTTTACGCACTTAGAGAATTTTTTGGGAATTTAAATACATATATCTTTCCATGTTTAATTCTCTTGATGTAAATAGTTAATATACTTTTGATAGTTAAGAGGGCTTAATAAAGATGTTCTGCTTTCTCTCAGGTCAATGTTGCTAGAAAGAATGCAAAGCTCAAAGCCAGCCTCATTTCAGCAGCAGCTAAGCCTCAGTCTCTTTAATCCCAAACCCTCCAGTTCCTTCAACCAATCCACCCATCACTCCCATCCTCTCAACCTAATCAATTGAGACAGTGAGTGGGGGTTCGAGGGCATTGCAAGATTTTTGAATTGGTTGGGTTCTTTAAGTACCGTATTGGATTGCATCCTCAAATGGCATCCAAGAGGAGTAGGAGGGAGTCTACATCCATGGGCAGCGATTCTGAGCGCGGGGGAGACTGCTGAGCGCCACTTTATTTCATGCAGCATCAGAAGCCGAATAGGGGAGTTCTTTCTTTTTACATTTACCTTCAATGAGGACATTGAGCATTTTAAGTTTGGGGGTATTTGTTTTGTTTTTGCATGTAGTTAGTTCATTTCATGTTGTGTTAGTTCATTTAGTGCATGTAGGTTGCAAATAGTTAAAATTTATCAAAATTTTAAAATTTTTGCATTTTGTTTTGTTTTTGCATTCTGTGTTAGAGCATACTGCATGAATCCAGTTTCAGTTGGTTAGTTATATATTTGGCCTATGAAGGAACTAAAATCACTTGAGTTTTGAACTGATTTGAGACTTAAGCTTGATTGTATGATCATATATGTAAATCCTTATCTGTCAGATACTATGTAACCAGTTAGTACGATAGAGTAACCATCATAACATGCTTAGTTTAAATGTTCACATACTTGTCATCTGGTAGGAAATCTGTATTTTAATGAAAGAGTTTCAGTTTTCATGTGATAATAACTAAGACTGTTAAAAGCTTAAGTTTGAGGGAAAACAGAGGTTTTGCATGATATTTGGGGAGATGGAGCGTAAGACGCACTCCCCTATGAAAAAAAAAAGAAAACAAAAGAAAATGCTTTGAAAAAGAAAAAAATAGAATAAACACATCGGCTACGTCGAGTTCTGTAGCCTTTGATATTCGAGCAAGTAAGCCCTCGGGGTGTCTCTACACCCAGCGCCCTAAGACCGTCTGGTCTGGGAGTCATTGGTCGAAAGCTCGTTACACGGATATCATTGAAAAGTCTAAGAGGACTAGGCATTGCACAGTCGATTGTGTACACGAAAAAGTGCGAAAACGCCCTCATGAGTAATAAAAGCTTAATAAAAACCCCCTGTGACTCTTAGCTTTAGTAATACATGGTTTTAGTTAGAACTTATATGATTTACTATTTTTCTTAAGTTGAAGCTTGTTTTTCCCCTAAGAAGCATAGTATGTGATATATTTGTCCGAATGCATGTTTAATGGTTGCTAGGCACACAACGCACAATACATCAGTGCTTATAGTTTTGGATTTACAGAATATGCCTTATGATCTTGTCTTGGGTAGCTTATCTATTCGATTATCTTGTGGTTTTCTGAGGCATTGCTTTGAAAGTTCAATACTGACTGAGACATGGATTCGCATTCATAGTAGTATAAGTTGTATACATTGTAAATATTGCATTGCATCTTGTGTTTAGTTTAGTTTTGGTTGCTTGAGGGCAAGCAATGTTTAAGTTTGGGGGTATTTGATAAGTGGTTTTTATAACCTCTTATTCGGATAGTAACCGGCTTGTTCTGTTGCCGAAACTCAAGTATTCCTATGCTTTCATATGTCTTTCTTTTGTTTTGTGATTTTCAGGTTTAGGAACTCTTCGAGTGCAAATTGAGCTTAAAAGGATAAAGATAGCCTAAATGGGGCAACACACAGAAAGTGGCTTAAGGCATGAAGATGGCATGGGTGATGAGGCAATAGAGTGTGAGGCCACGAGGATCAAAAGAGGTTGGATTGCTAGGCGTGGGAAGTTGCCAAGTGAATACGGCAAGAGAAGCCATGTGCAGCACAACCTAAAAAGCAAGTCAGCAGGAATCCTCAGCCCGCGCGGCCGCGCTGGGTTAAGGCAGCAAAGCCGTGCGCCCGCGCCAATCCCCAGTCCAGAAATCCAGCATTTTGCAGCCGCGCGGCCGCGCCAGGAAGAAGGCCAAAGTACGTGCGGCCGCGCCAGTTTATTTTTGTGCCAGACTTTGACTTTCGGCTGAAACGAACGGGAGAGGCAGAGATATAAGGGCTTGAGCCCTCATTTGTGCAGATATCTCCATTAGGGAGAAAAATTTAGCCCTAGCTCTCTTCCTTTCTTTTAATTTCTTGTTTAATCTAGATTAGGAGTAGAGTAAGGTTAGATTAGTGTAGTTAGTTAGATTCTAGGGTTAAGTTAGAGAAGAAGATTGAAGCAAGTGATATCATCAAGATCCAAGCTTGGAGAACGAACGAAGATTTGCACTTTCTATCTCTATATTCTCCTTGTATTCATTTGTATTCGGATGATGTTTATCAATCTTGTGGATAATATATTTGGGTTGTTTATGACTTAATTTATATTTTGAGATTTCAATGGAACCTAATGAGTAGTTAATTTTGGTTTACTTCCATGTTAGTTCTTATTTGATTGCTATATGATTGTCTACTGCGATTTATGCTTTAATTGCTTAATTGTGTTGCAACCAATTACTGTGATAACCTATGTGGGATTGAAAGACGAAATATAGTTTTAGATCCAATCGCAGTAGCGGGCGATTGTAGGTTCACATGACGTTGGACTTATGATTTGTGTTTAGGATAGACATATACCAAAGCGCCGCCTGTAGCCAATAGAGAACTTAACCTTCAACCCAATTTATTTGTAAATCACATAGACATATAGTGGTTTAGGTAATGTGGGTGTTCACGTGCGTCTATCACCTGTGGATTGCACGTGATACGGTTTAGGTGCATCGAAAGATGGCTTACTCCCACTTTCGTGTTCTCGGCGAATAACTATAATGATCGATTTGACCTGACCTGGGAGTGTGTTGACTTAGGCGAATTATTAGGAAAAATTGGGATCTCTTATCTTCATTATCTGATTCTACTTTAGGATTATTTATTGCATGTTTAAATTCCTTGCCTAGTTTAAAGTAGTTTTAATTCTCTCTCTTTACTACTCGTTTAAATAAGACTGAAATGATTATAGACTAGTGCTTTGGCGACCTTTTATCTGTTAATTCCTCGTGGGAATGATATCTGTACTTACACTTTATTACTTGTTAACCGCGTATACTTGCACGTTAATTGTGTCATCTAATCGGACCAACAATCAGCCGCATGGATCGGTGGTGTTTTCCAAAATTGATTTGTGCAGTGGCTACCATCAAATTTGCATACGACCCAGAGATGAGTGGAAAACAGCCGTCAAGAATAGAGATGGTTTGTTTGAATGGTTGGTCATGCCATTCGGGTTGAGTAATGCGCCCAACACTTTCATGCGGATTATGAATCAGGTATTGAGACCCTTTATTGGGCGATTTGTTGTTGTTTACTTTGACATCCTGATTTACAGCAAATTAGAAGAGGAACATTTTTCACATTTATGTCGTGAAGTGCTAACAGTCTTGCAGCAGAACAAATTGTATGTGAACCTTAAGAAATGCAGTTTTATGACAGATAAGTTTCTATTTCTGGGTTTCATAGTTAGTTCCGAAGGGATACATGTGGATGAAGAAAAGGTGAGAGCCATTCGTGATTGGCCTGTTCCAAAAACAGTTAGTGGAGTTCGTAGTTTCCACGGACTAGCAACCTTTTATAGGCGTTTCATCAGGAATTTCAGTAGCAACAGCGCCTATTATAGAGTGTTTGTAGAAAGGAAAAATTCAATTGGGATGAAGCGGCCAATAACAGTTTTGCAGAAATAAAAAAAAATTAAGTAACGCTCATGTGCTTGCGTTATCGAATTTTGATAAACTGTTTGAGGTACATTGTGATGCTAGCGAGGTAGGTATTGGTGCTGTTTTGTCTCAAGAGAAGAGGCATGTAGCATATTTCAGTGAAAAGCTGTGTGCGACTCGACAAAAATGGTTTACATACGACAAAGAATTCTTCGCAGTTGTTCGAACATTGAAACATTGGGAACACTACCTGATTGGTAAAGAATTTGTGATGTATTTTGACCATGAAGCTTTGAAATATTTGGGAAGTCAGAAACGGATTACTTCAGACATACATGCTCGGTGGTGTACGTTTCTTCAGAAATTTCCATTCCATTTAGTGCATAATGTTGGGGTACAAAATAGGGTTGCAGATGTTTTGAGTCGTCGAGTATCCTTACTCGTTACCCTTAGTCATGAAATAATTAGATTTGAGTACTTGAAATACTTGTACGAGCATGATCTTGATTTTTCTGAGATTGGGCGAAAGTGTGTTTGGGGTACCTGTGTTGGGATTTTACCTGTAAGAGGGGTTTTTGATGCGGGAGAACCAATTGTGTATTCCTATATTCTCTTTACGGGAGAAGGTCATTCGTGATTTACATAGCGATGGGCTTACTGGACATTTGAGGCCCGATAAGACTTTGTCTGCTATACAGAAACAGTTTTATTGGCCCAAGTTGCGACGTGATGTGGAGAAATTGGTGGGACAGTGTTATGTGTGTCAAACGAGTAAAGGACAATAATCAAATGATGGTCTTTATACACCTTTACCAGTTCCTGAAAATATTTGTGAAGATCTGTCGATGGACTTTGTGGTTGGCTTACCAAGAACCCAAAGGGGAGCTGATTCGGTGTTTGTGGTTGTCGACCAGTTTTCCAAGATGGCGCATTTTATACCTTGTAAGAAAACTTCAGATGCTCCATCAGTGGAAAATTTATTCTTTAGGGAGGTTATCATGTTACATGGTGTGTCCAAGTCCATCATTTCAGATCGTAATACTAAGTTTTTAAGTTATTTCTGGAAGACTTTACGGAAGCGGTTCGATTCCTCTTTGAATTTTAGTAGTACAGCCTATCCACAAATTGATGGATAAACAGAATCGTTGAATCGTACTTTGGGAAATTTGATTCTCTGATATGTGGAGAGAAGGCTCGAAATTGGGATTTGGCTTTAGCACAGGCGAAATTTGCATATAACAGTGCCGAGCATAGCGCTACAAGGAAGTCTCCATTTTTTGTCGTGTATACTAACTGTCCCCGTCATACTCTTGATTTGGTCAGTTTACCTAAGGGCCCTGGTGTGAGTGCGGCTGCTGTGACGCCCCCAAAATAGGTCCACACAACCCTTTTTGAGTCGCTAAATACATAGTACAGAATCCAAATACAAACTTCATATTTACAACTATTAAACTGTCGTGCAAATATGACAAAACATATGTTGTGAGTTTCAATACAAATATTATCTTGCAGACAATATCCAAACTCAAATAAAGTCCTCATAACAATTATTGTCACACTATTTTACAACATAGTGAGGACTACCATAGCACTATCTTGGATCATTACTCCACTCCTCCAATAGTCCCAGCGACACTCTCATTTCTTGAGAAGAACAATGGAACCAAAAGGAAAAGGGTGAGCTCAACTAGCTCAGTAAAGAATATTATGACTAAGATAATGAAGAATAAATTATCGTTAGCCTTCAACAATAATAAATCAGATAAAAAATTATGGACAACAAGTTTTAGATCAACAACTGCAGCGGAAATAGCAATCTAATAGAAGAGTCAAGTAGAGCATGATGTCTACTATCTTCTATGATTTAAAAGCCCATCATTAATATTTATCCCTATAACACCAATCAATAAATATTTCCAATCAACGAATTATCTATGCACTACGGGACAAAGATATTCATTTCTATCACCAGTGGTCATAATCATGCCAAACAACAGTCCATATTTGCACTACGGGCCAAAGATAGCTTTCATCATAAGCCTTTATCTGTAACACCAAATGTCATGATAATACCAATACACAGTTCCTAATCATAATCATACCAATCAACAGTTCATCTTTGCACTACAGGCCAAAGATAACTTTCACTACAATTTAAGACTGAGGATGATGAAAAATGATATAAAGAACGAATCAAGTGAGATCAAGAATAAATATTAAATATTTGTAATTTAATTTATCCAAGTTCAAGAATGTTCAAATTGTCAATATGATAACCAATTGTGGAGTAAAATTCAAGAATAAGATTCATAAAAGATAACTTGGACAAAGAAAAGAAAATTTAATTTATGAATAGTACCGTATGAATAGTACCCCGAATGAATAGTACCCTGATATGAAAAGATTAAAATTTAATAAAAAAAAGTTTAGACCAATATTCCAGTGAAATGATATTAGATAGAGTGCAAACTATTAAGGATATTTTACTAATTTCAGGGATTTTCACCATTTAATAATAAGGTTATGGAAACAAACAATAATTTCGTACCATAAATGGAGAAATATGAAAGAAAACGATATCCCTTGTCGAGTACAAAAGAAATGATATCCCAAACGAGTATGAAAGAATATACGAAATTGCAAATGGATTTTCACCCGTCATGCTATAATCCGCGTAGACAGATCATTTCCACAGCTTAATAAAGAATGAATACGAAGGGTTATTCACCATGCATGAGGTAGTCCGCGTAGACATGTTATTCCCACAGATTAGTAAGAAATTGAATGACAACGCTTACGAGTATTGAAAGAAAAATAACATCCTCTACCTTAGTAGGAGACTAAATCTGATTGGTATAACGGAGAAATTCTTGAGGAAATCTTTCACTAATAGCCACACTCAAAGTATTCTTATACTAGAAAGAAATACGCACAATATTATAGAAAAACAATTCTCTGATTCTGGTGTGATTTTCATTTCTTAACTAAATAACCTATTTATAGGAGAATGACAGTGCACTATTAAAAAGAAAATCACGGACCAACAGTAAGTTTTTCACGAACGATTTCACGGGCGAAATTTGATTTTCACTATGCAATACTATGCAATAAAATATTATAATAAAATAAAAACTTTATATATAATATAATATATTCTATTTATATTCTAATAAAACAAATAACTTTATATATATTATAAAAAGTATTCTATTTTATATAAAAAGTTTTCTGTTTTATTACTATTATAATAATAATAAAACAAAACTGAGATAACTTTCTACTGACGGTTTGACAAATTGGTACGTGGGGGTCCATGGAATAATAAGTTAAACTTACAACAACTCCTCTATTTATATCAAAAATTGAATAAATATCCACCACAAATCACTTATATTTAATTAACACAATTTTTCAACAATTAGTCATCATTATTATTATAACTCACAATATTGACAATCAGATTGTTCGCAAGAAAGAGGGGGCATTCCGATAAGAATTTCTCCTTACTAGCTCGCAATTAAATAACCTAACCCCTTTTCTCGACAGAACTTTTTAGACATTGCTAATAATGCTAATAATAATATGAGTAACTGTGTCGTATCAATTATTGATTTAATAATATAAAGTATTGTGCAGATGATACTGTGACAATGATTGAATCAATAATATGAGATACTATGCAGTAACTACTGTGATAATTATTAAATGAAACTGAGTGACTTCTTACGTAAGCATCAATAATCAGAGATAATGTGCGATACCGTGTGTTATTGTGCAATATCGCGTACCACTGTGGAACAACGCTTATTATTGTACTTTTCTCACCGGTATTTCAACAGTTTAACGGTAAAAGTCTTGCCGTTATTTTTATAAAAATGTTATTTTTGTCACTTTCTATATCCGACAGTTATTTCGTTATGGGATCCACCAATGATTGTGCCCGTCGTATGAATATTCTTCCACAAAAAGAATATTCCCCGACCAAACGAATATTTCCCGACATAACAAATATTTTATGATAACTTGCTTACTTTGTAAAATTTGCACATATCACCCATAACTATAAAATTTATTAAATTATCACCTTACTATTTAGAATAATATATAGAGAAAATTAAATCTTTATTCATAAAAGTTGGGGTCTTACAACCTCCGCTCCTTATGAAATTTCGTCCTCGAAATTGATGTACGTATATGGTATTTCAAAGAGGTGAGGATACCTTACTTTCATTTCAGATTCTAACTTCCAGCTCATTTCCTCAATATCATGGTTTCTCCATAACACTTTGACTTGAGGTATAACCTTTAAGCATAGAATATGTTCATTCATATCCAAGATCTTGACAGGTAGCTCCTCATACGTTAAATCTTCGGCTATCTCGTCTGGTTCTAATTCAATAATGTAGTTTGGGTCTTTCATATATTTACGTAGCATGAATATGTGAAAAATGTTATGAACACGAGACATGCTTGGTGGTAAGGCGAGTGTATATGCTACAGTTCCTACTCGATCGAGGATTTTAAATGGACCAATAAATCGTGGGTTGAGCTTTCCTCTCTTTCTGAATCTCGTAACTCCTTTTCATGGAGCAACACGTAATAATACATGGTCTTTGACATTAAATTCCACGTCCCTTCGATGAAGATCAGCATAACTCTTTTGTTGGTTTTGTGCTGTTTATATACGTTACCGGATCATTTGAATCTTTTTCGTAGTCATGCGTACCAACTCTGGTCCTAATAATGTTGCTTCATCCACCTCGTCCCAGCATATTGGAGAACGACACTTTCGTCCATACAACGCCTCGAATGGAGCTATGCCTATACTTGCTTGATAACTGTAGTTGTAGGAGAATTCCACCAATGGTAAGTACTTGTCCCAATTTCCTTTTAAGTCTAGAACACAGAGTTTGAATAGATCTTCAAGAGTTTGAATAGTCCTTTTCGATTGCCCGTCCGTTTGAGGATGATATGCAGAACTGAATCGTAAATTAGTGCCCATAGCTTTCTGCAAGCTGACCCAAAATTGTGAAGTGAATCTTGGGTCTCGATCATAAACTATGGATATCGGTATACCATGTAATCTTACAATCTCATTTATGTGCATACGAGCAAGACGTTCAAGTGAATAAGTTTCTCGTATAGGCAAGAAATGATAAGACTTGGTTAATCTATCAACAATGACCCAAATTGCATCTATGCCTTGAGAAACCTTAGGAAGACCCGTAACGAAATCCATGTTGATGTGTTCCCACTTCCATTCTGAAATTTTAAGTAGTTGCAATGGACCTTTTGGCACTTGATGCTCTTCCTTGACACGTTGACACGTTAAACACCTCGAGATAAACTCCGCTATCTCTCTCTTCATATTGCTCCACCAAAATGTATGTCAAAGATCACGATACATTTTGTTACTTCCAAGATGGATTGCAAACGGTGTGTTATGTGCTTCCATTATGATTTTATACTTTAAATCAGAGTCGTTAGGAACATAAATTCTGGAGTTAACTCGAAGTATTCCCTCTTCGTCGATTCTTGCTTCTGGAATAGCACCTTCTTGCACTTTCTTCTTCATATTCATCAGCTCTGGGTCTCTAGCTTGAGCAGCTTTAATTTTATCAATTAAAGCTGGTTCTACGCATATATTTGTCATCCTCACGTGGGTCCCTGAAGTCTTTAACTATAACTCCATCCTTTTTAAGTCATATAAAAAAGGTCTTTGTGTTTACAGCATCGCACTCGTTCCCGCATACGATCTTCTACTCAACACGTCAGCTACCACGTTCGCTTTTCCAAGATGGTATTGGACGGTATGGTCGTATTCTTTCAACAGCTCAAGCCAACGTCATTACCGTATGTTGAGTTCCTTTTAAGTGAAGAAATATTTAAGGCTCTTATGATCCGTATAGATCTCCACTTTCTCCCCATACAGGTAGTGTCTCCAGATCTTTAGTGCAAAAACGACTGCTGCTAACTCTAGATCATGAGTAGGATAATTCCTCTCATATTCTTTGAGTTGTCGTGAGGCATAGGCTATGACTTTTCCATGTTGCATGAGAACACATCCTAAACCTTTGCCTGAAGCATCTCTGTAGATGACAAATCCCTCTGAACCTGATGGTATTGTCAGAATAGATGCTGAAATGAGTCTCCTCTTGAGCTCTTGGAAGTTCTTCTCATATTCCTCGCTCCATCCTAATTTTGTATCTTTTCGAGTCAGCTGAGTTAATGGAGTGGCGTTTCGAGAAAATCCTTTCACGAATCTCCAATAATAACCAGCTAAGCCCAGAAAGCTATATATTTTGGTAACTGACTTAGGTTGCTCCCAACTTTGTATTGCTTCAATCTTCGCCGGGTCAACTGACATTCTATGTTTCGATACCACGTGCCCAAGGAATGCTACTTTCTCATGCCAGAACTTGCATTTCTTCAACTTGACATATAGCTTATTTTCACGAAGCTTTTGGAGTATCAGTCTGAAGTGTTGCTCATGATCTTCATGACTTTTGGAGTAAATAAGGATGTTATAAATAAAGATAACCACAAAATGATCCAAATATTTCTTGAATATTTGGTTCATCATATCCATGAAGGCAGCAGGAGCATTAGTTAATCCAAAAGACATGATTAAGAATTCATAATGTCCGTATCGAGTTCTGAAGGCAGTCTTTGGAATGTCATCAGTTTTAATCTTTAACTGATGATACCCAGAACAAAGATTGATCTTTGAGAAGAATTTAGCACCTTGCAACTGCTCAAACAAGGCATCAATGCGAGGTAACGGATACCTATTTTTGATGGTGATATGGTTCAACTCCCGATAGTCAATAGAAAGTCGCATACTTCCGTCTTTCTTCTTTACGAATAAAACAGGAGCACCCTAAGGCGATGTACTAGGACGTATAAAGCCGATGTCTAATAACTCCTGTAGTTGGACCTTAAACTCCTGAAGTTCAATAGGAGCCATTCGATATGGGGTTTTGGAAATGGGTTTTGTACCGGGTTTAAGGTCAATAAAAAATTCAACTTCACGTTCTGGGGGTAGGCCAGGAAGTTCTTTGGGAAATACATCAGGGAATTTATTAACAACAGAAATATCATTCAAATCTGACGTATTCTTGTTTAAATCGGTGACATGGGCTAAGAAAGGTTGACATCCATTTTTAATAAACGAATAGCTTTATGACTTGAATGACAGTGATTGATTTTAGTGGTTTGGTTGCTGGGATTCGCATAACAGGTTGGTTAGGAATATGAAAGCTAACAACCTTATGAAAACAATCAATTTTAGCATGATGAGTAGTTAACCAGTCAATTCCTAAAATACATCAAATGCAAGTATTTTCAAAGAGATGAGATCAACAGGTAATGTGAGGGTGCCAATTTGAATCAAACAAGATTTGTAAACTGTGGATATAATGAAGGTTTCTCCCAATGAAGTTTCAACAGATAAGTCAAAGTCTAATTTATTAGGTGTCAAATTCAAACGTTGAGCACAAGCAGGTGAAATAAAAGATTGGGTAGAACCGGTATCTAGTAAGGTATAGACTTCGCAAGAGTTTATGATTAGCTTAACCGTGATAACTTCGTTCGGATTCCTCGCTTTTTGGGTAGTCACGACAAAAGCTCTCCCCTGAACCACCGATCTTGACTTGTCTGGGACAGCCTTTGGTGTCACCATCCCAGCTGGACTTGACTTCGCTATAAGGCACACTCTAGCTATGTGACCTTCCTTTCCGCTATTGTAACACACTTTTAGTTGCTGTGTACAGTTTGGACTGATGTGCCCCTCTTGTTCGCATTTGTAACATACGACTGGTGGTCGTTCCCCTCCACTAAAACGGGTGCTGGTGATGGTGGCGCTGCCGATGTTTTTCCGTTGCTATTGTTAAATCTCCTCTTTTTTGAAATTTTTGCCTGACTCACTTCTTCTATTATTTTGGCCATGATTACCACCGAAGTGGTTACCATTTCTGGCATGATAATTTCCTCCATGCTGGTTATCATTGTTCCAATGACTGGTGCCACCGGTACGACTATTATCGTGTTGTCGGTTGTTGTCCTTTGGTTGAATAGTCTCATTATCTTGCTCTAATAATTGAGCCCTATTCACAACATCTGAATACAAACAAAGTTTATGAGAAATGAGGTATTGACAAATTTCAGGTTTTAAACCTCTCAAAAATATTTGTGTCATTCGTTCCTCATTATCCACCAAATGGGATACAAACCAGGATAATTCCGCAAACTTGGGCTCGTATTGTGATACAGTCATATTGTTCTGTTCTAGTTTGATGAATTCCACCTCCTTTATATGACGAATACTTTTTGGAACATACTTTTCGTTGAACAATTCCTGGAACTTCACCCAAGACATCTGAAGTGTGGAAAGATTAGTACGTTTCACAGATTTCCACCAGTAATCTGCCTCTCCATGGAACATAAAGGTGGCAAAGGGAACCTTTTGCTCTTCTGTGCATCCCAGGACATCAAATACTTTGGTGATCTGCTTAACCCAAGCTCCTGCCTTGAGTGGATCTGGCTTTCCAAAAAACTCCAACGGTCCTAACTCCTTGAATTGCTTAGCAGTGATCAGCTGTGAGTTACCATTGTTTCCACTTGCATTTTGAACAGGAGTCTCTCTCGTCTGGTTTTGCATGAATTGTAGAAAGCTCCTAAACACCCCATCGTTCATCATTTGATCGGTGGTGTTGTTTACAGGAGTACTATTGTCTTTCTGATGCACATTATCCTGGTTATTGATTGGCGGTGTCTCAATGGTCTCATATGCTTCATTGCTTATCTCTCGATTTTCAGATGTCATTCTCAAATACTGCCATAAAACAAGGGTTAATTAAAGAAATTGACATGTCATATATTATCCATATATTCCGACCGACCAATTAAATAACCAATAAGCTTAGGTAGGACACACAAACGAATGTTTTACTCGTCTCTTTCCTCCTAGTTCTAGCCTCAGATCTCCGTCAGAGATCATATCCCTAAACTCTGATACCAACTGTGACGCCCCAAAAATAGGTCCACACAACCCTTTTTGAGTCGCCAAATACATGGTACAGAATCTAAATACAAACTTCATATTTACAACTATTAAACTGTCGTGCAAATACGACAAAACATAAGCTGTGTGTTTCAATACAAATATTATCTTGAAGACAATATCCAAATTCAAATAAAGTCCTCATTAAAATTATTGTTACACTATTTTAAAACATAGTGAAGACTACCATAGCACTATCCTGGATCATTACTCCACTCCCCGACTAGTCCTAGAGATACTCTCATTTCCTGAGAAGAACAATGGAACCAAAAGAAAAAGGGTGAGCTCAACTAGCTCAGTAAAGAATATTATGACTTAAGATAATGAAGAATAAATTATCATTAGCCTTCAAGAATAATAAATCAGATAAAATATTATGGACAACAAGTTTTAGAGCAACAACTGCAGCGAAAATAACAATCCAATAGAAGAGTCAAGTAGAGCATGATATCTACTATCTTCTTGATTTAAAAGTCCATCATCAATATTTATCCATGTAACACCAATCAATAAATATTTTCAATCAACGAATTATCTATGCATTACGAGCCAAAGATATTCGTTTGTATCACCAGTGGTCATGATCATTCCAAACAACAATCCATCTTTACACTACGTGCCAAAGATAACTTTCCTCACAAGCCTTTATCTGTAACACCAAATGTCATGATTATACCAATACACAGTTCCTGGTCATAATCATACCAATCAACAGTTCATCTTTGCACTACGGGCTAAAGATAACTTTCACCACAATTTAAGATCGAGGATGATGAAAAATGATATAAAGAACGAATCAAGTGAGATCAAGGACAAATATTAAAGATTTGTAATTTAATTTATCCAAGTTCAAGAATGTTCAAATTGTCAACATGATAACCAATTGTGGAGTAAAATTCAAGAATAAAATTCATAAAAGATAACTTGGACAAAAAAGAAAATTTAATTTGTGAATAGTACTTATGAATAGTACCGTATGAATAATACCCCGAATGAATAGTACCCTGATATGAAAAGATTAAAACTTAATAAAAAAAGTTCAGATCAATATTTCAGTGAAATGATATTAGATGAAGCGCAAATTATTAAAGATATTCTACTAATTTCAGGGATTTTCACCATTTAATAATAAGGTTATGGAAACAAACAATAATTTCGTACCATAAATGGAGAAATATGAAAGAAAACGATATCCCTTGTCGAGTACAAAAGAAATGATATCTCATACGAGTATGAAAAAATATACGAAACTACAAATAGATTGTCACCCGTCATGCAGTATTCCGCGTAGACAGATCATTCCCACAACTTAATAAAGAATGAATATGACCTGTTATTCATCATGCATGCGGTAGTCCGCGTAGACAGGTTATTCCCACAAATTAATAAGGAATAGAATGACAACCCTTACGAGTATTGAAAGAAAAATAACATCCTTTACCTTAGTAGAAGACTAAATCTGATTGGTATAACGGAGAAATTCTTGAGGAAATCTTGCACTAATAGCTACATTTAAAGTATTCTTTTATTAGAAAGAAATACGCACAATATTATAGAAGAAGAATTCTCTAATTATAGTGTGATTTTCATTTCTTAACTAAGCAACCTATTTATAAGAAGAATGGCAGGGCACTATTTAAAAGAAAATCACGGACCAACAATTAATTTTTCACGGACGATTTCACGGGCGAAATCTGATTTTCACTATGCATCACTATGCAATAAAAATTCTAATAAAACAAAAAACTTTATATATAATATAATATATTCTATTTATATTTTAATAAAATAAATAATTTTATATATATTATAAAAAGTATTCTGTTTTATATAAAAAGTTTTCTATTTTATTACTATTATAATAATAATAAAGTAAAACTGATATAACTTTCTACTGACGGTTTGACAAATTGGTACGTGGGGGTCTATGAAATAATAAGCCAAACTTACAATAACTCCTCTATTTATATCAAAAATTGAATAAATATTCACCACAAATCACTTATATTTAATTTACACAATCTTTCAATAATTAGTCATCATTAATATTATAACTCACAATATTGACAAATAGATTGTTCTAAAAAAAAAGGGGCTTTCTGATAAGAATTTTTCCTTACTGGCGCGCAATTAAATAATCTAACTCCTTTACTAGACAGAACTTTATAGACATTGCCAATAATACTATTAATAATATGAGTAACTGTGTCGTGTCAATTATTGATTTAATAATATAAAGTATTGTGCAGATGATACTGTGACAATGATTGAATCAATAATATGAGATACTATGCAGCAACTACTGTGACAATTATTGAATGAAACTGAGTAATTTCTTACATAAGCATCAATAATTAGAGATATTATGCAATACCGTGTGCTACTGTGCAATACCGCGTACCACTATGGAACAACGCATATTATTGTACTTTTCTCACCAGGTATTTCAACAGTTTAACGGTAAAAGTCTTGCCGTTATTTTTATAAAAAAGTTATTTTTGTCGCTTTCTATATCCGACAGTTATTTCGTTGTGGGGTCCACCAATGATTGCGCCGTCGTACGAATATTCTCCTACAAAAAAAATATTCCCGGACCAAACGAATATTCCTCGACACAACTAATATTTTATGACAACTTGCTTACTTTATAAAATTTGCACATATCACCCATAACTATAGCATTTATTAAATTATCACCTTACTATTTAGAATAATATATAGAGAAAATTAAATCTTTATTCATAAAAGTTGGGGTCTTACAGTTGCCACTAATATGACGGATGAAATTCAAGCTACGACTATGGAGGTGAGGTAAAGGATTGCGAAGGCGAATGCATGTTACAAATTGCTCGCTGATAAACATCGGCGGAAGTTGACTTTTGAGAAAGGAGATCAGGTGATGGTGTTCTTACGTAAGGAATGGTTTTCTGTTGGGGCTTACGAAAAACTGCAGCAAAATAAGTATGGTTCTTATTCTATTCTGCTGAAGATTAATGATAATACTTATGTGGTAGACTTGCCTGCTAGTATGGGAATTTCGCAGACATTTAATGTGGCTGATCTTTATCCTTTCCACGCTTCTGATGGTCCTATGTACGAAGATCCTATTATGGTGTTCAGTGACAACTCAGAGACGAGTTTTTTCCAAGTGGAGGGGAATGACATGGTCCAATTTGGAGATCAAGTTTGAAAAAGAAGGAAATCCAAGTTTAAGAAGGGTTGATATTATTTTGGGAGTAATTTTTTATCCGTTTTGAGTTACGGGACCCATAATATATCAAAACGAAGTTAGCGACGAACACTACAAAACTCATAGGCCATGACACACACCGTTTGAAGCCCAAAAAAAGCACAGAAAGGAACGTTTTGGCCTTCCGCAGTTTTTCCAATTTTGGGTTTAGTTTGATATTTTTGTAATTTCATTTGTCCTTCCAAAATTAGCAGTGGCGGAGCCAAAAATTTTAAGTCGGGGGATCCGGTGGACGGGCGAGCGGGTGTAGGCGCGGCGATCGACAATGGCGACCGACGACAGCAGCGACTGGCGGCAGCAGAGGCGGCTCTCTTCTCTCCTCTCCTCCTCTGTTTCTACCAGACCCTCCAATATACAGACCTCCTCTGTTATTTATTTCGTTTCACAAATAGAAACATATTGAAAAGATCAAACACGTCCATTACTCTTTTTAAAAAGAGTATAAAAATAATTATTTTTGTAGTAATGAGTATAAATTATCATCATATTTTAATATAGTATGGTTAATGTTAACCTAACAACTTATTCACTTGAGATAGATATAGAACAAAATTACATATTTAATATTGATAAATTTTATAAATAAAGTTCTTTTTGTGAAACGAAGTAAATATTATTTTTAAATAACAGAAATAATCCTTTTATTTCAAAAAAAATAAATCCTATCACTTAGTTATATTCATGTATATAATGTCATTATTAATGAATGAACACCTTATTATTTTAAAAAGTATACATATATAAAAAGAAAAGTAGTTAGTGTTTGCAAAATTTATAAATGGGACTCTTTTTTTCTCTTGCAAAATAGATAGATTATATAATAAAGTTTGTTAGACGATCTGCCTCCAAAAGTGTCAAAAAGATGCAAAAAGTCTAGGTAAATTAGTACTTCTTCCTATTTAAATTAGAGATTCATTTCTTTGACCATTTTAAAATTGCAAACGGATAAAAATTTATTAATATGTCAGTATTTATATTATGTGTAGGCTACTTAATTATAAAGTTATATATATTTTTAATTTCTTTTTCTTCTTCTTCTTTCCCTTCCTTCTTCTTTCCAGCGCACGCAGAGCTCTCCGGGCCTCCCGCAATTGTCAGATTTCAGGCTGGACCCACTCACATACCTACTACATACTAATTTTTTCGACGACCGGGGAGTCCGTGGACCCACCTGGACCTTCCCTCGCTCCGCCCCTGATAATTAGGTTTTTCAACTTGTAGTTTAGTATTTATATGATGTTTTCATATGTTTTAGAGACAACTCTTATTATTATTATTCTGGTTTATGAAATACTTGGCTATTTAGTCAATTTATTCCAAATTTTATGAATTCCAGTGATTGTAAAGTATATAAATTCAATTCATATGATTGTTTTTATTCTCTGTACTGTCTTTTGTTGTGTGACTGAGAATTCAATAAAAGAAAGAAACCCCAATTCTATTACTCACAATTCACAACTAAACCATCCAAACAGTCAAAAACAGTTTGAGATATCTGCTTCCTTTTAACTCTTCATTCCTAAGAACAGAAAACTAAACATTAAAATCACGCCTTTCCCAACATTTTATCATAAACCCTGAATTAATATCTCACCACACATCACTTTTTTATACAGAAGCAACCGCATAATATCAATATATATATATATATATATATATATGAAAAAATTGAAAGAAAGAAAATGAAGAAAACTACCTGGTTCAGTTTATGATAAATCCAAGCTTTTGAATTTTCCTTTGTCAGATTGGATTATTCTCTTGATTTAGCTTCCATTGTTACCGTGACTGTAAAATAGGTGATGAGATTTGTGAATTTTTTTATTTTTTTTTATGGGGGTGGAGAGAGAATGTTTGAATGAGAGGAGATCTTTAGCAAGTAAAATTGGATATTATATTTTAACATCACCTATTTATTTTTTTATTTATTATTAAAGTTAAAATATAAATAAATAAAATTTAAATATATTCATATATTATTTTCATATTTAATTTTCATATTCAGGTAGAGTTTTTGATCTTTAGCTAGTATCCCTTGGGACTCTGCCAACGTGGCAAGATATTTTTTGCTTGGCTTTTAGAGTGGCAGCTCATGGTGGCCATGCTATATGGTGCACGTACATCATGTAGGTATGTGAAGTTACCATAAGGACCTCCACTTGTGGAGAAAACATTGCATCTAGTGTGATTATAATGAATAAATAATAATTTAGTGGGATTAACTGTCCTAGATATTTTGGTGAGAAGAATTGTATGAAGCTCATGTGAATATTTAATGCCAAAAACTCTTAAAAGAAAAAATCATAGGTCGAATTTCCAATTTTGAGATTAAAACAATAAATTGAGAGTAAAAAATTATTTTAAATTAAATTGAAAAATTTAATTAATTTCACCATCCAAAATATTCCAAACAATAAAGTATTCAAAATTTTAATTAAACGGACATGACAGTGAATACCCAAAAGCAACAAACTGTCTTTTTGTTACCGAATTTCTCTCATAATCCTAATGAGACTCTCATAATCTTATTTATAATACTCTTCATAATTCATTCATATTATGGATTAAAAATAATTTATTCTCCCAAGTTAAATTAGGGAATATGGGTTACCAATCAATATAACAAATAAATCATTTTTCAACTTGAATTTCTTTTATGGGTGATGACCCATGCCCAACAATCAATCTAAATTGTGATGTGAATCAGTTGATCTAAACAAAATCAACTAAATGAACATTAATTTTAAAATTTTACAATTAATTAGGTTAAAAAAATCAAATGAGATTTGTTTTGTATAATTTGTGAGTAATAAAGAATGGAATAACAACAGGATTTCACCATGCATGCGGTAGTCCGCGTAGACAGGTTATTCCAACAGAATAATAAAGAATGGAATAACAACCCTTACGAGTATTGAAAGAAAATAACTCTCTTCATGAATACGAAAGAAATAATACCCCTTATCTTAAAAATTTAGAGACTGCACTAGTGTAATAGCAGAATACTCTTCTTCTTTTTCTCTTATTCTCTCTATACTTTCTCTCTCTATAGCTTTAGTGAATTGGTGAGAAATAATAAAGAAATGAGCTTCTATTTATAGGCTCGGCAGAGTAAGGGTAAAATAGTCTTTTTGCCATAATTTATGACATCATCGATTACATCATCGATCCTATGACATCATTGCATACCTCATCGCTCCGATGACATCCTTGCTTACCTCATCGCTTTAATTACATCATTGTTTGCATCATAAGAGTTCAAATTCAATTTACACTCTTCCACCTCGTTTAACTTTTATACCATGAATTTACTATAATAATGTTACCATTATAAAAATTATACTATTATATAATCACATCATACTACTATAATGTAATATTATAATAACATATTTGAATAAATTATTTTATCAGAAAAGATAAAATACCAACTTTCAACCAATGTCACGTGCTAAAAATTCCTCCGTTAAAAATCCACATTGAATATATATCAACAATTAATTATTTACAAATAATATTACAGAACTACAATATTAACAACCAGGTCGTTCCCAGGAAAGAGGAGGCTTTCCGATAAGGATTTCTTCTTACTAGCGCGCAATTAAATAACTCCTCCTAGATAGAACTTCCTTAGACATTGTCAATAATGCTATCTAATAATATTATTCCAATAATATGAATTATTGATTTGATAATTTGAAATACTGTGCAATGACAATTATTGAATCAATAATATGAAATATCAACGTAACAACTATTGAATTAATAAAATATTAAACAGTAATTACTGTAACAATTATTGAGTAGTGACTTATTACATAAGAATCAATAATTAGAATTACTGTGTAACACCGTGTGCTACTGTATTTTAACTACCGAGTATTTCAACAGTTTTAACGATAAAAAATTTATCGTTATTTTTGTAAAAATGTTATTTCTGTCGCTTTCTATATCCGACATTCATTCCGTTGTAGGGTCCACCAATGACTGCGCCGTCGTACGAATATTCTTCGATAAAAAGAATATTTCTCGACCAAACGAATATTCTCCGACAAAACGAATATTTTATAACCACTTTCTTACTTTGTAAACTTTGCACATCTCGCCCATAACTTATCACATTTATCAAATCAACACCTTACTATTTCAAAATAATATATAAAGAAAATTAAATCTTATTCATAAAATTTAGGGTCTTACAACCTCCCCTTCTTATGAAATTTCGTCCTCGAAATTGACGTACGTACCTGGTATGTTAAAAAGGTGAGGATACCTCGCTTTCATTTTTGATTCCAACTCCCAGGTCATTTCCTCAATTTCATGGTTTCTCCATAAAACTTTGACTTGAGGTATAACCTTTGAGCGTAGAACATGTTATTCCTATCCAAGATCTTGACAGGTACCTCCTCGTATGTTAAATCTTCGGCTATCTCGTCTGGTTCTAACTCAATAATGTGGTTTGGGTCTTTCATATATTTACGTAGCATGGATATGTGAAAAACGTTATGAACGCGAAACATAATAGGCGGTAAAGCGAGTCTATAGGCCACATTTCCTACTCGGTCAAGGATCTCAAATGGACTTATGAATCGTGGGTTGAGCTTTCCTCTTTTCTCGAATCTCGTAACTCCTTTCTATGGAGCAACATATACCAATACATGGTCCCCAACATTAAATTCCATGTCCTTTCGATGAAGGTCCGCATAACTCTTTTGTCGATCTTGTGCTATTTGTATACTTTGCCGGATTATTTGAATCTTTTCCGTAGTCATACGTACTAACTCCGGTCCCAGCAATGTTGCTTCCCCCACCTCATCCTAGCATATTGGAGAACGACATTTTCGTCCATACAATGCCTCGAATGGAGCCATACCTATACTTGCCTGATAACTGTTGTTGTAGGAGAATTCTACTAATGGTAGGTACTTATCCCAACTTCCTTTGAAGTCTAGAACACAGAGTCTCAATAGATCTTCAAGAGTTTGGATAGTCCTTTCCGATTGCCCGTCCGTTTGTGGATGATATGCCGAACTGAATCGTAAATCCGTGCCCATAGCTTTCTGCAAGCTGACCCAAAATCGTGAAGTAAATCTTGGGTCACGATCCGAAACTATGGATACTGGCATGCCATGCAATCTCACAATCTCATTTATGTACATACAAGCAAGACGTTCAAGGGAATAAGTCTCTCGTATAGGAAAGAAATGAGCAGACTTAGTTAATCTATCGACAATAACCCAAATCGCATCTATGCCTTGAGAAACCTTGGGAAGACCCGTAACGAAATCCATGGTAATGTGTTCCCACTTTCATTTTGGAATCTCAAGTGGTTGCAATGGACCCTTTGGCACTTGATGCTCTGCTTTGACATGTTGACACGTTAAACACCTCGAGATAACCTCCGCGATCTCTCTCTTCATATTGCTCCACCAAAATGTATGTCGAAGATCACGATACATTTTGGTACTTCCATGATGGATTGCAAACGATGTGTTGTGTGCCTCCATCATGATTCTATACTTCAAATCAGAATCGTTAGGAACACAAAGTCTGGAGTTGACTCGAAATATTCCTTCTTCATCGATTTTTGGTTCTGGAATAGTACCTTCTTGCACCTTCTTCCTCATATTCATCAGCTCTGGATCTGTAGCTTGAGCAGCTTTGACTTTATCAATCAAAGCTGGTTCTACGCATATACTTGACATCATTGCATGGGTCTTCGAAGTCTTGAACTCTATTTCCATCCTTTGTAGGTCACACAAAATAGGCCTTGACAGCATTACATTCGTTTCCGCATATGATCTTCTACTCGACGCGTCAGCTACCACATTCGCTTTACCAGGATGGTATTGGATGGTATGGTCGTAATCTTTCAACAGCTCAAGCCAACGTTGTTCCCGCATGTTGAGTTCCTTCTGGGTGAAGAAATACTTGAGGCTCTTATGATCTGTATAGATCTCCACTTTCTCCCCATACAGGTAGTGTCTCCAGATCTTCAACTCGAAAACGACTGCTGCCAACTCTAGATCATGAGTAGGATAATTCCTCTCATATTCCTTGAGTTGTCGTGAGGCATAGGCTATGACTTTCCCATGTTGCATGAGAACACATCCTAACCCTTTGTCCGAAGCATCGCTGTAAATGACAAATCCATCTGAACCAGATGGTATCGTCAGAACAGGTGCTGAAATGAGTCTCATCTCGAGCTCTTGAAAGTTTTTCTCGCATTCCTCGTTCCATACAAATTTTGTATCTTTCCGAGTCAGCTGAGTTAATGGAGTAGCGATTCGAGAAAATCCTTCCACGAATCTCCGATAATAACCAGCTAAGCCCAAAAAGCTACGTACTTCAGTCACCGACTTCGATTGTTCCCAACTTTATATTGCTTCAATCTTCGCCTGGTCAACAGATACTCCATGTTTTGATACCACGTGCCCAAGGAATGCTACCTCCTCAAGCCAGAACTCGCATTTCTTTAGCTTGACATATAGCTTATTTTCACAAAGCCTTTGAAGTACCAGCTTCAAGTGGTGCTCATGATCTTCACGGCTTTTGGAATAGATGAGGATGTCATCAATAAAGATAACCACGAACTGATCCAAATATTCCTTGAATACACGGTTCATCATATCCATAAAAATAGCAGGAGCATTAGTCAATCCAAAAGACATGACTAAGAATTCATAATGCCCGTATCGAGTTCTGAAAGCAGTCTTTGAAATATTCTCAGTTTTAATCTTCAGCTGATGATATCCAGAACGAAGATCGATCTTTAAAAAGAATTGTGCACCTTGCAACTGGTCGAACAGGTCATCAATACGAGGTAACAGATACCTATTCTTGATGGTGACATGGTTCAACTCCCGATAATCAATACAAAGTCGCATACTCCCGTCTTTCTTCTTTACGAATAAAACAGGAGCACCCCAAGGAGATGTACTATGACGTATAAAACCGATGTCTAACAACTCCTGTAGTTGGACCTTTAACTCCTGAAGTTCAATAGGAGCCATTCGATATGGGGTTTTAGAAATGGGTTTTGTACCGGGTTCAAGGTCAATAAAGAATTCAACTTCACGTTCTGGGGGTAGACCGGGAAGTTCTTTGGGAAATAGATCAGGAAACTCATTAACAACAGAAATATCATTCAAACCTGACGTATTCTGGTTTAGATCAGTGACATGGGCTAAGAAAGCTTGACATCCGTTTTTCAATAAATGAATAGCTTTATGACTTGAAATAACAATGATTGATTTTAATGGTTTGGTTGTTTGAATTTGCACAATAGGTTGGTTAGGAATATGAAAACTAACAACCTTACGAAAATAATCAATTTTGGCATGATAAATGGTTAACCATTCAATTCTTAAAATCACATCAAATGCAAGTATTTTCAAAGATATAAGATCAACAGGTAGAGTGAGGGTGCCAATTTGAATCAAGCAAGATTTGTAAACTGTAGATGTAACGAAAGTTTCTCCCAACGGAGTTTCAACAGATAAGTCAAAGTCTAATTTATCAGGAGTCAAGCCCAAACGTTGAGCACAAGCAGGTGAAATAAAAGAATGGGTAGCACCGGTATCTAATAAGGTATAGACTTCGCAAGAGTTTATTATCAGCTTACCCGTAATAACCTCGTTCGGGTTCCTTGCTTGTTGGGCAGTCACGACAGAAGCTCTTCCAGGAACCACTGACTTTGACTTGTCAGGGATAGCCTTTGGAGTCACCATCCCTGCTGGATTTGGTTTTGCTACAGGACACACTCGAGCTATGTGCCCTTCCTTTCCACAGTTATAACACACCTTGGATTGTTGTGTGCAGTTGGGGCTGATATGTCCCTCTTGCCCGCATTTATAGCATACGACCGGCGGTCGTTCTCCTCCCCTAGAAATAGTTGATGTTGGTACTGCTGTCGATGCTTTCACGTTCTCATTGTTGTACCTTCTCTTCTTAAAATCTCCCCCCGACTCACTTTTTCTATTATCATGGCCACGATTACCACCGGAGTGGTTACCGCTTCTGTCATGATACTTTCCTCCCTGCTGGTTGTCATTGTTCCGATGACTGCTGCCACCAATACGACCTTGGTTGTTGTTCCTTGGTTGAACATAATCATTATCTCGTTCTAATAACTGGGCCCTATTCACTACATCCGAATATAGAGAAAATTTGTGAGAAATGAGGTATTGACGAATCTCGGGTTTCAAACCTCTTAGAAACATCTGTGTCATACGTTCCTCATTCTCCACCAAATGAGGTGCCAAACGGGATAACTCCGCGAACTTAGCCTTTTACTGGGACAAAGTCATGTTGTTCTGTTCCAGTCTGATAAACTCTACCTCTTTCATGTGACGAATACTTTCTGGAAAGTACTTGTCATTGAACAGTTTCTAGAACGCCCCCCAAGACATCTTGAGTGCGACAGGCTGGGTACGCTTCACAGATTCCCACCAGTAATTTGCCTCTCCACGGAATATAAACGTGGCGAATGAAACCTTTTGTTCCTCCTTGCATCCCAAGGCATCAAATATCTTTGTAATTTGCTTAATCCAATTTTCTGCCTTGATTGGATCTGGCTTTTCCTGAAACACTGGTGGTCCCAACTCTTTAAACTACTTGGCAGTGACAAGTCGCGAGTTGTTATTTTCACCTGTATTATGAACACGAGTCTCCCTCGTCTAGTTTTGCATGAACTGCAAAAAGCTTCTAAACATCCCATCATTCATCGTTTGATCGGTGGTGTCGTTTTCAGAAGAAATATTGCCTTCTTGTTGCACGTTCTCCTGGTTGGTGACTAAAGGTGTCTTAACAGTCTCATTCACTCTATTGTTTAGATTTTCAGCTGCCATTCTCAAATACTGCCATAAAACAAAGGTTAATCAAATAAATTAACATATCACATATTAACCCTATGTTCCAAACGACCAATTAAATACCAAATAAGCTTAGGTAGGACACACACTAGCGAAGGATTTACTTATCTCTCCCCTCCTAGTTCTATTCCCATATCTCCGCCAGAGATCATAAAACCTGGCTCTGATACCAACTATGACGCCCCAAGAATTGGTCCAATCAATCCAACCCATTCTGAGTCGCCAAATACACTCAACAAAATCCAAATACAATCTTTTATATCAAACGGTCGTGCAAAATACGACCACACAACTGTGAGTGTCAATACAGACATGTAGAAAATATAAACATTCAAACTAAGTCCTCATTGCATTTATTATTACACTATTTTACAAAAATAATGAGGACTTCTACAACTCTAACACAGACCATCACTCCATTCCCCGACTAGTACCCGCAGTATTCTCATTTCCTGAAGAGAACAATGAAAGAAAAAGGTGAGCTCAACTAGCCCAGTAAAGAATATTATGACTAAGATAATGAAGAATAAATTATCGTTAGTTTTCAACAAATCAGATAAAATATTATGGACAACAAGTTTTAGATCAACAACTGCAGCAGAAATAACAATTCATTAGAAGAGTTAAGTAGAAAATGATGTGTACTATCTTCTTTGATTTAAAAGTCCATCATCAATATTTTATCCCTGTAACATCAATCAATATACATTTCGAATCAACTATTCATCTTTGCACTATGGGCCAAAGATATTCATTTGTATCACCAGTGGTCATGTTTTTCTCAACATCTGTCCATCTTTGCACTACGGGCCAAAGATATTCATCAGGTAATCATCTTTGCACTACAGGCAAAAGATATTCATCAAATAATCATTCATCTTTGCACTACAGGCCAAAGATCTTCAGTTATATCACCATTTAGGACTGAGGATGATGAAAAAAATACGAATAACGGATCTAGTGAGAGAAAGGACAAATATTAGAGAATTTATCTAGAGTTCAAGAATGAAGATCAAAACCTGGATCCAATAAAAGATGATTTGGAAGAAAAAAAATATTTTTTTACTGTGAATAGTACTCTATGAATAGTAACTCGAGAATAGTAATTCGTGAATAGTAACTGACATGAAAAGATAAAAATTTCACAAGAAAGTTTAGACCAATATTCCAGTGAAATAATATTAGATGAAGCGCAAAACTCAAGAAATTTCTGATCATTTCAGGAATTATAGAAGCAATACTTACCGTAGAAAGTTTAGAGTTAGGAATCTGAAATGGAACAATATACGAAACTGTAATTGGATTTTCACCCATCAGGCGGTAGTCCGCTCAGACAGATTATTTCCACAATTTAATAACAACTAAATACGAAGGGTTATTCACCAGGCATGCGGTAGTCCGCGTAGACAGGTTATTTTCACATAATAATAAAGAATGGAATAACAACAGAATTTCACCATGCATGCGGTAGTCCGCGTAGACAGGTTATTTCAACAGAATAATAAAGAATGGAATAAAAACCCTTACGAGTATTGAAAGAAAATAATTCTCTTCATGAATACGAAAGAAATAATACCCCTTACCTAAAAAATTTGGAGACTGCACTAGTGTAATAGCAGAATTTTCTTCTTATTTCTCTCTTATTCTCTCTATACTTTCTCTCTTTATAGCTTTAGTGAATTGGTGAGAAATAATGAAGAAATGAGCTTCTATTTATAGGTTCGGTAGAGTAAGGATAAAATAGTCTTTTCGCCATAACTTATGACATCATTGCTTACATCATCGATCCTATGACATCATTGCTTACCTCATCGCTCTGATGATATCCTTGCTTACCTCATCGCTCCGATGACATCATTATTTACATCATAAGAGTTCAAATTCAATTTGCACTCTTCCACCTCGTTTAACTTTTATACCATGAATTTACTATAATAATGTTACCATTATAAAAATCATACTATTATATAATCACATCATACTACTATAATGTAATATTATAATAACATATTTGAATGAATTATTTTATCAGAAAAGATAAAATACCAACTTTCAACTAATGTCGCATGCTACAAATTCTTCCGTTAAAAATCCACATTGAATATATATCAACAATTAATTATTTACAAATAATATTACAGAACTACAATATTAACAACCAGGTCGTTCCCAGGAAAGAGGGGGCCTTCCGATAAGGATTTCTTCTTACTGACGCGCAATTAAATAACCCCTCCTAGACAGAACTTTCTTAGACATTGCCAATAATGCTATCTAATAATATTATTCCAATAATATGAATTATTGATTTGATAATTTGAAATACTGTGCAATGACAATTATTGAATCAATAATATGAAATATCAACGTAACAACTATTGAATCAATAAAATATTGAACAGTAATTACTGTAACAATTATTGAGTAGTGACTTCTTACGTAAGAATCAATAATTAGAATTACTGTGCAACACCGTATGCTACTGTATTTTAACCACCTGGAATTTCAACAGTTTTAACGGTAAAAGTTTTACCGTTATTTTTTGTAAAAAGGTTATTTCTGTCGCTTTCTATATCCGACATTCATTCTGTTGTGGGGTCCACTGTAAGAACCTGAATTTTTAGATATTATTAAATAAGGATTTAATAAATAAAATTCTTAAACTGTGAGATGGGTTCGAATAAGAGTATTTTTATGTGATATAAGGTATATGGTATTATATTACATAGGGTAATATGGACTATGTAATATGTGTTTTTGTGATTTATAAATATATTATTAATATATATTTGTTACTTAGCGTAGAGACATTTCAGTTGAGATAAAGGGAGTGGATAAAATTATCTATAGATATTAAATAATTTATAGAATTATTTTATCATAGTAAGTTGGTGATATTAAATATCCTTAATGTATAATCACCATATTCTTGTGTATGTATTAATAACTAGTATGTTTATAATATAGGTTATTAATAGCACTTAAGCTATCCGTGAATAGGTTTGGATAGTGAAGCATGAGTTAGTTAAGGAATTAACTAATAAGAATAAATATTAGTTAATATAAGTTGTGAGTTATATTATGGAATAATATAATGTCAGTATTGAATCTTAATTAACTATGATGATATAGTACAATGTTTAATTTACTTAACTAAAGGAGTGAATTAATATGTGTGTTGAATATGTAATTATAGTTGATACTTTTTATATATATTACTTAGAGTGGTAATATGTGAGAAAGTCTAATGTGCGAATAACGTTAAATATATATACGTTATTAAAGGGAGATGGAAATCATTATATCTTTAAATGTATATTTGAAGAAATTATTTTGGGGAACAATTTATAGAAAAGAAAGAGAACTAATTATTATATATTTCTAATAAAGGGTATTAAAATAATTTGTAATATTGAATTATTTTAATAAAAGGAGGAAATGTTATTTTTGAATAATAATATTACCTTATATGTTTTTGTATGAGGTGTGATTGGTTAATATAGTAAATATATTAAAGCGTATTTGCTATATGTAATTAAATTGATGGAAACAATTTATTTTAATAGAAAATAAACTTATTATCTATTTTCTATATATAATATATGTACATGTGTCGTACATATAGTTATTTGATATTACATTAAGAATAATATCATGAGTCAATAAGTAAATTATTTTCTAATAATGAATGTCTTTATTCGGAGAAAACATAATATTTATGTTATGGCAAAATACATAATTTTTAATATATTTTTCAAGGGAGTTTAATTTATAAAAGAAAACTAAGTTATTTTAATAACTTGAGTTGCTATAGTACCGTAAGTGTTATAAATAATATTTGACTATTCTATTTGTAATATAATTATATGTGGACCTTGGACTTAATAGTTATAATTTAATTGAACATGTTATAAGTAGTAATGTGGTGAGAGATGAGAAAGTGATGAGAATAATAATAAGCTTAAGATTAAGCTTGTGGGAGATGCCTTGTGTGGCACGATAGTAGATTCGTTGATGAATTAATTAACTTAAGGATGGAGGAATTATTCATTAAACAATTAATCTATATTAATTATTATTATTAATGGTATGATGAATTATTATTATTGCGAGTGATAGCATGATAATAAGTATATTGATTATGAATATAATTGGAAATTGTATTAATGAAGGAATTTCTACGTGAACGATTAATCAAATATTAATTGTTATTGCTATTATGAGGAATAGTATATTAATGAGGATTAATTGATGATGTGTCGATTATTATTATTGCAAATAATAGAATAATAATAAGCAACTTGTTTATAAATGTAATAAGATTTATATTTATTTAACGTGATAATTAACTATATAAATGTTAATTAATTGTTATAGAGATTAATAATTACATTGATTGATGAGGGATGAATTAATTAATTAATTATATTTGCTCAACTAGTTGATATGTGCAAAGGATGTGATAATTTAAAAGTATAACATATGGTAATGACACATGCGTTATATAAAGTGTAGTGCAACACATAAGTGTGACCATACAATTATGTATAAACTATATTATATAATGCAATGTGACGCATTAATATAGCTATATATTATATATATAGACTATATAGTAAGATTGGTTGCATTAAGAGAGTTACATAATAATGTTGCTTATGTAACATGATGTGTGATATTAATATCAATAAATAATTGTGAATTGATAATGTATGCAATAAGTTATTATAACTGTAATGATAACCGTTATGATAATTAATAACCGTTATGATAATACCCAATTGAATTATATTCGGTGTTAAGAAAATGTACATGGATTATATGTAACCTACTTGATATATTGTAATTAGAAACTACAATTGTATTTCATTTATAACCTAGGTATTTATAAAATGAAATGTGATATAGTCTTAGTAAGAGGTAGACTATATATATTTGTAACATTAGTATGTTGCTTTCATGTTGCTGAGATTAATCTTTGTTCCAAATTGAGTGCCCACCTTCACTTCTTCTTCACGTGATAACTCTAAGGCTAGTCTACTCCTATGTGCATCAAACTCAGCAAACTTAGATAGCATTATAGAAAATAATCAATGGGGGAGTGGGTATCATGATGATCTCCACCAACTCCTCTCAATCCAGTGTATTCTTCTTCTTCCCATTGGTTTGGAATGATGGGCAAAACCATAAACTGTGTAATGAATTGTCTATAAATGCAAGCTCTTCTCTTCTCCTCTTTCATTTGATGAGAATTCCAAGTGAAGCTAGTATAGTATACTGAGATATAGAAAGAGAGAGATATCAGTTAAGAGAGGAATTCAAATTGCAGCAACTTGATTTCAGAGGTACATTCATGTTCATCTGTTTCAAATTTCTAATTATTGAATTAAGCATGAATTTCATGATAATGTGATTTAAGTGTTAAATAAGTTGTTAGGCATGTTATTATGACAATATAGCATGGTTGGAATGATTTTTTGAAAGAAATTCTGAGTTGGGTTGGTAAAACTGCCGAAGCAGTTCAGTCTCTGGTTGGGCCGAACACCGGCGCAGCTGCGCCGGGTTTATGCCTGGGATCTGCGCAGCTGCGCAGGGTCCTGGAACTTGTTTTCTGTTTTGTTGCAGATTCTGTTGTGTGCTATCATGAGATATCTCTTAAAGCAAACAAGTGAACTAGATTGACATGCATATATGACTATCTTAACGTAGCATGATGCATGTATGGCCGTGTTAGTATGTGATATGGAAGGAAAACATGGTTTTAAAATAAACTTATAGTTTTAATATGAACTTTGACATGTGTGTGTCATGTGTGCATTCTGATTTTTGTGAACACAATCGTATGGTTTATATTGACATGAAATACATAATTTAAGTGTTAATCGTACACTAGCTTACATGAGTGAAGGATTCAAGAGGTTTTCAAGAAAAACTTAAAGACTTTTTGAAATAAACTTGACCAAGACTTACGTCTTTTAGATTCTGACCATGTGAGAACATTTATGTGGTTTAGATATGTGTTTCGAGTGCACATGAGTTATATGTTGAGATGCCTTGCATGTACTAAGATTAGTGTACTTTTCAAAGAAAGATTTGAATGTGAAAACTAATATCATCAAGTACTAAGTGAACTTACTTTATGAATATGCAAGCATGTATATTAGGATTTCATTGTGCCTATAGACATGTTGACATAAGCATCATGTGATGAAACATGGATTTCACCTATGCACGCATATTTATAGAAAATGAATTTCTAAAGCATAAACTATGTGATTAACATATACATGTGTGATATACGCACGAGCATGCATACTTAGTATTATTTAGCCTCGTGGTGTGTTGATATGACTTTAGTAATGGACCATTAATAACATGGGCTTGATTTGTTTAAAGTTTATCGGCATATGGCCTTAATTGGATTAGGATGAGCATGCTAGGTTTCGAACTTGAAATTATAACCATAGAGCATATGTATTGATTAATATCAGTAACTTGAATGATATTGATTGAACTCGGGTGGTCCAGCAGAACGAAATTTCATTCCTGGTTTGATCAGTGAGTGGCACAACTGCTCCACTCTTAAGGCCAATACCTGCGCAGCTGCGCTATCCTATTTTCAAGATTTGTGCAGTCTGTTTGTTCTTGGTTTTAGTGGTAGACGGGCATGTGTATGTAGAGAATGGTAGTAAGTACGTATGGTTAAAGTATACTTATACGTACATAGTTATTCTAAGAATATGATAAGAAAGTAAGGCGAAGGTTGTAAGAACCAAGTTAGACAACAATGTAATACTAATTATTATATTGAGAATGTATGGAAGTGTATAACTGATAAGTGTGATCTCTATGATTAATATAACTGTGTAGGATTACACGAAGTGCAGATATTCTTAAGCAGTTAAGTCGTAGTTGTTAAACTACGAATCAGGCAAGTCTTTCAGTTCCTATTTGATATATGAATTCAATAACTGTTAGTTGAATTATATTATGCTGTGATAATGTGAACTTATATATGAATTGTATATGAGATATAAATGAGATTGAAAGTTGATCTTTGATGATATACTTGTTATGTGAAAAGTAACATGCGTAGTAAATATAAATTGTTTATAAATGCATGAACTGAGTATAATGTTGTATGCTATGTGATGCATGAAAACTGTTAGAATTGCTGAGCTGTCGAGCTCACTCTTGCAAATAACCACTTTTGCAGGTTAAGGACTTACGATAAAGACTTCGTGCTTCTTGATTGATAAAGATAGATAGTATCGAATTGAAGAAGCACTATTTAGATTATTGCTTGAACCCTGTTTAGATTCTAGAAGTATTACTTGATAGTTGTTTACACTGTTTAATACAGGTTGTGTTGTAAAGATGTATTAGTTAATACATAGAGGATATCAAGTCGAGTTGTAAACGTTATACGATAACTCAAATATAATGAATCATATTTTATAATTGATTCAAGGGTTGTAATTGATTCAAGTTATGAAATCAATAAAAGATTTTATTCAAGGAGGATTGAAAAAGTTTAAATTATTCCGCATTTTAGTAACATCGAACATGATGTAAAGATGAGATCTTGGATATAAATAGAATTTATATTCTAAATTGTAATAAGTAAAGATGTATTCTTTTAGTAATGAATAAAAGATATAATAGTTTGGCGTTAGTAGTATCGTGACTGCACCGAATCCGAGGTTTCGAAGGAACTTGGATTTGGGGGCGTCACATCCACCAATGACTGCGCCGTTGTACGAATATTCTCCGATAAAAAGAATATTCCTCGACCAAACGAATAATCTCCGACACAACGAATATTTTATAAGCACTTGTTTACTTTGTAAACTTTGCACATCTCACCCATAACTTATCACATTTATCAAATCAACACCTTACTATTTCAAAATAATATATATAAAAAATTAAATCTTATTCATAAAATTTGGGGTCTTACATATTCTCTCTGTTCATTTACCAAACATCAACTTGGTAAAAAATATTATATTTAAGAACGTAATAATATTTGTTGCAAAATATTATTTCATTAATACTATTGTTATAAATAATATGTGTCGCTAAATATATATTAAAAAAAATAAATGAAAAATATAATAAAGGGGATCACTGTCCTGTTGTCCACGAACATGAAACATGATTTTTTTTTTTGAAAACCCCACTTTTTGAAAAATATAATATAATTTCATAATTCAAGTACATGATCACTATTACAAGTGAGAATCAAACCCGAGACCTACATGACAGTTTCTTAATTTTAATCACTAGACTAAGACATCATCAACATAAAAATATGTATTTGGCTCCTCTTCATTCTCCAAAACACTTTCTCTTTTATTTCATTTAATAGGTCAAAAAAATTATATTTTTCATAAACATAATTAAAATGAACACCTATAATTTAATTTATAATATTTAATTATATCATCACTTCAAAAATAAAAACTAATCAGACACTTTTTAGCCATTTGGTGATATGAGCAATTTTTATTATAATTTTAATGTTTAAGAAGTCTTACTAATCTTTAATGATAAAATATATTCAATAATTCTAGTTTTTGTCGAATTGATCTCCTTATAATAAAATGCCTATTACGATATTTGGATTCTTATTAATAAATTTATTAAGATAAAAAAATATATACTTATTAATGTGATTGTAAAACTATATGAAAATATCAATTCTCTAAATAAAATTAGATTGGAAGTTTAGGGGAGCCCAATCCCAAAAAGGGCCAACACCACAAACCCACAACCACGAACCAAGAAAAGATATTTCTCTCCTTTCTCTTTTAGCATTAAATTTTTCTGTATGCCTACCACAAATAAAACATTATATGCATACATGCATATGTATACTGTTAGGGCATTATTATTTAGGTCCGAATGATTTGGTGGGTTATAGTTCACGCGGAGTAAGTCTCCCCACATAGGAGTATGTTTTGGGCAGTTGGAGAACTTTAAGTAATCTTATATTTCTAACTATATTTAATTTACAATTTCTAAGAAAAGAGTCAGGATAACATTCGACTTCCTTTCTTTAAAGAGATTAACTTCTATCTCATTATGGTATCCACCATAATGAGGAATTCTATTTTAATTCGGAATGGAGCATTTTAAGGAGGTGTGATCACTATAAATACAAGGCTACACCATAATTTTATGGGATCTCATTATTTTCCAGCACTAAAGTTTAATATCTTCATTGTTAAATCTTATTCAGTATGTACTTATTCTCACACTGGATCTATCACCGGCGGCCCAAGTCGTCAAGTTTCTCCGTGTGACTTCATTTTTGTGCAGGATTGGACGCGCTATTGGTGATTGAGGCACGTGGACATATTTTGACGTTAACATTGGTTCTAGAAGGAGGGTTGTTTAGTGCTAGGTATTTTCAATCACTCAAAAATTTGATTAGAAGTAATGACGACAAGTAAGATGGTTTCATGACATGAAAAATCAACTGTCAACCCATATCGGACAGGCTCGAGCCACACAATCATTCGGTGGGTCCAAAGAATACTCATACGGCCAGTGTCAAGCATTGATTGTTCTCAAGGAAGGAAATGGGACCCAACGATCGTGTCGAGGATATCCCATCCAGAACACATACCAAGGAGGATTAGAACTCCAGGCGAGATAACTAGGACATTAGACAATTGATTTTGGCCAAGAAGGTACAAGAGAATCAGGATGTTGTGGAGGCTTTACGCTTTCAACGAAAAGAATTGGATGCTCAGATGGCACTACTGATGGTTGGAGAAGAGATTTCCTCCAGTCATCATCGACGTCAGGAGACATTGCTAGGAAACCGATCCAGGACACATCGTTCGGACGACTCTCGGCATGAAAGGAGCAAGCGCCGAAACCACTCTCAGGTTAGGAGCATACGCCAAAGTCGCTCTCAAGAAAGGAGCAGGCGCCGAAACCGCTCTCGGGAAGCAAGTAGCGAAGGCATAGGAAGGTTTGAACGGAATAGGCTGGTGACCTCTCCATAACCCAAGAATCGGGAAAGGCGAGAGCCATCATCCCGGAGAAACGAGACCAAGACACTTGCCCGAAGGGTAGCAGAGATGGAGCAAAGGCTTGCGGTTGCAAATCAGGAGAAGGAGACTCCAATTGACCCAACATCACCGTTTTCTCCAGAGATTAATCGAGTTCGAATTAATCCAGTAAGAAGGCCCCGCACATGGAAAGTTATGATGGTATCGGGGACCCATATGATCACAGCCAGGTGTATGACCAATTGATGAAGTATTATGACTACTCAGATGCGGCCAAGTGTCAGACGTTCATCATAACTTTAAGGAAAAAGGCTAGATAGTGGATGACGTCGCTTGCACCGAACTCAATCTCGTCATAAAAAAAACTTTGTGATAAATTTCATGGTCGATTCGAGAGCAACAAGAGGAGGGGTAAGTCGACTAGTTCCCTAGTAAAAACTAGGCAATAGTCTAACGAGACTCTTAGTTAGTATGTGAAGAGATTCCGAGAGGCGATCGGAGCAATGGCAGACTTAAATGGTCCTCAGGCCCTCGGATATTTCCAAATCGGATTGGATGTGGTGAAGTCAAGGAATTTGGTAAAAGATATGATGTTCAACATCCTGAAAAATCTTTCTAAAGCATATGATAGAGCAGAGAGTTTCATCGCGATCGAGGAAGCTATGGGGAGTTTGAAGCAGAACGCACCGTCTTCGGAGGAGACTAGTGATCTGGATAGGAACAACCATCCTAGGTCGGATAACAATCAAAAAAGATTGGACATTCAGGAAAAAAGGAGTTTCAATAGTGGAGGGTCAGGAAGGAGGCTATGCCATGTCTGATGAGTTGGAGGATTGTGCAAAGGTTCAATGATGCATTGGTAGGGTGATTGCTTAAGTAGTGGAGTTGAATTGATTGATCTTAGGTGGTCGACTGAGAATGGTAGTTGAAGACGTTGGTGTGCTTTGTGGTAGAATGAATATTTTTTGAAAAGGATCCGAATGGAGGATATGTGACGCCCCCAAATTCGGGTACCTTTAAACCCTAGATAAGGTGTTACATGATAAGTAGGTCTTATACCTACTTATTGGATACTAATTTGCTATAATTGTTGCTTAATCTCATATGTTTAAGTTGCTTTTAATGCATTTTATCCATTTTGTAGGATTCATGTTTGGGAACTCGTTCGATGACATCTTTCATCAAAAGGAGGGCAAATAGGCATGATATGGATGAAACTTGGTGTGTGGGAGCAAAGGAGTTAAAGCATGTTTAAAGGGAAGCAAAAGTGAGCAAGTATTATAAGGAAGTGAAGCAGCAGGAAGCAAACAGCAGATTACAGAACTGCCAGCCTACGCAGCTGCGCCTGGAATGCAAAGGGAGCCAGCATAGCTGTGCCCAACCCTAGCACAGGATGCCCTGGTGCGCAGCTGCGCCAGTCACTGAAGCTAAAAAGTTTGACTTTTCACTTAATGGCCGAATCGAATTCTTACTTGAAGAGGGGGTCATTGCAAGTTAGGGCATATATATTAGTATATTTTTATTGCATTTTTGGTCATATAGAAGCTTTGAAAGATCCTTGTGCATATTCTTATCCCTACTTTGAATCACTCTTAGTTTTCAATTCATTTTTCTAGATTAGCTTAGATTAAGGCTAGATTTGGGAACATTAAAGAATTGGCTCAACATTGAAGGTTCTGATTTGAAGAGGAGATCAGATTTGCATCTCTCATTCCTTAGCTTCTCTTTATTTTCATTTTTGGCTTTCAATGTATGAACAATTTTGGATGATGGATATTGATTCAACTATGAACTAATTCTTATTGTGGATTTTAATGGATCTTAGTGCTTAATTCAGATTGCTATGCTTCTTTGTTAAGATTTGATTGATTATGTATGGATTGTCTAATATGGTTGTTTTAATAGCCTAATTGCTTGATCACCAATTACCGGAATAACTTATATGAAATTGAGAAATGAATTATGAGTTCAGATTTGACCATATTGGCTTGTGTTTATGATTCTACATGGTGTTATATTCCATAATTCGTTCTTAGCATAGATATATACCGAAGCACCACTCGTAGTCATTTGAGAACTTGTGCTTAAACCCTTATTAATTTTAAGTCATATAGAGATATAGTGAGTTTATTAATTTGGGTGTTCACATTCATTCTATCAATTATGGATTTAATGTGATATGGGTATAGTACATTGAGAGATGGCCATATCTTGCTTTCGTGTTCTCGACTAACAATCCAAAATAATCAATTGGGCTTAACAGGAAGTGTAGCTACTTGAATGACACATTAAGTGAAATTATAATCCCACATCTCTCTTATCTGATTTAATTACTTGTTAGTTAGTTGTCTTTTGATAATTAACACTTTTAGATAAATCACAATTTGCTCAACTATTTAAGTAGACCGAGATAGTTATAAAATTGGTGTATGTTAGTTTAAAATGCAATTAATATTCTCCGTGGGATCGATACTTTACTTCTTCTATATTACTTGTTGACCACGTGCACTTGCGTGTGTGTATTAATTTGTCATATATACAGACAAGCCAACAAGTTTTTGGCGCTGTTGCCGGTGAGTATAAATTATTTTTATTACTTTTGTCATCAGTTTAAATTAGATTGGTCTAAGTTAAACAAATCTTTCTTATCTTATTTCTTTTTATATTTTTCTTTTGTTTCAGGTACTCGTGAATAGTGTATGCAAACTCTATCTAAGAAGCCTAATTTGTTGCCTCATAAGGACAACATTAATAGAAGGGTTCGGCGATTGAGTAAGGGTACTACGGACATTCAAGAGGAAACTGAAACACCAGTAATCATGGCGGAAAAAGAGCAAAAAGCATTAAGAGATTATGCAATGCCGCGAAAAAATGAATTGCAATCTAGTATCACGAGGACAACAATATCCGCCAATTCCTTTGAAATCAAACTGGGGACAATCCAGATGGTGCAAAACTGTACAATTTGGGGGAATGGCCAATGATGACCCGGATGAGCATTTGCTGAGCTTCATAGAGATTTGTGATACTTTCAAGTTTAATGGGGTATCGAATGATACGGTGAGACTTAGACTCTTTCCATTCATTGAGAGACAAAACAAAGAGTTGGCTTCACTAGTTACCACCGGAGTCCATTACTACTTGGCACATAAATTTTTGGCAAAATTCTTCCCGCCCGCAAAGACTGCCAAGATGAGAAATGACATTTCTACCTTTGAACAACAACATGGCGAGTCATTGTATGAAGCATGGGAGAGATACAAAGAGTTGCTAAGAAGATGCCCTCACTATGGATTACCTCAATGGATGCAAATAAATATATTTTATAATGGGTTAGGTAGTCACACTCGGACTAACATTGATGCAGCTTCGGGAGGGGCATTCATGGCCAAGAGTTATGAAGAGGCATATGAGTTGCTAGAGACCATGGCCGTGAACAATTACCAATGGCCAACTTCTAGATTGAATTAGAAGAAAGTAGCTAGAGTATTAGAAGTGGACACAATCATGGCTCTAGTAGCTCAGTTGTCAGCTATATCAAAGAAGATTGATTCAATTGCAGAGACAAAAGTGCAGCAAGTAGCCTTTGTGTGTGAGCTATGTGCGAGAGCACATCCCACCGAACAATGTGCCATCAATCCTGAAGCGGTTCAGTTTATGGGTAGCTACCAGAGAATGCCAAATTCATAACAATCCTGGGGCCAGAAACCACCCTAACTTCTCATGGAGCAACAACTAAAACCATCAACAAGCTCCACGACCACATTATCCCCCGGGATTCCAAAATCAACAATAACATGCAGCACCACCTCCACAACCTGAAAGAAAGCCAGACTTGGAAGAGCTCATGATGAAATACATGACCAACAATGATGTGATGTTAAAGAGCCAAGCGGTGGCTATCAAAAATTTGGAGAATCAAGTGGGACAAATGGCTAGCATGTTAACAAATAGACCACAAGGATCTCTCCCCAGTAACACAGAAGCTAACCCAAGGAGAGAAGGGAAATAACAATGCCAAGTTATAACACTCAGAAGTGGAAAACAAATCCAGTCAGCAGGCGCAGCTGCGCCTGAAATGCAAAGGGAGCCAACGCAGCTGCGCCCTTCCCTAGTTTTGAATACTGTAGAGAACTTTGAGGACAAGAATGATAATATAGAACTTGAGCCAGAACAGATAGAATTAGCTGAGAAAATACATGTCACTCCACCAAGAACATATCCACCAGTTCCTTATCCACAAAGATTTCAAAAGAAGAAATTGGACAAACTATTTGCCAAATTCACCGAGGTATTCAAGAAGTTGCAGATTAACATACCATTTGCAGAGGCTTTAGAACAGATGCCAAGCTATGCCAAATTTATAAAGGGAATTCTGTCAAGAAAGAAGAAGTTAGAAGATTTTGAGACAGTAGCTTTGACTGAAGAGTGTAGTGCAGTACTACAAAGAAAGCTACTTTCCAAATTGAAGGATCCTGGCAGTTTTACCATACCTTGCACGATTGGTAGCTTGTCATTCAACAAATGTTTGTGTGATTTAGGTGCAAGTATCAATCTCATACATTTATCGATATACACTCAGTTGGGACTTCCAGCACCAAAACCAATAAACATATCTCTTCAACTTGCAGATAGGTTTGTTACTTATCCAAGAGGGATTGTGGAGGACATTCTTGTGAAGGTTGATAAGTTCAACTTCCAAGACGATTTCATCATTCTAGATTACAAAGAGGACAAGGACATTCCCATTATACTTGGGAGGCCATTTCTAGCTACTTGGAGGACTTTTATAGATGTTCAAAAGGGAGAGTTAACTATGCGGGTCCAGGACCAAGAAGTTACATTCAACATATTCAAGGCTATAAAATTCCCTTCTGATGAAGAAGAGTGCTTCCGAGTGGATGTAGTAGATATGGCTGTGGATGATGAGTTTTTGCGAGTTATGAAGAAGGATCCGTTGGAGACTACACTGATGGGGGACATTGACATGGACAAGCCATAATTGATTGAATATCTCTAGCTGTTAGATGCACTACCAAGGGTGAACAAGTTCAAGGTACCTTTTAAGCCATTGGAAAATTCAGATAAGTCTTCAGATCATTTGAGGTCATTCTTAGAGGTACCTTCTACACTTGAGCTCAAACCACTACCTTCTCATCTTAAGTATGCATACTTAGGTGAATCAGATACTTTACCTGTTATTATTGCATCTGCACTAACCATATTTCAGGAAAGTAAGCTGATTAGAGTCCTATGAGAGTTCAATAATGCTATTGGATGGACAATTGCCGACATCAAAAGAATTAGCCCCTCATTCTGCATGCACAAAATCTTTATGGAGGATGACAGCAAACCTACAGTGGAACAAAAAATAAGGCTCAATCCTATCATAAAAGAGGTGGTCAAGAAAGAGATACTAAAATGGCTAGACGTTGGAATCATATAGCCTATCTCAGACAGTTCATGGGTGAGCCCTGTGCAATACGTGCCCAAGAAAGGGGGGATGACGGTGGTGAAAAATGAGAACAACGAGTTGATACCAACACGGACAGTGACGGGTTGGAGAAAATGCATGGGCTACAGGAAGCTCAATAAAGCAACTAGAAAGGATCATTTTCTATTTCCATTCATTGACCAGATGTTGGACAGACTTGCGGGACATGAGTACTACTGCCTACTAGATGGATATTCTAGGTACAACCAAATTGTCATCGCTTCAGAGGACCCAGAGAAAACAACATTTACTTGCCCCTATGGTACCTTTGCATTCAGACGAATGTCATTTGGGCTTTGTAATGCTCCTGCTACATTTTAGAGATGCATAATGGCTATTTTCTCAGATATAGTTGAGAAAAATGTTGAAGTTTTCATGGATGACTTCTCCATGTTCGGAGACTCTTTTGATAGTTTTCTTGAGAATCATATCATGTTGCTAAGGCGTTGTGTGGAAACCAACCTTGTACTCAATTGGGAAAAGTGCCATTTTATGGTTCAGGAGGGAATTATACTCGGGCATAAAGTTTTAGAAAAGGGATTGGAAGTTGATAAAGCCAAATTGGAGACCATTGAGAATTTACCACCGCCTACATCAGTCAAAGGGGTTTGTAGTTTTTTGGGACATGCGGGGTTTTACCGAAGATTCATTAAGGATTTCTCCAAGATTACAAAACCTTTGTGCAGTTTATTGGAGAAGGATGTCCCATTTAGATTTGACGAGGATTGCTTGGCAGCTTTTGACCTACTAAAGAAGAAGCTAACATCAGCATCAGTGATTGTGGCACCGGATTGGTCTTTACCATTCGAGTTGATGTGCGATGCCAACGATTATGCAGTAGGGGCTGTGTTGGCTCAGGGCAAGGAAAAGATCTTTCATGTCATATATTATGCTCAGTTAAACTACACCACCACTGAGAAGGAGCTTTTAGCAGTTGTTTAAGCTTTTAAAAAGTTCAGGTCGTATCTCATTGGGACAAGAGTAGTGGTTTACACAGATTATGCTGCTATTAGGTACTTGATATCCAAGAAGGATGCAAAGCCTAGATTAATCAGATGGATTCTTCTTCTCCAGAAGTTTGATTTGGAAATTTGGGACAAGAAGGGTACAGAAAATCAAGTGACTGAACACCTTTCCAGATTAGAAAGTCTAGAGCAAGATGAGAGGGACAAGGCAGTGATCAATGAGTACTTCCTTGATGAACAACTGTTTGTTGTAACTTCAAAAATTATATGGTTTGCTGACTTCGTCAATTATCTAGTAAGCAATGTACTCCCACCAGAGCTGACTCGTCAACAAAAGAAGAAGTTTTTGCATGAAGTGAAGAGATACATGTGGGATGAGCCATTTTTATTTAGGCAGTGTGCAGATCATATGATTCGTAGATGCATCCCATATTGTGAGACAACTAGTATTTTATATGTATGCCATTCTTCACTATATGGAGGTCACTATGGGACTGAGAGGACTGCAGCGAAAGTGCTTCAAGCAAGATTTTATTGGCCTACATTATTTAGAGATGCCCATCAGTTTGTGAAAAACTGTGATAGATGCCAAAGGGTGGGTAACATTTCCAAACGCAATGAGATGCCACTAAACTCAATTTTGGAAGTGGAAGTCTTTCATGTATGAGGGATATATTTCATGGGGCCATTTCCATCTTCTTTCAGCAACCTCCACATTCTATTGGCAGTTGACTACGTTTTAAAATGGGTGGAAGTCATTTCTTTACCAACAAATGATGCCAAGGTCGTCCTGAAATTCCTTCAAAAAAATATCTTCACCTGATTTGGCACTCTGTTGGTCATTTTACCGATCAATATATTCGTGCAAGCATACACGGTTAACAAGTAATAAAGAGTAAGTACATATATCGTTCCCACGGAGAATTAATTAATAAAAGTTCGCCAAACCACTAGTACATAATCATCTCAGTCTTATTTAAACGAGCGATAAAGAGTTTAAATATTAAACTAGACAAGTAATTAAACTTAAACTAATTAACTCTAGAGTAAAATCAGATAATGAATACATGAGATTCCAATTTCCCCTAATGATTCATCTAAGTCAACATACTCCCAAGTAGGTCAAATTAATCATCACAGTTTGTTAGCCGAGAACACAAAAGTGAGATAAGGCCATTTTTCAATGCACCTAATCCATATCACATACAATCCACAGATGATAGAATGCATATGAACACGCACATTACCTAAATCACTATATGTCTATGCGATCTACAAGTAAATAGGGTTTAAGCACAAGTTCTCTCTTGACTACGAGCGGCGCTTCGGTGTATGTCTATCCTAAGCACAGATCATACGTCTAACGTCATGTAAACATACAATCGCTCGCTACTACGATTAGATCTAAACCCACATTTTATCTTTCAAGTCCATATGGATTATCATGGTAATTGGAGCTAAGCAATTAAGAAATTGAAGCATAAATCGTAATAGACAATCACATAGCAATCAATAAGAATAACATAGAAGAATATCAAATTAAACTACTCATTAGGTTCCATTGAAATCCCAAAATAAGTTTAAGTCATAAATGACTCAAATATATTATCCACAAGTTGAATATACATCATAAGATTACAAATAGGAAGCAAAGAGATTCAAAAGATAGAAAATAGCAAATCTGAGTGCTCAAGCTCCTTGTTGAATCTCCAATGAAATCTACTTGCTTCAATCTTCTTCTCCAATCAAACCCTAGAAACTAACTAACTAAAACTAACCTTAATCTACTCCTAATCTAGATAAGGAAATGAAAGGAAAAGAAAGGAAGAACAAGCTAGGGCTAGGGCTTGAGAATGATCTCCCCCATTTGCTTCAAATCTCACTCTTATATGAAAAAGTCAAGTCTAGTCACGTTCAGGAGTGGCGCGGGCGAGCTGGGAATAGCCTGGAATTGGGCGCGAGCACGCGGGAAACACATATCAGAATTTTTGCCTGGGCATTGGCGCGCCCGTGCTGGAAATGGCCTACAAACAGGCGCAGCCGCGCCGCAGAAGTTCTACTGCAGTGACCTCTGGTAGAACGACCATAACTTTTTATCCGGGAGGAGTTACGAGGCCTGCCACCTGTCAAATCGAAGCTATCGAAGAGCTCTATAACTTTTATTCTTTGAGCATTGAGAAATAATGGAAAGCTTAGAAGACGCTCTACAATATGAACCAAGTTCCAATCCAAGAACATAAAATGAACATGAACCCCCCAAACGATGTCCGGATTGTATTTCCTTTCCATTGTCATGCCATCATTCCATTCTTGCTCCTTTTGACCTCATTTTGTCCGTTTTAGCTCATTAAGCACCAAGGGAGTTCCAAAACATGCAAACTACAAAATAAAGCAAAAACACGTGAAAAACACAAAGATACTTGAGTTTAAGCCACGAAATAAGTAAGATAATATCTGAGTAAGTGGTCATAAAAACCACTAATCAAATACCCCCAAACTTAAACGTTGCTTGCCCTTAAGCAACCAAAATAAAACTAAACAAAAGATGCAATGCACTATCTACAATGAATGCAACCTATACTATTATGAGTGCGAATCCAGGCCTTAGTCAGAATTGAACTTTCAAAGCAATGCCTTAGAAAATCACAGGATTATCAGACAGAGAGATATCCAAAAACAAGATCATAAGGCATATTCTTGCAAATCCAAAACTGTCAGCATTGATGTATTGTGCGTTGTGTGCCTAGCAACCACTAAACATGCTTTTGGACAAATATATCACATACTATGCTTCTTAGGGGAAAAATCAAGTTTCAACTCAAGAAAAGCAATAAATCAGATAAGTTCTAACTAAGACCATGCATTACTTAAGCTACGAGTCAACAGGGGGTTTATTATTCTTTTATTTACTCACGAGGGCATATTCGCACTTTTTCGTGTACACACTCGACTGTACAATGCCTAGTCCTCTTAGGCTCTTCAATGATACCCGTGTTGCGAGCTTTTGACCAACGACTACCAGACCAGACAGCTTTAGGGCGCTGGGTGTAGAGACACCCCGAGGGCTTACTTGCTCGAATATCAAAGGCCACAAAACTCGACGAAGCCGAAGTGTTTATTCAATTTTTTTTCTTTTTTTGAATCTTTTTCTTTTGTTTTCCTTTTTATTTTCAAAGGGGAGTGCGTCTTACGCTCCATCTCCCTACATAACATGCATACCTCCTGTTTTCCCCCAAACTTAAGCTTTTACCGTCTAGTTATTATCATATAAGAACTGAAACTCTTTCGTTAAAACACCGATTTTCTACCAGAAGATAAGTATGTAACCATTTAAACTAAGCATGTCATGATGGTTACTCTATTGTGCTAACTGGTTACATAGTATCTGACAGATAAGTATTTACATATATGACCTTCAAATCAAGCTTAAGTCTCAAATCAGTTCGAAAATCAAGTGAATTAAATTTCTTCATAGGCTAAATACATAACTCACCAACTAAAACTGGATTCATGTAAAATGTCCTAACACAAATAACTAACACAAAGCAAAATAGTTAAAATTTTAACAAATTTTAACTATTTACAACCTATATGCATTAAATGAACTAACACAATATGCAAAATGATATGAACTACACTATATGCAAAAACAACCCTAATACCCTCAAACTTAAAATGTTCAATGTCCTCATTGAAGGTAAAAGGAAAAAGAAGAACTCCCTTAGTTGGCCTCGTCTGCTACAGGAAATGATGTGGCGCTCAGTTTTTGCTGAATTTCGCTTTATGTCTGAGACACACTGCATGATGCGCCCCTTCCTCAGATTTCTAATATGCAGCTTTTGACATGCATTGAGGATGGGACTTTTGACTTTTGATTCATTCTAGCAAATTAAACCTGAGAGAAGCATACAACATTTATTAAGCACTGTAAATCATCAAAACTAATATTAACTACTAAAAACCAGGAGAAATAAACATAGGAGGATATCTATATAACTGTGCATTCCCAAAAACTCATATATGTGCGTATATGCAACATGCTCGCAATAAAAATATGTTCAATAAGCTTCATAATCCCAAAACCATATGCTTACATGCCTAAGTTCCAAAATGAAGGCACTGAGTTCCTAAATCTAGGAGCATTCAAAAATTTTAAACTAATAAGAATTAAACAAGGAGGGAGAAAATGTAGATAAGTAATTAGAATTAAACAAGGAGGGAGAAGAGAGATGATGGGATGCCTCCCATCGAGCGCGGAGTTTATGTTTCTGTTGTGTTCGTGAAATGGTTGAGGCATTGAGGTTAACCGAACATAACTGGCTCTTCTTCTATTCTCTCTTCTATTGACCACCATGGTTTCAAGATTGCGGACTCTCTCATGTCATCGAAATCCGTCTCTATGATGTGGCTACCAAGGGGAAAAGGGTGTGCAAACTTCACTGGTTTTTTCCACTTAGGCTGAGGAGGCTCTTGGGGGATTGTCACTGTTGGTTCACATTCATACTTCACGTCCCCAAATGTCTCCTCTATATCCATTGCCTTATGCTCGTCCAGTTTTAAGTGCACTTTGGGCTCTCCATCTGTTTCTGCATCCATATCATAGCACCACATAACCTGGGGATCATTATTTACGGCTTCAGTTATTAGAGGTACAAAATATTACATTGTCGTCTCTTGCTCAAACACTTCCTCCTTCCTTAAAGCCGTGCTAATTTGCTCTACCCAAGTCTGAAGATCCTTAATTGACTTCTGTTATTCGACCAAGATCTCCTTTATTGATGCTAAGGAATTCCCCCACAAACTTTCCAATCTTTAATTTTTTGTTTCAGTCTTGGGATCCATGTCTTGAGTCTCACGAGTTGGAGTATTGCTGATTAGGGCCATTTGAGTCTGAAAATTTTGGTTCGATGGTTCTTGGCTCCTAAGCATCTCTTCTTGGTTTGCTGAGCTCCTATACATGAATTCCATTATTGACTATTCTCCTTGTAACATGGAGATTGATATGGGGGTTCTGGTGCGTAAATTGGACTTTGATCGTAGTATTGGTCTTGATAGCTCACAGTATGGGTCTGCATCCCTTGCTCATCCTCTTTCATCAAGGCCATGCTAATTTTCTCTACCCAGTTCTGAATATTCTTGACTGACTGTGCTTGCTCAATCAAGATGTTCTTCAATGATGCTATGCCACCTCCTTCCTCTAATTTAGCTTTTTCTGTGTCTCCCTCGAAATCCATGTATGAGGCTCATGAGCTGGAGTCTGGAATGTGCATTCTGGGGAGCATGCGGGATTTGGATCCCAATACTGGTCTTGATAATAACTCGATGAAGGGTTTGGGTGATACCCCCAATCTTGCTGATAATTGGGATAAGGCTCATTGTAGGAGTACTCACCCCCATACTGCTCCTGTCCATAACTAATAGGCTCCTAATGGCTCATATAGCTCCCAGCACCGTAGTTATAAGTCACTGCCATCTCTTGACTACAAAGTTTGACTCTGTTCTTCAACCTCGAGGTCTCTATTCAAATTCGATTATTAACCGAAATACCCGAATTTACAAATCGGTAATTCGGTAATTCGATTATTGCCAAATTCGGTTAGTAGTTCGGATAGTGAAATTATGAATATTTTGGTATTCGGTTATAACCGAATCGCCTATTCGGTTCGGTTATAACCAAATGATTAGTCCTAACCTCAGGTATCTCATCAACCAGTCCATTCTTCAATTTATGCGAGCCGGTACATCTGGTGGGATTCCACACGCCTCCATCATCACTCGTCTCTGCCATAGGGCAAAGGTGGACTGGGGTGAAGAGAATCTTCAGTTGCCGATGCGTGACATAGACAACGCCGCCATCAAGAAATACACTATATGGACTGGAGGAAAATCTCACCCGCGGGGCTTGGGATTTATTTTGCCTGATGATGATTCAGATAGTGAGGAAGAAGAAGAAGAAGAGGAGCATACCCCAGTTCCTGCTCCACAACCAGTTGGGCCACCTTCGGACTACTATGCCAGGCAGGAACGAGAGATACGCCACTTGAGGAAGCGGATGGATACTATGCACTTGGATTTCAAGACCTACACAACGGAGTTTTCTCAAGCCTTATCTCGTGCCTTTGAAATGAGCGGCACACATGTCACGTTTCCAGTATTTGGCACAGGCATCTCCTATCCTTCGCTTGACACACCTCCCGAGCAAGACGAGGCGGGAGACGACGATGATGGCTTTTAGGGGAGTTCCCTTAAACCTTTATCTCCAATGAGGACATTGTCATTCATAAGTTTGGGGGTATTGGGTTCATTAGTTGTTTAGTTGCATTCATAGTAGTTTAGTTGCATTTTAGTTTAATTCATATCATTTAGTTCATATAGTTTCATTTTAGTTAATTGCATGATAGTTTAGTCTAATTTAGTTATATTTCTATCATTTCCTTATAAAAAATAAAAATAAATAAATAATAAATAAATAAATATATGTTTTCTTATTGCATTGTGTTTATTTAGATCATATTGCATGAATCCTAGCATCTAGTTAGTTTGAAATCCATATTGGCCTATGATGAAATTGGAGTTGCTTGATTATGTAACAATGTGGATAACTTAGACTTGGTTTTATTGTCATATTGTAATGTGAATCCTAATCTGTGTGAAACTGATATAACCGGATATCACTCCTATGTGGCTGTTATGATTTGCTTAATCTAAATATTCATATAATTGTCTTCTGGGGGGAAATTGAAGTTTAAATTACAGAAATTCAAAGAATGGGTAGTGTAAGCAAAGATGACGAAAATACTTAAGTTTGGGGGAGAACCTTGGAGTAATAAAGCTATATTACATAAAAAAATAAAAAAAATAAAAAATGAATAAATGTTTGGCTAGTCTAGTCCTGTGGCCTTTAATACTCGAGTAAGTACGCCCTAGGGAATGTCTCTACACCCAGCGCCCTAAAACCATCTGGTTTGGGAGTCGTTGGTCGAAAGCTCGCTACATGGGTATCATTGAAAAGCCTAAGAAGGCTAGGCATTGCATAGTCAGGTGTAAACAAGGGAAAGAGCAAATAGTTCCCTCGTGATTGAATAAAAAGCTAATAAACTCCAAGTTAACCCTTAACTTAGTTAATGTGAAGTCTCAGGTGCAACTTATCTTATTTGATGTTTTTCTTGAGTTAGAACTGTAATTTTCCCTCTAAAAAGCGTATTATGTGAAGTATTTGTATCACGGCAAGTTTAATGGTTGCTAAGCACACAACACACTATATCAGTAATGACAGGTTTGGATTTGCAAAATAATATGGCTTATTGACTATTTCTTGGTTGGATGTTATGTTTAATGATCAATGTGATTCCTTTGAGGCAATTCATATGGATTTCATACTGACTGATGTGGATTCGTAGACATTTAGGGTAGACTGCATATCACTTAGCTTTTGCATTTCTTCTTATTTTGTTGCTTGAGGGCAAGCAACGGTTTAAGTTTGGGGGTATTTGATAAGTAGGTCTTATTACCTACTTATTGGATACTAACTTGCTATAATTGTTGCTTAATCTCATGTGTTTAAGTAGCTTTTCATGCATTTCTTCCATTTTGTAGGATTCATGTTCGGGAACTCGTTCGATGACATCTTTCGTCAAAAGGAGGGCAAATAGGCATAATATGGATGGAACTTGGTGTGTGGGAGCAAATGAGTTAAAGCATGTGGAAAGGGAAGCAAAAGTGAGCAAGGATTGCAAGGAAGTGAAGCAGCAGGAAGCAAACAGTAGATTGCAGAACTGCCAGCCTGCGCAGCTGAGCCTGGAATGCAAAGCGAGCCAACGCAGTTGCACCCAACCCCAGCACAGGATGCCCTGGTGTGCAGCTGCGCCCAGAACAGGCACAAAGTCGGCGCAGCTGCGCCAGTCACTGAAGCTAAAAAGTTTAACTTTTCACTTAATGACCCAATCAAATTCTTACTTGAAGAAGGGGTTATTGCAAGTTAGGGAAGATATATTAGGACGTTTTTATTGCCTTTTTGGTCATATAGAAACTTAGAGAGAGCCTTGTGAATATTCTTATCCATACTTTGAATCTCTCTTAGTTTTCAGTTCATTTTTCTAGATTAGTTTATATTAAGGCTAGATTTGGGAGCATTGAAGAATTGGTTCAACATTGAAGGTTCAAATTTGAAGATGAGACATCAGATTTGCATCTCTCATTCCTTAACTTCTCTTTTTTTTCATCTTTGGCTTTCAATGTATGAACAAGTTTGGATTATGGATATTGATTCAACTATGAACTAATTTCTATTGTGGGATTTTAATGGATCTTAGTGCTTAATTCAGATTGTTATGCTTCTTTATTGAGATTTGATTGATTATGTATGGATTGTCTAATATGGTTGTTTTAATAGCCTAATTGCTTGATCATCAATTACCGGAATAACTCATATGAAATTGAGAAATGAATTATGAGTTCAGATTTAACCATATTGGCTTGTGTTTATGATTCTACATGGTGTTAGATTCCATAATTCGTGCTTAGAATAGACATATACCGAAGCACCACTCGTAGTCATTTGAGAACTTGTGCTTAAACCCTTATTAATTTTAAGTCACATACAGGTATAGTGAGTTTATTAATTTCAGTGTTCACATTCATTCTATCAATTGTGGATTTAATGTGATATGGGTATGGTACATCGACAGATGGCCATATCTTGCTTTCGTGTTCTTGACTAACAATACGTAATAATTAATTGGGCTTAACAGGAAGTGTAGCTACTTGAATGGCGCATTAAGTGAAATTATAATCCCACATCTCCCTTATCTGATTTAATTACTTGTTAGTTAGTTGTCTTTTGATAATCAACACTTTTAGATAAATCACAATTTTCTCATCTGTTTAAGTAGACCGAGATAGTTATAAAATTGGTGCATGTTAGTTTAAAATACAATTAATATTCTCCGTGGATCGATACTTTACTTCTTCTATAATACTTGTTGACCACGTGCACTTGTGTGTGTGTATTGTTTTGTCATATATACAAACAAGCCAACACTACACGGTACTACAACATACATAACATACAACTATATATCTTATTGACATGAATGTAATTACTATACTATTACATAACATCCGTCCATTCTCCCAGGTTACTATAACCATTACTTGTTCACATTGACATAATAAAATTTATTATACAAATACTACTACTATTACAACAAGGTTCTATTTATCCATCTTCGCTTTTCCCTTGTACTTACCGGATCCTTCAATCCGTTCGACCTTAGCTGAAATCATATAATTCAAGAAAGGATGAACATTTAATTGCCCAGCAAGTATAACACATTTAATATTAACAAAATCAAGAATCAGATGATCATTATTCAACAAATGTATAAATAATTGTGAATTATTAAGAATAAACAAATCCGATACTTTTCCTTTATTTAAAACATTTTCGAAAACACATATTGAATATTTAAACTGAGTTGGTGAAATGACTGAGAACTTTCTCTTTTTTTCATTAAAAGGGACTTTCCGGTAATAAAATCGTAAATCTGATATATCTTACGAGCACGTTTAGGTGATCAACCTATAGTACTCTATGTTGATCAACACTCATTCATTAAACGTATGAAAGTCCAATAATAATCTAGAAGGGGGGTTAAATAGATTATTACAGATTAAAAAAACTATCTTAGGCCTTTTTGAATTTTTAGATAATTAATTTGCAGTGTTAGAAATTAATATGCAAGACAATAAAAATTCAATCACAGAATGCACAGAGATTTGTCTGATTCACAACATATATCCCGGGTATGTTACTACGTCCAGTCTCAAGCTCATCTCCAAGACTTGAGATCCTATTACTTCTTGTAATAAAAATTCCTTCAATAGGCGGAGAAGCCTTTACAAAGTTTAATAGACAAACTTCTAACTAATCTCAACTAATCTATCTTGGACAGCAAGCTCTCAGCTCCCTGCTCAAGCTTAGTTGTACCTTCTTTTGAGTCAGTTCTATTCTATGATTTGGTCTTGAAACAACAGCCTCTTCCTTACCTCACAAGTTCACTAGAAATCCAACTCCTAGCTGATCTCTCTAAGACTCTGGTCTTGGTCGAAGAATTACTCGTTTTTCTCACACGTACATAAAATAAACTAACTCTACCTTTTCCCTTTTTACAAAAGATTTTGATACAAATATGCTTCTAAAATAAGCAGAGAGCAATTAGAGATCAAATAATTATATAAAAGTTCAATAACTTTTATATGTGTGAAATATGCTTATGTGTAAGCAGATGTAAATTTATGCTCGGTTATAAAAGTTTATTTTATACTTGTGTAAATATGTTTTTTGATTAAGCAGATAAATTAATTTTAGCTTAACTCAAAAATGCTTCTGTATAAGCAGATATATAGTTTAAAGCAAATTTATAAAGAATTATTTATTCTTTATAATAAAAAATTTGGTTCTATGGATTGAATAATTTATAATTTTAATTTTAGAATTTATATAACAAGTATTCTATGAACAAACTTTATGTTTGTGATTAATCAGTTAAACAATAAATATCAAGTATAATGAATGAATTAGTTAAACAATACTTGATATAACAAATATATTTGTTTAACTCAAAGAATGTATAATAAATATTTTATCTATTATGTGAATAATTATAAATAAAGCCACTTAGGACTTTGAGAAATCGTACAGTCTGATTCCCTCAGTTAAGAGGAATATCTCTGTAGTCTCGGTGTCTAAGTACTGACAAAATTTATAGTTTCATAATTGATATTTATATAAATATTTTCGATAGATCACTTAGATTTTCAAATCCGGTTTGGATGATTCACTCTCTATTAGAGGAATATCTTGGGGTTGTTTTGAACTATCAAATGGATCTACTTTACGATATTTATATAAATAATATCAATAAAAGACCACTTAGGACTTTGAGAAATTGTACGGTTTGATTCTCTCACTTAAGAGAAATATCTACGTAGTCTCTGTACCTAAGTACCGACTTTTTATTTGATAAATAGATGATATATATACATATATAATTGTGTATAACAGTTTATATTCGTATATCTATAAATATACATAAGCAAGAGATAATTCAAATAAATCAAATCAAATAACTTGTCTCACACACTTAGACCAATTTCGTCTTCTCAGATGATTAGAACTTTGATAAGAAGAGAGAGAAAGCTTCTTAGAGAGGGAGTATGTAGGCAAAGAGTAAGTTTTTCTTTTCAAGTGAATTGACAAGTTTGGAATGAAGAAAGGCTTCCTATTTATAGGATTTTTGAAGCTTGGAGTATAATGGTCTTTTTGGAACATCAAAGGCTGAAGTTTGTTTGCTTAAAATGAATGGTCCAGATGAAACTAAAAATTTCACACAGATTACCTAACAAAAAGTCTGACTTTCGAATTTAGCTACTCAAAATTTTGGTCACTTTGTGCATTTAACACACACATGCAAAGTATTTGAAACCTTTTATTTTTTCGGCTCATGTTCCTTCTCTTTCTTAACATATGGGCCCACACATGCATAAAGGATTAAGACTTTTAGCACATGCACAGATGGAATATGGAAGTGTCCCAAAATGAATGTCTCATTTTTAAAACTTTCAGCAATTGCAATTAATTTGGTCAAATCTATTCATGTAATTAATGCATAATTCCTCACATAAGTCATCTCACCACATGCACGAAATCGACAAGTTTTTGTCCCACAAAGATTGTCTCAAAATTAAATTTTCAGCATTGGCAATTCGGTTAAGGCTAAAAGCCTTCATTTACTCATTTAATGCTCACATGCCAATTGTTTTTATCAATACAAAAATTACAACATATAACCATTAAATGATCATATCATCATTCTCAGCACGTGAAGGAAACAAATAGATTTGTCCCAAAATGGTTGTCTCATTTTAAACTCACATCATATGCAAAGTTTGGTCAAAGATTTTTAATCTTTCATTTAATACTCTCGTGCACATATAATTTATATATATACGAGTACACATATATATCATGTATGCTACTACTTTCGTCCCATAATAAGTATTTTTTTAGCTTAAATCACACATACCAATACGCAAGTTAAAATGACAAAAATACCCTTAATATACTTTGTTTGAGACTTTTTTTATTGCATTTTAGTCTCTCTTTCTCTTTCTTCAACCTTTCAACTTCCCAATAAATACGCAATAAATACCATTGGTTGCATAAGGGCACATATGGAAAAATATTGTAAAAAGTGTATTGAACTTCTAACACATCACTTATTTTGGAAAAAAATATTAAGCCTAAAAAAGCACTTATTGCGGGACGGAGGTAGTATTTAAAAATATTTTATCCCCTTTGTTAAAGTGATTTTTGAAAATAATAGGAGATCTCTTTGCCTTTAGGAAATGTTTGAAAAAATATTAATTCAATAAGATTGGAAAATATTTTTGGTCAAAGTAAAGAAGATAATTAAAACAATTATAATATAAATCATATGGAGATGATTCTACCCTTTTCATTAATTTATTTACTAATTATTGTTATTATCGAAATAAACCTAAAAGTTAGAGACCCAACAACGTATTTACTTTTAGTTTCGACACCTTAAGTGTTAGTCGAAAATTCAACCAAAACATTTGTTTATTCATTTTTAGGCTTACCTTTATGTTAATACCAAAGCAATTAGCGTTAGATAGCTTAAATTTTCATAAATAACATCTTAAAAGATTTACTAATAAATCAATAAAATATTTTAGCATTTGTCTAGCCGAACAATGGCATCAACACTTTCTTAAATAGTTCATGGCATAGCATGTCTTGATTACTTGCAAAAATATTTGAAATTTTTTCTTAAGTATGAAAATTCACATAAAACTTCATAGAAAGAGGTTAGAAAGACTTGCCTCAAGCGTCTTCTATTATAGTTTACGCTAATTCGTTCTTTAACGTCCTATACAAATAATTCACATTCATGTACTAATTATTTACGTAATCAATGCCAAGTATTGGCTTACTTTTACTTCTCTTACTACTATACTTGTTCAATTTCGTTATACTTAAATTATATTTTAAGTTCATTACCGTTCGTTACCATTCTTCGACGTTTAATTGTCATATTTCAATATGAATTATGCTAATGTCAAAGATATGTCTTCATATACCCTAAACATGACTATTCTACGCAACCACTAAATAGTTACTTCATTTTAATAATGCTTGGTTAAGTTATTTCATTCTTTCAATTTAACTTTCAATCATAACTTTAAGGTTCCAATACCCTTATTAGGTTGTTACCTTCAATCTATATTTATTTTCATTTTTACTTCCTAGCCCTCCCCCCAAGCTCTAATTTAAAAAACTCATCACTTGGTGAAATGCAGGGTTGGCGCTGTCGCGCCCAACTCTAGGTCATTTCTGGCGCTTCCACGCCTTAAGTCAATAACTTCTTGGTAGAACCAGTGTTGCCGCGCCAGGTTTTTAGGCTTAACCGACGCTGTCACGCCATGCCAAATCTCTTGATTTTTTTACAGTTTTAAACAATGATCGTGACGTTAACTTTACAAACTCATAACTTTGTCATTCCACCTCGGAATGAGTCCGTACTCGAGCCAAATTCTTGATTTCATGGTACACTATAAATCCCCCTAGACAGAATAATTCTCTGGACCTTCTAACAAGTTGTTTAATTGATTTAAAATTCCCATGATGCACAGTCTTTCGAACTTAGCATTTTAATGTTATATTTTCATTTTTTCATAACTTTCTTATCTGAGATCGGAACGAGTTCGATCTCGAGTCTACGACTCTCATTTCTTGTGAATTACCTAACCCCTAGGAAAAATATAATTCTCGGAATTGACTAACTTCAAATGAAAATCATTTTAACTTAGGTTTTTTCATTGAATGATGTCTTTTATTGAAATTTTCGTCATAACTTTGTTATAGCATATTCTTACTTCGTTCCAAAGGGAACATTTCTACAATTCTTACACTAAAAAATGATGGTTTTTAATTTGTCCATCAACAACACATATATGATGATTTTAAATTTGTCCATCAATAACAATTAACATATTTTCTTACGTTCTTCGTTTAGTTCGTTATTACAATTATGATTTTACTTATCATGCTAATAATTCAAATGAATCTCCTAACCATCCACCAACAAGCACTTCATAACATCTCTAATAAGAATTAAAAGAAATGGAGATGAAATAAATGGAAGGGTTTTTTTATTCATTACCTCTTGTGTTCTTGATTACTTGACAACTTTGATGATTAAACTAGCTTTCGTTCTTGGTTCTCCGAGTATTAGCTTTCACTTCTCTCTCAATATAATTGCTTCTTCAAGTGTTAGATTATTTTCTGTGAACAAAACTAGCACACGAGGTTCTATTTATAGAAAAGGCAAGAGTTGGGGTAGTTTAGTCTTTAGACCACTTTGCATTAGGTTATTAAGTGGTCTTTTATGGTCAACACCCTCAAATTTTTACAACTTACAAACCATCCCCCACTCCACCTCCTTACTTTTTAACCATGGTTAAATTAACTAACTTACCCAAGACTTTGGTGCACAAACATTAAATGAGACTTAGCAAGTGGGAAGATATTTTTGGTGGAGCAAACCTCCTTTGGAGGTTTGTGGTCGGGCATAGCCCCACCTTTTGGGGTCCCACATGAGTTTGGTTCATCCATTTACCCACCCATTTAATTCATGGTTTGACCCATAGGTTTGGATCTTGATGTGGGCTTGGTTTAATTTCACTTTGGGCTTCCTTTTTGCCTTGAATTAATATTTCTTTGGGCCTCCTAACATTTCATACTGGGCTCCCAACATTAAAGACCAATGGTTTACAAAGTCAACTTTGACTTGTTGTCCAAGACTTTTGTTGACTTTTTAACTTTCCCGATTTGTCACGCATGCTAAAAAACTACTTTTTTCGTTTCTGAATTTTATTAGATATTCCTTCTTTCCTTGGAATTTTAACATTTATGCTTTTTCTGGATAATCAAAAAAACACAAGCGTTTTTGGGTGAATAGTGTTTTTACGTAAATTTCTCGAATTTTATTTATTTTCGTCTTCGAAATTCTTACTCATTTATTCTTGCACGTGGCAAAAACCTTAATGTTAAATAACTATCCTACCTCATAGAACGACCTTTAAACACAACACATAATAATATTCATAAAAATTCATTTTATTAAATAATATTCACAAAAACCTAGTTAAAAACTAAGTTCGATTTCTCGATCGTTATAGGATCGGGTTCAGGAGTAGCTGGGGGCAATAATTGTTATCATCTTGGTAGTTAGTGGTGTTTTGAGTTCAGGATTACGATGGTAATGATGTTGAACAATGGATAACGGATTTAATGTTCGGGTAGTTCTTGGTGATTCTGGATATTCAGCAACAGAAGACTCTTATATCGGTGGAGTTCGAATGACTCACTATAGGAGGAGATATATTCGGCTCAATATAGATCTATTGAACGATGTTCAGGTTGGGATCGATAGTGGTTGGAGAAAGGGAGACATGTTCAACTTGCAGTTCGGGAGTTGAGAATTCTTCTTTGGTTTGGCGTTTGGGAAGTAATTCGGATGGGGATCGGCTGAGTTAATGGAACAGGTTCTGATTATGTTTGGAAAATAACTTTTGCAAACTTTTGGCATTTGATTTTAATCAAAGTATTTAATCGGAGCTTTTAATCAGAGTACATGGCAAATAATGGAGAAGCAACGTACTAGATTAATTATTGGAACAGACATTTAGAGTAAGGCAAGTTGCATTAGCTTCCAGCTTCGGACTTGTTTAAATTGGCCAAAATTGAGCATCAATTTTGGCTTTATAAGGTCAGTTATTCACCTTCGATGGTATAAGGTCGGGCAGTTTCCCGGAACCTCTATTTAGAGCCTCCTTAGGGGTTTGGGAGCAATATTACGGGAGTATAAGGTCGGATAAACGTCCTTCGAGAAGGACACGTTCCTCCCGAAAAGATAAACATCATTCTAGAAAGACAAGTTCCTCTCAAAAGGATAAATGTCCTTCGGGAATGACATTTTCCTCCTGAAAGGATAAATGTCCTTCGGGAAGGACACATTCCTCCCGTAAGGATAAACATCCTTCGGGAAGGACACGTTCCTTCTAAAAGGATAAACATCCTTCGGGAAGGAAACATTTCTCCCGAAAGGATAAATATTTTTCGGGACGGATAAACGCCCTCTCGAATGGACTTAACGTTCTCCCGAACGGATAACATTCTTCGGGACGGACTAACGTCCATTGGACTAAACGCTCTTCGACTAACATCCTCCATGACTAATTGATGCGCTCTCTTCTTTTAAGTTCTTTATACTAAGAGACTGGGGGAAAATGTTAGGGCATGATTATTTGGGCCCGGGTGATTTGGTGGGCATAGTGCACGTGGAGGATGTCTTCCCACGTAGGAGTTTGTTTTGGGCAGTTGGACACCTTTAAGGAATCTTAGATTCTTAACTATATTTAATTTTCAATTCTTAAGGAAAGAGTCATGATAATATTCGACTTCCTTTCTTTAAAGAGATTCACTTATATCTCATTATGGTATCCACCATAATGAGGAATTCTATTCCAATTCGAGATGAGGTGTTACACCATAATTTTTAGTTATCTCATTATTTTCCAGCACTAAAGCTTAATACATCCATTGTTAAACCTTATTCAGTCTGTACTTATTCTCACACCGGAGCTATCCCCCAGCAACCCAAATCGTCAAGTTTCTTCGTGTAACTTCGTTTCTGTGCAGGATGGGACGCGCTATTGGTGATTGAGGCGGGTGGACGAATCTTAGTGTTAACATACATAATTTTTTTCTTTTTATTTTTGCCCTTCTATTTTAGATAAAGATACATAATTACTTTATATACATACAAGAGACTAGAGGGAATATATATTATTATTTTGGCAAATGATATACATATCGATAAAAATGAGTCAAAATTGGAATGAAATCAACGTCAAAATTTATGTGATAAAATAGAATAAATTAAGGTCGAGTTATTCTTAATTTCTATCTATCACATGTATGTACATGCATCGCAATTATAATTCGACGAAAAACTTTCACAATATATAACAAGATTCTTTTTATTACTTCTTTTATTCCAAAAAAAATTATTATCTACTAATTTTTTGTTTTATAATTTTTTTCTTTATTTTTTATTAATATTAATATAAAATGTCATAATATGTTTAAGTGTGTTATTATAATAATGTCATAACTTATTATTTTTAATAATAAATATAATGAAAGCATATCCTTCAAAAATTATTTTTGTTATATTTGTTCCAAAATAAAAAATACTTTATGTTTTTGAATTATAAAGTGGCATGAAATTCTAACATGTAATTATTTTTATTTGTTGTAATTTTTAAAAAGTACTTTTTTTAATATCATCATTTTATAGATGTATTTTGAAAAGGGAGGGTATAGTGTTTGCGACGATCGTGTGTTGATTTAGACTTGATGATCTAAAAAATCTTTAATCTTTACAATTTATTTTCAAAATAACCCACATGTTATTTTCTTTTGACAAAAAACCACTAAATTTTAATAATTTGGAAAAAAAACCCTCGGAACCAAACCATGGTTAACTGGGAAAGGTGGCATGACACATGAATATTATGTGTATAAAAAATTATTTTTAAAATTAATTTTTTGCTGACTTCATTTAAATGATTTTTAAAAAAATATTTATAAAAAAGAAAATACATTTAATTGTTAAAAAGAAAAAATCATATCAATATAAGTATAACATACAAATATATACAAAATATATTATGTGATTAATTTTAAATAATATATATATAAATTCAAATTATGTAAAAGATTGAAATCTAGATAAATAACATTATACTTCATAAAGAAAAGAGTTGATGAGAAAAAAATAACTTGTGAATCATTAAAATTTTAATTTTTTACTACCAAAAAACAAAATCCATGTTTCTTGTTGTTCATCATTCATCAGGGGCGGATCTAGGAATATTTCTCAGTAGGGACGGATTTTAGTTAATTTTTTTGTTGAAATTAAATTAAAAAAATTTGAACTAATAATAATATTAACTAATTATAATAATGTTTACAAATTACAATGTTATTCTCCTAAACTCCATAGCTTCAAAATGTTATAAGATAACTTCATTATAAATAGTTTCAAATATATTATTTTCAATGTATGGAACCAAACAATCACTCAATCATTTATCGCCCATTTACTTTCTATATTCAAACAAAATCATGAATTAATTTACATATGTTTGTACTAGCAGCAGTTAAGGCCAAAACAAAAGGCCAACCTTTCAAACCAAGAGTATTCAATAATTGACCACTTCTACAATGCCGCCAATTTAATCTAATAAAAACCAGCATCAGTTCATTCATACACACATAAAATGACCAAACAAAAACGACCCAGTTCATCATTACTCTGTCAAATTAAAAAATTTCATCAATTTTTTCCCCAAAACTAAAAAAACCCATATCATAAAACACCCAAATGATAAAAGAAATTAACAACAATCAAACAGTTACCAACTATGAGAAACAAAACAATTAAGGAATCATTTAGGGGCCCAGAAGATAAATACACATAAGTGTGAAAAATCTCACATTCTCCTTATCCTTCCTATGTTGCCAAAGATGACTCACCAACTAAGCCCCACCACCCCTGCTCTGTTGATAGAAAGAGAAAGAAGAGAAAAGAAGAGATCCCTGCGGTCCAATCCAAATCAGACAAGCTCAAAACTCGCATGTGATAAGGTTTGAAATGTTTAACAAAAAAATAAAGAAAATGAAAGGGATTTGGGAATCTGATAAAAGTCACAGCAGTACTTGTATTGAGAATGAATTGTTTTTTGACATCTAAGTTTAACTCTTCTATTAATCTATTCTCTTTAGTTTATTAACTTATATATTTGTCCCTGCCCCTATACTTATATAGGAAAAAAAAATCAAGAGGGGCAGCTGCCTATGTTGTCCTTGAACAGATTCACCCATGTTATTCATCATCCCCAGACCCCCTAGTCCCGACTCTGCAGCCCCCAACCACCGTCCTAAACCCCTTTCAATTGAATTTTACCACAACGACCCTCTAAAAGTAAGAAATCCAACATTTCAACACATCATTCATCCCTCACCTTGAAAGTAGTATGCATACAAGTCAATCATATTTGATGATAAAGCATATACTTTGTAACAATCTTATTCATTTATTAATAAAAGAATTGTTCATTTAAAGGCGTTAATATTATTTACATAATGTTGTTATATTTAAATGTGATAAACCCATAGTTTTAAGCAATGCTTTTAGAATCATGATGATGACCATGTTAATGAGATCTAAATTCTTAGATAGCTTAAAACTAAAATAGTTTCCAATCGATGGATTACTAAATAGGAGAATAGTGAATCCGTATAGATTGGTATATACGTTGCTTGCTCTTTGAAAGAGGATGATCGATCTCATAATCATTTGTGTGGAGACACTAAAGCAAGTATATAGGTGCTTATTGGAGAATAAGTACACTGAACGTGACTCGCTAAGGAATACCTAATGAAGTTTTACTCGCCTATCAATAGGAATTCTTTTAGTGATAGTAGTACAAATAATCCTTAGACTTGAGATCATCATAGTATCTTATGTATGATGAGTTATACTTTGACATGTCCCTTAAGACCCTAAGGGTATATCAAAGGGTATGCTTGGGTATTCTCGACGTAGGAAAAAATCTTGATTTCTTTTCCTATGTATTTCTACCCTCTATGTTTTCTATTAGGATTTGATTGATCTGAGAGTGATATTTTTAGGAAAAGACCGACATATAATGTCGACGATTTGAAAAGTTTGATTTTAATGGTTCGAATTAGACAGAGTCGCTAGTTGGTATGAGTTAAATGGTTCTACCAACTTAACCGAGTTTTGAAAGATTTTGCAATATGGCCCAATTAATGGACTCTGTTTAATTGGTCTTGGAAACCGAGATTCACAGAGTTCGGAGGCTTGATTAAACGGGGGAAAGGTGTTAGGCACCCCCCGACTTCCGTGAAATATGGTTACCGCGTCTTTTTAATTCCCTAATCATTATGTATGTGTGTGTGTGTGTTACAATTAATTGGGCCTAAGTGCTTGATTTGAAAGTAGTGTTGTGCTTCGTTGGACCTATATACGAAGGGTTTGATTTATTTGAAAAGTCCATTATTAGACTAGATATGAAAGTGATGTTTTGAAAAGAGATTTTAAACCCTTTTGTTTGCATAGAAATTGAAGCCTTTTGATACTTTCATTTTATTCCATATTCGGCTTGATTTGATTTTATTCTCGAGATACGAAACATCTTCAACAAAATAATATATATATAGGTGTCGGGCTCTCTTTTGGGCATGAAAGCCATCGAAGTAACCCGAACACCACAAACAACGCTTTTATTATATTGAGACCTTAAATCCGGATAATCGTTTCAATGTCCCTCTTATTTACATTTATAAAAAGGCATACAAGCTATATATAAAATTCAAATTTGTCCATCATGAAAATCGGATCTGGATCCATGTGATTAATCGTAGATCCCATGATTCCAAGGCTCACAAAATATGATTTAAAAGCTTACATAGCAGATATATTGAACTAGAATGCCAATTAAAATCTAGACGTCGCAAAACAAAGAATTAATCAATTAAATCCTTGCATGCGTGTAGCCAAGCTTTTCGTTCCCTCTAGATATAGATCTAGGGTTGCGTAGTTGCTTAATATTTATAAAAACTAGAAAGAAAACTAGAATTAAATAAATTTAGTCATTCTAGCTCAACGGTCCCAATTTTACGACTTTTGAACCAGTTAAAAGTTAGATATGGCTAAATTTAGATAAATCTAGTCCACAAACTCTACATTAGTACAGATTTACATCAAATGAACAGTTAAAACTGATATTTAATCAAATTAAATAACTAATATATATTATTTATATATATATTAAAGCAGAAAAATGCCACGGAGTCACAATTCAAGCGTGACTGCTCAATATAAATATATATATATATATATATATGATTATATATATATATATATATTAAAGCTAGAAAAGCCATAGATTTACAATTCATATATATATATATATATATATATACACACACTATATATGTATATTAAAGCAGTTAAAAGTTTCAGATTTGAAAAAATCTCACAGTGTACAGCAAGGAATGCTTTAAACTGCTTTTGTAGCTTGAAAACTATGTTTTCACCGGTGAAAACTTGATATGTTAGTATATATACGTATAGAAGTGTTTATAAAGAATAATATTGAAGTTTGGAACACTGTTGGAAGGGTTAAGGGCTGAAACGGGCAAAATTTCTTCTCTTTTCTTCTTTTTTTTTCTTTTTTGGCTGGTGGAGGGGTCTATTTATAGACCAAAGGAGCCGCGGGTCTACTTGCGGCTGACCCAGGTGGGCCCGGGCTCGTGGGTCCCGTCGTCTCGAAGTACATGCACTCTGACTAATGCGCTGTCTGCTCGAACCTTCATAACTTTCAATCTGGGAATCCGATGGAGGCGTGCTATACCTTTTCGAAAAGCCCTTTCCGAGAGCTACACAATGACATGAGATTTGACATTTTTCCGAATTCAAAAAGACGGGTCCATGACCAGATTTTTGAGTCTTCGTAGTCCGTCAGTTGAGCTGTCTTGTGATGTTTTCACTCGGGATTGACGTTATGGTTCTGTATGACCTTCATGGCAGTGATTTGACTTGATTTGATGTTGAGTTGGCCAAATGAATATTTTGCCCTTCCAAGGATTATCTCCAGGGTTGATAGGGCTTTCAACTATTTCTCGGGGTTATCTCCGAGGTTTGATCTTAGCTGATTCTGTTCTTCTTTATGGCCATCTCCGAGGGTTGATTTGATATCCCGGGCTTGTCTCTGGGGATTGATTGATGCTTCAGGGTCGTCTCCGAAGGTTCACTTGATCTCCCAAGGTTGTCGCTGGGGTTTAACTTGATCTCTCAGGGTTGTCGTCGGGGTTTGACTTGATCTCCTGCGGTTATCGTCGGGGTTTGACTTGATCTTCCGGGGTTATCGCCGGGGTTTGATTTAATCTCCCGGGATTGTCGTCGGGGTTTGATTTGATCTCCCGGGGCTTGACTTGATCTCCTGGGTTTGTCGCCGGGGTTTGATTTGATCTCCTGGGGTTGTCGCCGGGGTTTGACTTGATGATTTCGACTTCCAGGGTTGTCTCTGGAAGGTAAAAGATGATTTTGCCCTTTTGCATGGTTAGTAACAGGAATGCAAAATTTTTAATGTCTACAGATGCCCCTCTTTATCATGTTTATGCAATGTAATAGAATGAACAGGATAAAGATTGCTAGACACTAGAAATATAAGACATGCAAATGTAATGTAATGCATGTTATGATGTTATGGACTTTGTACTTTTTCATTTGGAGTTACTTCCAACGGTACTCTATCACTGACTACTTTCGCCATTTTTGCTGAGGATGGAGTTGTCAATGATGGTCTCCACTGAACGTCAGTGCTACTAAGACTGATTCTACGAAATGTTGTAGATATGTTTTCAAGATCCCTGCTGGGGAGATTTTCCTATGGCTGATATCAATATACCTTTCTGAATTCGACATTGGGGTTGTCACCAACGTTCTTTGTCTTCAGATACGCTTTCTGACTTTACCTCTGCTGGGGATGCTCCTCTTATGATGAGTGACCTCATAGAGGTTTCCTGATGCCTATCTTGATGATAGTTTACACCGGTTTACATCATCGGATCGTTCCCGACGTTACGTTGGGGCTGTCACCAACAGTTTGGATTGCTATTCGGTAGATGCCGACGTTTCTGCCTGGGATAGAATTCTTACTATCTACTCGAACAGTAGTTGACAATGATTTAACCATCACCAAACCTCCTCGATGCCTACCTGAACGGTAGTTTACAACGGTCGGTTGAACTGACTTGATGCCTCGGCTAGGGATTTATATAACAGATTCCATCATCGATCCTCCCGGAGAAGATATTTTTCTGCGGTTTTCATCATCGGATCTTTCGCGATGCTACGCTGGAGTTGTTGCCAACGGTTTGCAATATCAGACTCTCTGACCTTCGTTGAAGCAGTTCTCAATAGCTTTCATCAGCGGATCTTTCCCGATGCTACGCTGGAGTTGTCGTCAATTGTTTGCAATATTAGACGCGCCTGATATCTCTACTGGGTGTATCTTTTTGATAAGTTATACACTTAAACAAATCTGGATGCTTTAACGCATTCACAACCAACTGTTCATGACACCGGACCTTCCCGATGCTTTGACAGAGGCAGTTTTCAACAATTTCCAGCATTGGCTTTCCAAATACCACATTAGGGCTCATACCAATGGCTTGCATGATGATATTCTTTCATCAGAAGTTTGGTACCCGAATTCAGGGTTTCAGGCCTTTTTTGCTCAATCGCATAGTACTTTTTTTCTTGATTTGACTTTTTAGCTTTCGGGAACTCCGTTGTAACTTCAATTGGACCTAATCGGAGGGGGTGGGGCCCACTTTGGGTGGCCGCAAGTCTACCTGCGACAGCCGCAGGTAGAGCCGCGGCTTCCCACGGGTCTATTTACTCCCCCCACGTTCCTTTCATAAGTTATTTTTAAGTTGAACCACATAGAAAATCCAAAAATTCTTCTTCAGATCTATTGAGTTCGGGCTACTTTTTGCAAAATTCATCACCGTACAATCGTTCTGCACATCTTTGGTAACGTTTACATCCTTTCTTTTTAAGTTTTGACTGTTAGAAAGTTAGATTTCATATAAAATGCTTCTAAACACAATATAGCTAATATTCATGCTCATATGACTTGATAAAAATTATCAGATTAAGTAAATGCTTATATTTTACCATGATGAACGTATTGATGTAAAAAAACTGATTTCTGAGACAGTCATTTGGCGCCCTTTTTTCTAGTTTATTCATCCTATTTGAGGACAAATGAGCTTGGATTTTCAAATAAAAACACACATGGTAATTTAGCTGCCATGGTGAATTTGATTTTGATGTTTTTCATATATTTGAAATGCTCATGATTTTAGGTTGGAGTGCTACTGAATGGCCACTTAGTCATGCCTACGTGCATGCGGATAATCCATTTTACAAAGGAGACTCTGGCGAAATTTTTTTTCACGAACCAAAGCATTTAATGAACATGCAATTTTAACTCTACTGGGGATGTATGTTAAACTAATGTATGCTTTAGAACTTAGACTATGCATGAAACCATGATTTAATAAGCTTTAAGTTTGAAACTTACCTCACTCTTTTTGAGGTAATTTGGAGATTTTATTTAGTTTATGGATTCAGATAGACTGAGCTTCTCTCGCAGGGTCTCTACAGGTGTGAGGAGGAGAGCTTCTGATGTCCCTCAGCCTCTTCCAACCTGGCAGCCTCATCGATTGACCGAGTCAGTTATTTGTCCTATCTAGGTTGAGAGGCCGGATGCCGAGGATAAGGAGGAGGATGTCTCTGTTGTGGATCCCGCTCCTTCTTCTACTACCTCGCATCGGGAGCTTCTAGCTATCATCGTGTCAATTCCAGATCTTTTGGAGGATTTGAGACGTCATCCTTCGATCTATCTCCATGAGAATGAGGTAACAGAAGTTTTCATCCTGGATTTTTTTTCCTTTTTTCATTTTTGAAACAATGTCTTAATCTTGATTTACAATTTGATTCAGGTTCCCAACTTCACTCAGCCTAGGGGGAACTGGTTTAGTATTTATTCCTTGTACCAGACCGTCCATCCGGAGTACCAGGCCATCGTCCACTCTTGGGGCCTTCTTCTCTATTCCTCCCCGTCGTTGCCCTTGGGGTTATCTGCAGGCTTTATCTGAGCGTTGGTTCCACCAGACTCAGTCGCTTCATTTATTGGACTTTGAGGTAATGATGGCACCGATGGATTGGCGATTCATCACGGGGTTGGAGTTTACAGGTGAGCCAGTGCCTTTGATGGCTGATATTTCACCTGCTGCAGTTCGATCCCTTTTGGGAGTTTCTGTTATGGCCCGCAAGACTGTCTGCTTTGGGCCTTTGAGTGTGGATGCTACTAGTGGGGCTTTGACTAAGCCTCTGCTTGATGATAAGAGGGTTAGAGATCGCATTTTATGACGAATATTCTTGGTCATCATTAGGGGTTGTTTCAGTGAATAACTCCTCGACAGTCTCTTTTTCTCTGGTTATCACCACTCGTGATGTGGATCGCATCAGGGATTTTGATTGGGGCTCCTTCACTTTTGCCTATTTTCTTCATGGGATGAGCCTACGCTCTGAGGGCGTGACGGAGGCTTGGCTAAGCTTTTACCCCTTTCTACTGGTGAATCATTTTTCTTTCACCTTTTAATTTCTCTCATTTGGGTTACCAATCTTTATCACTGAGGATATTTGATCTTTGCATTTTCAGTTTTGGGCAGAGATTCAGTGACTCAGGAGGAGTTGCAGCAGGTTGATCGGCTGGGTGATATAGATATCATATATTTTTTCTGATATGTTTCTCGCTATATCTTTTGATAAGCCTTTGTTAGTTGTTGGGCGGCTATGCCCCATTTCTCGTTATCTATTTTGATAGGCCTCTGTTAGTCATTAGGTGGCTGTACCCCATTTCCCTGTACTTTTTATATTTTTTTTAGTGGCAGACAAAGATAATGCTTTTATTAGATAGTGTAGTTAGCAATGTATGTATAATATCTCCTATCTATTGCATCCTATTATCATTTAACATTTATCATTCATCATGATGCATGCATTATGTCATGGATATGCATTCATATAGGTGAGTTTAGCATTGACCCCTGGATGGTCTCCTGATACTGTTCTACAGATGTTTTCATCTACCGTCAGTCGAATTGAGCACACGCCACCCACATTTATAGCCTTCTCTTTGAGATTATGGTATGATAGTTTGTCTCCCACAGATAGGGTGACAATTGATTAGATGTTGAGACATTTCATGGCCATCTTGGCGTTCCAGGTACCACTGGGCTTTGTAGATGGCATGCTATCTTGCTAGATAACTGAGAGATAGGTCTTCAGGTTTGGTATCAACGAGCTGACTCCTATGTTAGAGGAGTATGAGCGCATTATTGATTTGCTGTTGGATCGACCTTGTGCTAGAATGGCCATTGGTGATATGAGGCGACAGTTTATGACACTGACTGGCTTACGGTGCAGAGTCATCATGGATGAGATCAATTCAGGGCATGTGGTGTCCTTGGATTTCTTGATTGATCGATTTGGCTTGCTAGACAGCTATGTACGACACTCAGGAGACTTCACTATCACTGCAGGTGAGTGGCAGATTGCACGCTTAGATATTCTGTTGATGTGCATCACAGCTTACTTGTGCATGCCACTATACATGGATCATCTGGACATTGGTCTGATTATAGTGGTTCGAGCTCTCAGAGAGGGTTGTACCATATTGCCCATGATATTGGCGGAGACCTTGAGGTCGGCCACATTTTTCCATACCCATCATGTGGGATTCTTCAGGGGGAGTGTCGTTGATGAGTGGGATTTATACTCGCGAATCGAGCACTCTAAATCTTAAGAAGTTGCCTGTTTATATTATTTTATACTGCTTTTATATATTATCGGTTATTATTTGGCTTAAAAGTGTTTTGCAGGGATTATCAGGTCATTTCCAGCTTTTAAAGGGCAATACTGTCATTTTCATAGAACCGGCACCGCAACGCCTGGTTCCCTTTGTAATCTGGCGCCCCAGCGCCAGCATTTGCCAGAAAGGCCCTGTGTCGGCGCCGCAACTCTGAGATAAAGCACAAGAGTGGCACCGCAGCGCCACAACCTGCCAACTCACCTCTTTGCAGCACCGCAGCGCTTCTGTTCCTATACAAAGATGGCGCCGCAACGCGACTTAATGGCTAGAAGACTTTGACTGGCGCCGTAGCACCTGTCCAAGGAATATGCGGCGCCACCTCCAGTTTTTAGACAAACAGCCAGATTTAATGACCTAGCTGCTTATCTTATATACCTTATCGCTTTTGAGTAGCAGCTAGCACTTATCATATTATAGAGAAAAGAAAATAGAGCAGAGTATATAACATTTTGCAAGAGAGAAAAGTTGGACCTTAAATTCTCCAAGTTCATTGCTTCTTTCATTGCTCGAATTCTACACGGCGAAGAGAAGAGTTGGAGCCAAAAAACTTCAAAAGAGGAGTTTTCTTTATCCAAATCTTTCATTCATTTGTGTAATTTTGAGCATGTTGAATACTTTGATAATGTTATTTAGTTCTATAGTTATGAACTAATTACATTTCTAGGATTGCAATTTAACCTAATGATTAGTTTAATTGAATTTCTCTCCTATTTATTATAATGAATCATGTTTGAATGGGTTGTTGTATTTCATGCTTATTTATTGATTGCTTGGCTAAGGAATTGATATTGGTATTATTTGATATTGGAAAATAGATTTTAATGCCTAACCGTAAATACAACAACACTTGTTATGACCATGCCTATAGGAATGGGAGCATATTTTGCATAATCGAATAGGAATATATCTATTTACCTTGTGTAACCATTGAAAACTAAGCTTAATGAACCTTAGACTAATTATTTTCACATAGGAATATCGTGATTTATTTAGCTAAGAGACTTGCATTTGACCAACGGAAAAGGCTTATGTGTACTTATTATTCTCGGTTGACCATTCTTGTGATTTGTTAGATAATTTGAAGAGTGAGGAGATTAGACGAAGCATTAGGGGAGTTGTAATCCTAGCTTGCCATATTTGATACAACTCTATCTCACATTTTACTATTTTTAATTATATAGTTCTAAACACACCTGATAAGTAGGTTTTATACCTACTTATTGGATATCAACTTGCTATGATTATGGCTTAAACTCAAGCATTTTAGTGTCTTTTATTATGTTTTGTCTTTGTTTTGCATATTTCAGACAGGAAGCTCGTTTGGCATGGAATGGCATTGAAAACAACATAAAATGGCATGGTATTGGCAAGGCAAGGTGGGATTGGACTTGGCATGATGATGAAAAGGGAAGGTGCACAAAGGTCTTGAAGCAGCAAAAGTGAAGGAGCAAGAAGCATGAAGGAAGCACAAAGAATCACAACAAAAAAGTAGATTGCATCAGCAGATTTTAGCAGCAGCGCGGCCGCGCCAGGAATATATCACGCCCGCGCCGAAGTGCAGTCCAGAGGCCTGCTCTAGGTATCAGCGAGCCCACGCCGGGTATGCAAAGGAAGACCGCGCGGCCGCGCCGGTCAAAGATTTTTGATTTTTATTTTCAGTTTGCTGAGTGTAATGCATATAAGGTTTTGTGTTGTGTTGAACAAAATTGACTTATCATTTTTCAGACTTAACATTTATAACAAGTTCTTACATTTCTAGGGTTAGAGAGCTAGAGAGCTTGAGAGCTTAACTCTTCTTCTCTTCTAGTTCTAGTAGTATTTCTATTTCTAGGGCTCACTTTGGAGCTTGTTTGTGGTCTAAACTTGAGCTTTTTAGCTTCTATTGAAAGGGGAACCATAAGATTTGCATTCTCTATCTCTCTTTTCTCTTACTTTCATTGTTGCTTCAAATGCTTAGCTTAAATCCCATAATGGTTTGTGGTTCAGAGATGAACTAACTACCGTTATGGGATTCTAATGGATCTTATTGCTTAGTCTAGGGTTTTATGCTTCTTTGAAATGTATGAGTAAAAATGTATGGATTGCCCAGCATGGTTGTATTGTATGTTTAGATGCTTGATCAACATCTACTGTAATAGTTTATATGGAATTAAAAGAGGAAGTGTAAACTTAGATTTTGCCATGCTAGTTTATGTTCGTGAAACTTGCATTCGATGAGTTTTGTGAATCATAATCCGGATAGAAATATACCGTATTGCCATATGTAGTCTATTGGGGGCTTGCACTTAAACTGATATAGCTTGTAAATTACATAGACATATAGTGATTTAGGTTTTATTGGTGTTCATGTGATTTCTATCTCTTCTGTGGATATTATATGATATGGGCTTGATTTATTGACAAATAGCCTTGTCTCACATTCGTGCTCCCAACTAGCATTCCTATGTGATTATTTATACTTGACATGAGGTGTTGGTAATCTAGACGATGCAATAGGTGAAGTTAGGATCCCATATTTCTCCAATTTGAACCCCTTGTCTGTTAATTAGTTAAGTTTATGTTAAAATTGGTCTAGTTAGTAAGTCACTCTTTAATACTCGTTTGAGCAGCTGAAGATAACTATAGAACTATTGCGTGATAGTTTAAGCCTAACTCCTTTTCTCCGTGGGAACGATCTCGATTTATCACTTTATTACTTGTCAACCGTGTATGCTTGCATGCGTTTTATGCCCGTTTTGTTAACACCGAAATGGCACAACAAGTTTTTGGCGCCGTTGCGAGGGATATAGTTGTTAGTTTATTACTATTGACATCAGTTTTTTTTAGATTTGTCTGACTTGAACAAATCTCTTCTTATCTCATTTCTAACTTTATCTTTATTTGTGTTTCAGGTACTTGTGGTTAGTTTATGCATACACAAGCCTCCAATCTTGAGTTGGTGCCTCTGCAAGAGAACATTAACGGCAGAGCGTGGAGAGCAAACACTAGAAATACTAACCAATAAGAGGAGCCTGAACAACCCGAACAAATGGCGGACGAAGCGCAAAGAGCCGACAATAGAGCCTTGAGGGACTACTCCATACCAAAAATTTCTGATTTGCAGTCCAGTATAGTTAGGCCAACAATAGTTGCGAACACTTTTGAGATTAAACCAGGGACATTGCAGATGGTTTAAAATACTATCTAGTTTTGGGGTGTAGCGAATGAAGATTCGAATGAGTATATCCTGAGCTTCATTGAGATATGCGACACTTTTAATTCAACAAAGTTTCGGATGATGCAGTGAAACTTCGATTATTCCCATTCACCTTGAGGGATAAGGAGAAGAGTTGGTTGCATTCATTACCCTCAGGATCAATCACCACGTGGGAAGACTTAGCACAGAAATTTCTAACCAAATTCTTCCCAATGGCTAAGACTGCTTCCATGAGGAGTGCTCTGTCTCAGTTTGCACAGTAATAAGGGGAATCATTATATGAGGCATGGGAACGCTACAAAGAGATGCTCAGGAAATGCCCGCACCATGGAATGCCTGACTGGATGGTGATAAATTCGTTCAATAATGGTTTGGGGTGGCAGTCAAGGCCAATCATTGACGCCGCATCAGGAGGAGCTCTATGGGCCAAGGACTATCCGACAAGCTATGATCTGATTAAAACTAATGCGGCCAATGAATATCAGAATCGAACAGCAAGAATGGTTCAACCTAAAGTGGCCGGAGTATTGGATGTTGATGCCATCACAGCATTGTCAGCGCAGATGGTGGCCATGAACAAGAAGATAGATTCTATGGCTGAGAATAGAGTTCAACAAGTTGCATTTGTATGTGAGTTGTGTGCCGGAGCACACCAGACTGAGCAGTGTGCCATCACTACTGAGTCTGTCCAGTTCGTCAGCAACTACCAGAAGCCTCAGAATCAGTTCCCAAACTCCTACCATCCAAACAATCGGAACCATCCTAACTGCAGTTGGAGTACCAACCAAAATGCCCAATAGCCTCAAACATCTCAACAAACTCAATACCAACCTCCTCAACAACAACCACAACAAACATACCAAAATGCCCAACATTCCCAATATCAACCCTACCAACCAAAATCTCAGCCACAACAGTCCCAACATCATTATGCACCAAGACAGTCACACCCTCCCAGATTTCATCAACACACTCCAGCTCCTAGTCATCAATTAGAGGAGATGGCTGAAATAGAAGAACTCAAGTTGTTGGTTAAGAGTCAAGCGGTATCTCTCAAGACATTGGAGACTCAAATTGGCCAAATTGCCAATGCAGTCCTAAATAGACCGCAAGGTACTCTTCCAAGCAGTACAGAAGCAAATCCGGGGAGAAGAGATGGCAAAGAGTAATGCCAAGCAATCACATTAAGGTCTGGGAATCAGACTGCTGAACCAGAGGCTGGCGTGGCCGCGCCCCAAGAAGGCCAAAACCTGGCGCACTCGCGCCCATCTGCAAAAAATCCTGAGGTTGTTTTGGAAGATGAAACAGATGGGGGACATATAATTGTGCCAGACAAGGAGATACTTATTGAGAAAACCAAGGTCCCACCAAAAGTAGTCTACCCCCCTGCACCATATCCACAGCGGATTCAGAAGTAGAAACTGGATAAGCAATTTGACAAGTTTTTAGAGGTATTCAATAAACTGCAAATCAATATTCCCTTTGCCGAAGCCTTGGAACAAATGCCGAGCTAAGCAAAGTTTATGAAGGGCATACTATCAAGAAAGAAGAGGGTAGAGGATTATGAAACAGTAGCCTTGACAGAGGAATGCAGTGTCGTCTTACAGAGAAAGTTACCTCCAAAGCTTAAGGATCTAGGGAGCTTCACAATTCCATGCTCTATTGGGGAGTTGTCCTTCAACAAGTGCTTATGCGACTTGGGGGCAAGCATAAATTTGATGCCACTATCGGTGTTCACTCAATTGGGTTTACTGGCCCCTAAGCCGACAAGCATATCTTTGCAGCTAGCCGATAGATCCATCACCTACCCCAAAGGCATTGTTGAAGACGTGTTGGTAAAGGTAGACAAATTCATATTCCCTGCATACTTTATTATCTTGGACTTCGAGGAAGACAAGAACATTCCAATTATTCTGGGGAAACCATTTCTAGCCACCGGGAGAACACTCATAGATGTATAAAAGGGAGAATTAACTATGAGGGTTCAAGACCAAGAGGTGACGTTCAATGTCTTCAAGGCTATGAAGTTTCCCATAGATGAGGAAGACTGTTTCAGAATTGACACTGTCGACAGGATACTGCAGGAGGAGACTGAACACTTGCTGAGTGTGGATCTATTGGAGAGTGCTCTACTGGGAGACTCAGACATAAAGGAGACTGATGTGGTGGAGTGCATACAAATTCTGAATACGGTGCCTCAGATGCGAAAGTTTAAAATTCCCATCGAACCACTTGGACAGACGGGGGAGTCATCAGGGCGACTAAAGCCTTCTCTTGAAGTGGCTCCCGCACTTGACCTGAAACCTCTTCCGGATCATTTGAGATATGCATATCTAGGAGAATCTTCGACGTTGCCGGTTATCATCGCTTCTGCTCTATCATCCGATCAAGAGAGCAAATTGCTGCAGGTCCTTAGAGAGTTTAAATCAGCTATTGGGTGGACCATAGCTGACATCAAGGGGATCAGCCCTTCCTACTGCATGCATAAGATACTCTTGAAGGATGACAGCAAGCCATCAATAGAGCAACAACGAAGATTAAATTTGATCATAAAAGAGATTGTCAAAAAGGAGATCCTTAAGTGGTTAGATGCTAGAATAATTTATCCGATATCAGATAGCCCGTGGGTGAGCCCGGTGCAGTGCGTCCCGAAGAAGGGAGGCTAACCGTCGTGACTAATGAAAAGAATGAGCTTATACCTACCAAGACAGTTACGGGATAGAGAGTCTGCATGGACTATTGCAGACTGAATGAAGCTACAAGGAAAGATCATTTTCCTCTCCCATTTATTAATCAGATGCTGGATAGGCTAGCAGGACACGACTATTATTGCCTTCTGGACGATTACTCGGGGTATAATCAGATTGTCATAGCCCCAGAGGACCAAGGAAAGACCACCTTCACGTGCCCATATGGCACTTTTGTATTTCAAAGGATGTCTTTTGGGCTATGTAACGCACCAGCCACTTTCCAGAGATACATGATGGCTATATTCTCTGACATGGTTGAACACAATGTAGAAGTCTTTATGGACGATTTCTCTGTCTGTGGAGACTCTTTTGATATCTGTTTAGAGAATCTGGTATTGGTGTTGAGGAGATGTGTTGAGACTAACCTCATTTTGAACTGGGAGAAATGCCATTTTATGGTAAAAGAAGGTATTATTCTGAGCCACAAAGTTTTTGAGAAAGGTCTGGAGGTGGATAGAACTAAATTGGATACCATAGAAAGTTTACCGCTACCATCCTCAGTAAAGGGAGTCCGTAGTTTTCTTGGGCATGCAGGCTTCTACCGACGTTTCATCAAAGACTTCTCAAAAATTACTAAGCCTTTGTGCAGTTTACTCGAGAAGGACGTCCCGCTCCAATTCAATGAGGAATGCCTGGTAGTATTTGAACACTTGAAAAAGAAATTGGCTATGGCTCCCGTCATTACAGCACCAGATTGGTCTCTCCCCTTCGAACTAATGTGCGATGCAAGCGACTTCGCCGTGGGGGTGGTATTGGGACAGCGCAGGGACAAGATCTTTCATATGATTTATTACATAAAAAAACCCCTGACAGATGCCCAGTTAAACTACACCACCACCGAGAAGGAACTTCTTGTAGTGGTATATGCTTTTAACAAATTCAGGTCATATTTGATTGGCACAAAGGTAATTGTATACACAGATCATGCTGCGATCAGATACCTGATTTCAAAGAAGGATGCTAAACCTCGACTCATTCGGTGGATACTTCTTCTCCAAGAGTTTGACTTAGAAATTAAAGACAGAAAAGGGACCGAGAACCAAGTGGCTGACCACTTATCTAGACTAGAGAACCCAGGGATGGACAAAAATGACAAAGTAATGATCAATGAGTCCTTTTCGGACGAGCAGTTGTTCGTGGTGCAAGGCGAGATGCCCTGGTTCGCGGATTTTACAAACTTCCTAGTGAGCAATATTATCCCGTCTGACTTTTCTAGAGCCTAAAAGAAGAAGTTTCTGCACGATGCTCACTGGTAAAGTTGGGATGAACCGTACTTATTTAGACAGTGCGCTGATATGATGATTAGACGGTGCGTCCCCGAGAGCAAAATGGAGAGCATACTGCAAGACTGCCACCCATCTATTTATGGAGGCCATTATGGGGGAGAGAGGACAGCCGCCAAAGTGATGCAGGCCAGTTTTTATTGGCCAACACTGTTTAAAGATGCTCATAACTTTGTCCAGAGCTGTGACCGTTGTCAGCGCGTGGGTAACATATCCAAGAGAAATGAGATGCCTTTGAATATGATCCTGGAAGTCGAAATCTTTAACGTCTGGGGGATAGACTTCATGGGGCCATTTGTCTCATCTTGTGGAAATTTATATATCTTGCTGGCGGTCGATTATGTGTCCAAATGGGTAGAGGTAGCAGCCTTACCAACTAATGATGCTAGGGTTGTCCTGCATTTTCTTCAGAAAAGCATATTCACACACTTCGGGACACCCAGAGCAATCAGCAGTGATGAGGGAACACATTTTTGTAATCGTCAGTTTTCTGCACTTTTGGCCAAATATGGGGTGAATCATCGTATTACTACTTCATACCATCCCCAGACAAATGGCCAGGCAGAGGTGTCTAATCATGAGATAAAGAGGATATTAGAAAAGATTGTGAATCCCACGAGAAAGGATTGGTCACTGAAGCTAGAAGATGCAGTGTGGGCCTATAGGACTGCTTACAAAATGCCACTGGGGATGTCCCCATATTAGCTTGTGTACGGGAAGGCCTGCCACCTCCCACTGGAGCTTGAACATAAGGCCTACTGGGCAATTAAGAAGCTGAATTTTGATTTGAAGGCTGCGGGGGAGAAAAGACTTCTCCAACTTAATGAGCTTGACTAGTTCAGATTACAAGCTTATGAGAACTCAAAGTGATATAAGGAGAAGGTCAAAAGGTGGCATGACCGAAGGATTGTGGAGAGAACATTTGAGCTGGGACAGGCAGTGTTATTGTATAACTCGCATCTCAGACTCTTTCCGGGGAAGCTAAAATCAAGGTGGTCGGGCCCCCTTCACGGTGACAACCGTATTCCAGCATGGCGCAGTGGAAATCTATGATCAATACCAGGACAAACCCTTCAAAGTAAATGGACAAAGATTAAAGCACTATTATGGCGGCGAGGTGAATCGAGAAAAGGTAGCCTCGATCCTTTCCACCACTTGACCAAACTCAGACAGAGTCTAGCTTATGGACTGTAAACAAGCGCTAGATGGGAGGCACCCCATCAACTCTCTTCTCTCTCATATTTAATTCTTGTCTCATATATCTCTATTTCCCCCTCATGTTTAATTCTGGTTACTAATCTCTACATTCCCCCCCCCCCCGTTTCATTCTAATCATTTGAAAAGTTAACTATTTTTTAACAAGTTTTGGTGTTTTGAAGCTCATTGCCTACATTTTTGGACATTAGGCATGTTGCATATTTTTTTGGGATTTAGAAACTCCTTGCATATATTCATGGGATTTGAACAATCATTGCCTACATTTTTGAACTTAGGCATCATTGCATATATTTTTGGTGTTGGAAGCTCATTGGACATATATTTGACGTGTTAGCATGTTGCATATAAGCCTATAGCAAATTTTTTTGGGGAATTCACATAGATATGATTCACTTACATAGCATTGCTAAGGATTTGACAGTACATACATCTTACATATGCATTTTTGATGATGGAATCAAGTTATACATAATTTTTGATTGCTATATGTGCAGGTAAGATAAGTGTTGAAAGTTGCTTCTTATGCTTTCACATTGTTGCTATAAAAAGAAACAGTAAAATTTTGGCTGGGCTCAGGGCCGTGCGGCCGAGCCACAAATAAAGCTACAGCCAGCGCGCCCGCACCGATTGCCAGTCCAGAGAACCCAATTTTACATCCCGCGCGGTCGCGCTGCCAGCAAAGCTTAAGCCAGCGCGCCCGCGCCCGACCCCAACTGCAGTTTTTAAATTTAACACAGCCGTCCAACCCTTATATCCTATATCTAATTGATCAAGCCCCTTTTATAATACACGTTCTCTCTCAAATACACTGAACACCCTCTTTCTCACAAACCTATTCTCTCCATCCCAGCCCTAATCCCATTCCATTACCCAATCTTCTCCATCTCCTACACGGATTATTCCTCTCTTCATCATCTAAACCTAGCCTATCTTCCCATACCATCACGTTCCAGCAGGTTATGTTCAAGTTAGGGTTTGAGTTTTGGATTTCTAGAAATTATGAATTGGGGGAATTCTGTTTAAGATTGGGGTTTGTTCAATCAAGCTTTATAGAGATATTCAGAGTTCAAGTTTGGGGGTTTCTTTAGAATTCATCAAATCACGGGTTTGTGCAAGATTTTTCTATTAATCATCAATGGGTCCTAAACGTGCACGATCAGCCGCTCCTGCGTCACCCACTCACAGTGAAAAAAGTGAGAATCCCTTGGATCTGACGAGATTCATTAGCATCGAGGCCCAAATTAAGTACTATCGGATCGCAGCCAAAATTGTTTTGAAGGAACGGGATCTGAAGCCAACAAAAGAGGATGGAAAAATGCATGCCATGATCCGCGAGATGGGATGGCAAGGTGTTTATGCAACACCGCCGCCGGTGCCGTTGGCTATCGTCCGTGAATTCTATGCCAACGCCAAGATAACACAGAGCGGTCGATCTTTTGTTAGTGGCCAACCCATTGACTATCGTCTTGCAGCGATTCGTGAGGTGTATAATTTGCCTCCACCCCCAGCTGGCCAAGCGAATTGGACTATGGTTGATCGATTTGAGACGGACCTTGATCAGTTGATCCATGATTTGAGTGCGCCAGGCACAGTGTGGAAAATTAAGAAAGATACTACTGATGAGTACACCACTTTCCCTGCCTCCGGTCTCAACAGATATGCCAAGGTATAGAATCTATTCCTCTGTGCCAACTTGATGCCATTGACGCACCAGCATGAGATTACAATCGAGAGGGCTATCATATTGTAGGGGATCATCACAGGGAAGTATATCGACGTCGGGCATTTGCTGAATCAGAATATGCTGCGCTTTATGAGCGGCAGTACCACCGGGTCGCTTCCACACGCATCCATAGTGGCCCATCTCTGTGCTGAGGCAGGAATTGAATGGGGAGATGAACAGGTACAAATGCCGAGTAACGACATCACTTATGCCATGATCAAGCACTTTGAGGACTGGAACGGGGGCACAACACATCCTCGAGGAAAAGGATTCATCCTTCCACCTCCGCCAGCAGTTCCACCACCACAGCCACAGCCATCAGAGGGTGCAGCCCCTCCTCCAGCAGGTGACATACAGCAGGGTCGCCAGTTTTGTTGTTTAGAGAGGAGGATAGACGCGCTTCACGGGAGCTTTGTAGCATTTGCCGATGGTATGACCCATGCGCCGGCTGAGGCATTTGCTCAACAAGGAACAATGCTGGAGTGGCCCACCTTTGATTACAACATGCCATACCCGCCACCAGACTCACCACCCGAGGAGGGTGGCCATGCCGATCAGTAGGGGAGTTTTCCTGACCCTTTACCTTCAATGGGGACATTGAATATTTCAAGTTTGGGGGTATTGGGTGTTAGTAGTAGTAGTTGCATATAGTTTTAAATTTTTGCATTTAGTAATAATTGCATTTAGTTTTAATTGCATATAGTTTTTATTGCATGATAGGTTGTATATAGTAGTTGGATTGCATTCTAGTATGTGTTAGTTAAATTTTGCATAAAAAAATTTTAGTTTTATTTTATTTTATTTATTTAGTTGTGTTCAATTGCATTGCATTGCATAATCCCTTTTGTTTAGCCTATTGAATTCCAGTCTGGCCAATGATGACATTGAGATATGATAGATTATTGAACTCTGTTAGTAGCTTAAGCTTAGTTATATTTTTATACATGATGTAATCTATACCTGTTGCTTTGATGTCATCGGATAGCACAGTTTTGTCTTTACTTGCTTGTTGGCTAGATTAATGCATGCTTGTCTTCTGAGGGGAAAATTTTTGTTTTTAATTGCTAGAATTGTGTAATAAAAGCAATAATGTCCTTAACAACACTGGAATACAAGTTTGAGGGAAAACTTTGGGTATGCATGCTAATAAAAAGAAAAAGAAAAAGAAAAAGCAAAAGAAAAGAAAATAAGCTGTGAAAAAGAAAAAAAATAGAATAAACACCTTGGCTAGCGAAGTCTTGTGGCCTTTGATACTCGAGCAAGTACGCCCTAGGGGATTGTCTCTACACCCAGCGCCCTAAGGCCTTTATGGTTTGGGAGTCCTAAGAGGGTCTAGCATTGCACAGTCGGGTGTATTCGCGGGAAAAGTGCGAATATCACCCCCGTGTGTGAATAAAAGCATAATAAGCCCTTGTTACACTTCAACTTGTATCTATGTGTTGGTTTGTTCATTATTTTGTATAAATGAAAAATTCTTGATTTAAAACCTCAATTTTCCTTCCTTATAAGTATAGCATTTGGAATTTTTACCTCTGCCAAGCTTGTTTATGACATTGCACACACACACACACACTACATCTTAGTAACAGGTTGTGATTTATAGATTGTATGTCTTTATAACTGTTGCTTGAGCTGATGCTTTGTTCATTGTTCTTGTTATTTCTCTGAGGCACATCTTGTTGGAATTCATAACATGGCTGATATATTGGGATTCATTTTCATGTAGTTTAGTTGCATATCATGTAGTTTGCATTTGTGTTTTTGCTTGAGGGCAAGCAATAGTTCAAGTTTGGGGGTATTTGATAAGTAGGTTTTATACCTACTTATTGGATATTAACTTGCTATAATTATGGCTTAAACTCAAGCATTTTAGTGTTTTTTTATTATATTTTGTCTTTGTTTTGCATATTTCAGACAGGAAGCTCGTTTGGCATGGAACGGCATTGAAAATGGCATAAAATGGCATGGTATTAGCAAGGCAATGTGGGATTGGACTTGGCATGATGATGAAAAGGGAAGGTGCACAAAGGTCTTGAAGCAGCAAAAGTGAAGGAGCAAGAAGCATGAAGGAAGCACAAAGAATCACAACATAAGAACCAGATTGCATCAGCAGATTTTAGCAGCACGCACGGCCGCGCAAGGAATATAGCGCACCCTCGCCGAAGTGCAGTCCAGAGGCCTGCTCTGGGTATCAGCGCGCTCGCGCCGGGTGTGCAAAGGAAGACCGTGCGGCAGCGCCGGTCAAAGATTTCTGATTTTTATTTTCAGTTTGCTGAGTGTAATGCATATAAGGTTTTGTGTTGTGTTGAACGAAAATGACTTATCATTTTTTAGACTTAACATTTATTACAAGTTCTTACATTTTTAGGGTTAGAGAGCTTGAGAGCTTAACTCTTCTTCTCTTCTAATTCTAGTAGCATTTCCATTTTTAGGGCTCACTTTGGAGCTTGTTTGTGGTCTAAACTTGAGCTTTTTAGCTTCTATTAAAAAGGGAACCACAAGATTTGCATTCTCTATCCCTCTTTTCTCTTACTTTCATTGTTGCTTCAAATGCTTGGCTTAAATCCCATAATGGTTTGTGGTTTAGAGATGAACTAACTACCATTATGGGATTCTAATGGATCTTATTGCTTAGTCTAGGGTTTTATGCCTCTTTGAAATGTATGAGTAAAAATGTATGGATTGCCCAGCATGGTTGTATTGTATGTTTAAATGCTTGATCAACATCTACTGTAATAGTTTATATGGAATTGAAAGAGGAAGTGTAAACTTAGATTTTGCCATGCTAGCTTATGTTCGTGAAACTTGCATTCGATGAATTTTTTGATTCGTAATCCAGATAGAAATATACCGTATTGCCATATATAGTCTATTAGGGGCTTGCACTTAAACTGATATAGCTTGTAAATCACATAGACATATAGTGATTTAGGTTTTATTGGTGTTCATGTGATTTCTATCTCTTTTGTGGATATTATATGATATGGGCTTGGTTCATTGACAAATAGCATTGTCTCACATTCGTGCTCCCGACTAGCATTCCTATGTGATTATTTATACTTGACATGAGGTGTTGGTAATCTAGACGATGCAATAGGTGAAGTTAGGATCCCATATTTCTCTAATTTGAACCCCTCGTCTGTTAATTAGTTAAGTTTATGTTAAAATCAGTCTAGTTAGTAAGTCACTCTTTAATACTCGTTTGAGCAGCTGAAGATAACTATAGAACTGTTGCATGATAGTTTAAGCCTAACTCCTTTTCTCTATGGGAACGATCTCGATTTATCACTTTATTACTTGTCGACCGTGTATGCTTGCATGTGTTTTATGCCCGTTTTGTTAACACCGAAACGGCGAAACAACACCATCACTATTTACTTGTTTAAATAAGACCGAATTGATATAATTTTAGTATTTGAATTGCGCTAGTACTTTGTCCTCGTGGATTCGACACTCTACTTACTATTATATTACTTGTTAGACTGTGTATACTTGGGCGAGTTTATTGATCGTGAAAACGACCAACATATTTTTGGCTCTGTTTCTGGGGACATAGTATTATTTGTCTTTCAATATTAATACTAATTCAAAACGATCTTAATTTAAACTGATTTATCTGTTTAATCTTTCTCTCATGTACTCTTGACTGTGTATGCCACCTCATAGGAATCGGAATATAATACCTCTTGATCATTAGGTAGATAGAACTTTTAGACGACTGAGAAGAGAAAGAGCTCGGGAAATACCTACTCCAACTATAATGGCCGAGGAAATCCAAAAATCTCTACGAGAGTATGCCATTCCCCACATCACAGATATTCAAGAGAGCATGCTAAGGCCTGCGATTCAAGCAAGTAACTTTGAAATCAAGTCGAGTATAATTCAAATGATACAAAACAATGTTCAATTCGGAGGGATGCTGAATGATGACCCGAACGATCATTTGATAAACTTCTTGGAAATCTGTGATACTTTCAAATGCAATGGAGTATCCGATGATTCTATTAGACTCAGATTGTTCCCATTTACTCTTCGAGACAAATCCAAGAGTTGGTTGCATTCGCTTCCTCTGGGCTCCATTACCACATGGGCTGACTTGGCTCAGAAATTTATGGCGAAGTTCTTTTCGCCGGCGAAAATAGTAAGGCTCAGACATGATATCACATCCTTCACACAGTATGAATCCGAATCTTTTTACGATGAGCGATTTAAGGATTTACTGAGAAAGTGTCCACACCATGGATTTCCTGGATAGCTTCCAATTCAGACCTTCTATAACGGATTATCTGGTTCTACTCGTTTAAGTATTGATGCCGCGTCTGGTGGGGCCTTTATGTCGAAGCACCATGCTGAAGGTTATGAACTGGTGGAAACTATGGCTGCAAATAATTACCAGTGGCCTAATGATAGGTAAGCACCACGGAAAGTGGCAGGGGTGTATGAGGTTGATACAATTATTGCATTGTCTGCTCAGGTTGCTGCTCTTACCAAAAGACTTGATAATATGGGGGTGCAAACAGTGCAAAGTGTATCATCGCTATATGATTTATGTGTGGGGAGCCACCCTACTGATCAGTGCGCCATTAGCCCTGAATCAGTTCAATTTGTCTGAAATTATGGGCGGCAGCAGCATTCTAATCTTCCCACACACTACCATCCTGGGTTAAGAAATCACCCAAATTTCTCATAGAGCAATAATAAAAGTAACCAAGCTCAAACCTCTACTACCAAACCGACATAGTCAAATCCTCCCGATTTTCAATCTCAGAACCAACACCAATAACATCCACAACGGCATTACCAACCCCTACCTCCTCAGGACAGGAAGCCTAGTTTTGAAGATCTCCTCTTGAGATACATTGCTCAGAATGAAACAAGAAGCAATAATCAGGAGGCGTCCATCCAAAATTTGGAAACCCAAATGGGACAAATGGCAACTGCTTTGAACAGTCGTCCTCAGGGCACCTTGCGAAGTGGCATTGATGTCAACCCAAAACGGGAGGGTAAGGAGCAATGTAAGACAGTCACTCTCCGAAGTGGCAAGACAGTGAATGAAACTGGAGGAGAGACCTCAATAGTGCAATAGTAAGTTGTTGAAGAGGAAAGCATTGCTGAGCCAATTGTTGACAAGTCTTGGGGAAAAGAGGATGTGCAGAATGAAACCACAATACCAACTCTGACCGGTAACCAGCCTAGTCCTGTGGTCCAACAGTTACCATTTCCCCAACGCCTTCAGAAATAAAAGATAGACAAACAATTCTCGAAGTTCTTAGAAATTTTTAAGAAACTTCACATTAATATCCTGTTTGCTGAAGCGCTGGAACAAATGCCCAGCTATGTGAAGTTCATGAAGGACATTTTGTCCAAGAAGAGGAAAATGGGGGACTATGAGAAAGTAGCACTAACTGAGGAATGTAGTGCAATCCTGCAGAATAAGCTTCCTCCTAAGCTGAAGGATCCTGGAAGCTTCACTATTACATGCACAATTGGGGATCAGTTCATTGAAAAAGCCCTATGCGATTTAGGAGCTAGCATCAATCTAATGCCCCTATCTATCTACAAGAAGTTGGGGTTGAATGAGGCCAAACCTACCAGTGTAACTTTGTAGTTGGTCGAAAGGTCCCTCACTTACCCAAAGGGAATTGTGGAAGACGTGCTTGTCAAGGTGGACAAGTTCATCTTTCCTGCTTATTTTATTATTCTGGACTTTGAGGAGGATAAGGAGGTCCCTATTATCGTGGGCAGACCATTTCTAGCCAAGGGCAGGACTCTTATAGATGTGCAAAAGGGGGAACTCACAATGAGAGTACAAGACCAGGAAGTAACTTTCAATGTCTTCAGGTCTATGAAGTACCCCAGTGCCTCTGAAGACTGTTTCCGGGTTAATTTTATTGATAAAGCTGTGCAAGAGGTTTTCTCTAAAAATTATTATTTTGACTCGCTTGAGGCCACTCTGATTGATGTAAGTAATGTGGAAGAGCCTACTCATATCGAGTATGCTCAGTGGTTGGATGCACCCCCGAGATCCAATCAGTTAAGGTGACAATTTGAATCCTTGGATAAGCAAGGAGCATCTACCTCCCAGTCACGACCATCTATTATAGAACCACCTGTGCTTGATCTTAAGCAATTGCCGAGCCACTTGCGGTATGCCTATCTAGGTGAGTCGTCTACCTTGCTAGTTATAGTTTCTACAACATTAGATGAGGCACAGGAAGAGAGGCTCCTTTAAGTTCTCAAAACTTATAAAACAATATTGGGGTGGTCTATCTCAAATATAAAGGGAATCAGCCCCTCGATTTGTATGCACAAAATCCTCCTTGAGGAGGGGTCTTTGCCTTCTATTAAGCATCAAAGGCGGTTGAACCCCATCATGAAGGAGGTGGTCAAAAAGGAAATAATCAAGTTACTTGATGCGGGCATTATCTACCCGATCTCTGATAGTCCATGGGTTAGTCCTATCCAATGTGTGCCAAAGAAGGGCGGCATGACAGTGGTACCAAACGAGAACAATGAGCTTATTCCCACAAAGACTGTGACTGGATGGAGGGTATGTATGGACTACCAAAAATTGAACAAGTCCACATACAAGGATCACTTCCCTCTACCCTTTATTGACAAAATGCTAGACAGGCTTGTCGAGCATAAATTTTATTGTCTTCTGGAAGCGTACTCGGGTTACAATCAAATTGCAATAGCACCCGAAGACCAAGAGAAAATAACATTTACATGTCCATATGGGACCTTTGCCTTCCGAAAAATATATTTCGGGCTATGTAACGCTCCTGCAACATTCCAGCGGTGTATGATGTCCATATTTTTTGACATGGTGGAATAGAAGCTCGAAGTATTTATGGATGACTTCTCTATATTTTGGAGTTCTTTTGAGGCCTGTCTACAAAACTTGACTGCAGTTTTGAAAAGATGTATGGAAACTAAACTGGTCTTAAATTGGGAGAAATGCCACTTCATGGTTAGAGAAGGGATTATTCTGGGACATAGAGTGTCTGTTAGTGGAATAGAAGTAGGTAAGGCGAAAATAGATGTTATTGAAAAAATTCCTCCTCCAGCAACTATTAAAGGAGTCCGAAGCTTCTTGGGGCATGCCGATTTCTATAGGCAGTTCATAAAGGACTTCTCAAAAATCACCAAGCCCCTTTGTAGCCTTTTGGAAAAAGATGTTCCTTTCACATTTGATAAGGCATGCCTAGAGGCATTTGATATTCTCAAGCAGAGACTTATTTCAGCACCCATTATAGTTTCCCCAGACTGGGACCAGCCGTTTGAACTCATTTGTGATGCCAACGATTACGTTTTTAGGGCAGTGTTGGGACAAAAGAGGGACAAGGTGTTTCACACAATTTACTACGCCAGTAAAACCTTAACAGATGCTCAGCTTAATTACACCACTATTGAGAAAGAGGTACTGGCGGTAGTTTTTGCCTTTGATAAGTTCCGCTCATATCTCATCGGAACCAAAGTTATTGTGTATACGGACCACTCGACGATCAAATATCTGATCTTGAAGAAGGATGCAAAGCCGAGATTGATTAGATGGGTCCTTTTCCTTCAGGAATTCGATCTGGAGATTAGCGATAGAAAAAGAACTGAGAACCAAGTGGCAGATCACCTATCGAGACTGGAGAACTCGAGTCACTCGGGTAAAATAAGAACGATATCAATAACTTCTTCTCGAATGAGCAGTTGTATGTGGTTCACAGTGAAGCACTGTGGTATGCAGACTTTGCTAATTATGTCACTTGTAATGTGCTCCTTCCTAACATGAACTATCAGCAGAGGAAGAAATTCCTGAATGATGCGAAGTATTATCTTTGGGATGAGCCATTCCTGTTCAAACAATGTGTAGACCAAATCTTGAGAAGATGTCTGCATGAAAGAGAAATCGAGGGTGTGCTCTATCATTGCCAATGGTCTAACTATGGGGGACATTTTGGTGGGCAAAGAATAGCAGCGAAAGTGCTCCAATCGGGTTTCTACAGGTCAAATCTGTTGAAGGACTCTCATCTATATATGTATCATGATGCGATAATTGCCAAAGAGTAGGAACCATTTCAAAAAGGCATGAAATGCCTCTGCAGAATATGCTTGAGGTAAAGCTGTTTGATGTCTAGGGTATAGACTTTACGATCCCATTTTCATCCTCTTACAACAATCTGTATATACTAGTCGTTGTGGACTATGTATCCAAATGGGTGGAAGCCATAGCTTTGCCTACTAACGATGCCAAGGTCGTGATTCATTTATTGAGAAAGAATATTTTTACCCTGATTTGGCACACCTCAGGCAATTATTAGTGATGAGGGCTCGTATTTCTGCAATAAGTACTTTGAAGCCCTTCTTGCTAAATATGGGGTTTCCCATAAAATTGCCACCGCCTATCATCCGCAAACCAGTGGACAAGTGGAGGTATCGAATAGGGAAGTCAAGCGGATTTTAGAAAAGATTGTGAACCCTAACCGGAAGGACTGGTCCAAGAAGCTGGATGACGCATTGTGGGCGTATCGCACAACTTACAAAACACCTATCAAAATGTCTCCATATAGGCTTGTTTATGGTAATGCGTGTCATCTCCCTGTTGAATTGGAGCACATCGCATATTGGGCAATTCAAAAGCTCAACTTTGATTTGGATGCGGTGGGTGAGAAAAGATTGTTACAACTCAATGAATCAGATGAGTTCAAGCTCCAAGCATATGAAAATGCTAAGTTGTTTAAGGAAAAGAGGAAGCGGTGGCATGACAAGAACATTGTCGAAAGAGAGTTTAAATCAGGGCAGAACATACTTCTATTCAACTCCCGACTGAAACTTTTTCCCGGTAAGTTGAAGTCCTGATGGTCGGGGCCCTTCAAAATTTTGAAGGTATATCCACATGGTGCGATTGAGGTTGAAGACCCAAACTCTAACAGAACCTTCAAAGTGAATGGGCAATGCCTAAAGCATTACTGGGGTGGCGACGTCGACAGATAAATGACGTCCATTACCCTTGGGGACCCGGTATGAGCCGGGGAGAAATAGTCAAGCTGACGACTTTAAAACAAGCGCTTGATGGGGAGGCAACCCCATCTCAGTATCATTCTTATACCCTTTTTGCTTTTTATTATGATATTCAGTCCGTTTTCATTTATTATAGTAGTTAGTATGAATTCAGTAGTTTTGCATGTGGTTAAGTGTGCGGTTGTATAGTCGTGTGTAAACTGTAGTTTTTCCACATGTTTTGGGTAATATATAGTAATATAGTGCATTTTGGGTAATAGGTAGATTTTTTGGTCAATATGTAGCTTTGCTATAGTAACATGTTTGATATTGCGTTATAACTTTTGTTCAAATGCGCGCGTGTTGCCCATGTGAATTCTAAGCGCTTATGAAAAAAGTTCTTGATTTTTGGTTATTTGTGTATTTTGCTTTATTGAGTTCCTTAGAGGTTATGTTTTGGTTTTAGCAAGTCGTTTAGTGTTATGCGGCTTTGTCTTGTCTAGTTATGCTCTTTGGAGTCTTTTGTTTTTGAGCTCAATTTTAAGCCATAAATATGTTGTGCGGATAGCTTTAAAAAATTTTGCATGGTGCAAAGCCGGCTCCGTGGCCCCTCAATTTGTACTGAAAGCCGCGCCGCAGCGCCAATATCATTCAAGTCCTTGTATGGTCAGCTCCGCGACGCCAATCAATGAAGAAAAGTCAACGCCCCAGCCTTTCAAATTCTCTGGATGAAATGCGTTGCGATGCCCAACAATGAACAAAAGTTGGCGCCTCAGCGCTATTTCCTTTTCAATTCTCTGGATGGACAGAGCTGCAGCGCCCAACAAGGAACAAAAGTTGGCGCCGCAGCGCCAGTGGTCTTTTCAATTCTCTGGATAAATCACGTCGCGGCACCAAACAAAGTAGAATAACCAGCGCCGCAGCGCCATCACCTTTCAATTTCTCTAGATGGCTGGCGCTGCAGCGCCATTTAACGAAGGAAACCTGGCGCCGCAGCGTCGATAGCGGTTTTTTGGTTTTTAAAAAAACCAGATTTCACTCGGCAGTTTTGGCCATTCCTCTCAACACTCTCGATAGATGAATGGTGGTAGTGTGGCGGCGGAGGGAAGGAGGGGAGAAGAGGGATAAGGTGGCCATGGAGGAGGGCGGGGGTTAATGGAGGAGATGAATGGAGAGAGAAAATGGGAGGTGGGTGGAGGAGATGAATGGGGCTGGTGTTGATTAATGTTTATGTTATTGGGAGAATCATCAGGGACAGTCCATGCTATTTTTTTTTTTACTTGCCATGTGTGAAAAAAAATATTATTATTTTGCCAAATAATAATATTTTTTATATTTTTATTTCTTTTTTGAGCCACGTAGATAAAAATATTAACGTCTGTTTAGTTTTTTTAACAGAATGGCCCAATTTAACAATTTTAATTAGTTCAGTGAGTTAATTTAAAAAATTAAAAGTTCAATCAAGTATTCAATAAAACGTGCCAATTTCGATGGCCAAATCATTAGTTTTGCCTTTTAAATTCGCATTTGTAGGTATATCTTAAACAATTCTTGTAACTTTAATTTCAAATCTATTATTTTTGGAAAAGTTCATTTAGTACTTAACAAACTAATGGTCTAGATTTTAGAACTGTATATTAGAAAGAGTGATGTAAACAAAAATTTAAAGAAAAAATTAGAATGAAGGTTATAATTTTTAAAATATAAACTTTCATATTTCAGGGTCGGTGACTAGGACCAAGTCAAGGCACTAGAAGACTGATTCCGCCTAGGCGCCTGACTAGAAAGATTTTTAGAACACTACATACAAGAAATCACATCGAAAACAAATTCTTGTTTCTTGTAAAAAGTGGTCTGCCCAAGTTAGCCTTTCCATAACATATAATTACATATCGGATTATCAAAATAGGTTACCCTCCTTAATCTGCTTGAACTTGTAGTATCCAATTATGTCTATTGAGTTATGAAATGTTGATAATAGAAAGAAGAAGAAGAAACTCCAATAAAAATGAGAGAGAGACATGTTGAATAATTATATCGGAACGTGCTATTGCATAGAATAAAATCATCAATTAAACAATTAGGTACTTATATGAATTGAGAGAAGACATCTTGTATGTATCAAGCTTCCGCTGCGCGTAAGGGTAAAGGTCTTCAATTGCTTCTCTCATTCTTAATGATGGATGTATAAGTGTGTATAAATTTCTTGAGACGGCAACTGGGACCAAACCCTAACTGTTTTATTTATTAGATAGCTAAGGGTCAAAATCGTCCATCAAGATTATGAAACCCTAGGGCCATTATGCCAACTTAATATTAGTAATAATATTTATGGGCCACACAATTAATTACCAAACCTATAAATAAAGTAATAAATTAATATAATATGTAAGCCCAATAATTACATAAATAGTAGAGGCCACATAAGTGAATAAAATATTCTAACATTCTCCCACTTGGCCGAAATACTATTTATATATAAAACATAATGCTTACAATCATTAATTTGGCCAAGTATTAATTTAATATCTACATCCTGTTCAAATAAAAACACCAATGCGAATTAATACAATCGTTGTGTCACTATTAACACAAGATCCCCATTAGTTACACAATTAGTACTTTTATTAGAACAAAGATTAACATTAAGCATCACAGGTATGAATAGAGTTTACATAAATGGTAATAGATTAAACTCATTCATATGGTCCAAAATTAACATAATCGTTCCGTTTGCTCATAAATTCTCAAGTGTGCACAATAAAGAGAATAGCAAACTATAAACATAATGTGAAGTTCAAAACAACGAGCTCAAAATTGTTGTCTTACATCAAAATAACTCATTAATTAAGACTACCAGTTAAACCCATGCCGGCATTATGCTCTAAAAAGAGCTTGGGTGGTAAGCCTTTCGTAAGTGGATCCGTTAACATATCATGCGAACTAATATACTTAATGACAACATTTTGATCTTCAACTCTTTCCCTTGACAAATAAGTACTTAGTGTCGAGGTATAGCAGAATCATTATCACAAAATACTTTCAATGGCATTGAAATGGAATCTATAACTTTAAGTCATGAAATAAGATTCCTCAATAATACGGCGTGACAAGTAGCATGATAACAAGCCACATATTATGCCATCATCATGGAAGTGGTAGTTAACTTCTGCTTATGATTTCTCCACGAAATAGGGCCTCCCGAAAGCATAAAGATGTACCCTGATGTAGATTTCTTTTTTGTCTTTACACTTAGCAAAATCATAATCAGAATAACCAACAACTTTGTCAATATAAGCTCTTTGGGACAATACTAATATCCCGCGAGACCTATCTCGATGAATTTCAATACCTATAACATAAGAGGCTTCACCGAGATCCTTCATATCAAAATATCTAGAAAGGAAACGTTTGGTCTCATGCAACATGTCTAAGTTATTACTTGCAAGTAGCATATCATCAACATACAAAACAAGAATAACAAATTTACTCCCACTGACCTTCAAGTATATGCATTGATCAACTATATTTTTCTTAAAACCAAAATTACTCATCACCTCGTGAAACTTAAGATACCATTGTCGAGAAACCTATTTTTTTAACCCATATATGGACTTCTTAAGTCTACATACCATATGTTCCTTGCCTTTAACCAAAAAAAAAACTTTCTGGTTATGTCATATAGACATTCTTATGCAAGTTACCATTAAGGAATGCAGTTTTAACATCCATCTGATGTAGCTCTAAATCATAATGAGCTACTAAAGCCTTGACTATTCTAAATGAATCTTTCTTGGATACTGGAGAGAAACGTTATTAAGCTCCATTGATTTCAACTCATCATTCATGGCTTTCTAGGTCTTTCGGACCTACGTAAAGGCTGAACAATTTTAGGAATATGATTTTCAATAATGTGGGGTTCAACATTAGGTGGTGGCCCAGCTATCTCAGTGGCATCATTCGCCTCAATAAGAGGTTGTTGTGCCTCACCCTCTTGAATTATAGGATTAGGAACATAAAACCTGTTTTCTTCAAGATATTGAAATTCATCGAGATAGGTCTTGCGGGATATTAGGATTGTCCCAAAGTGCTTATATTGACAAAGTTCTTAACAAATACCTCTGACATATTACAGTAACAAAAATCTACACCTAATAGTTATTTAATTTAATTATAAGTCATGAAATTTATCAATTCATGTATATAATATGTATCATGCATGAAACTCAATTCTGCAAGATGACAAGGGTAGTCAAATTATTTAGAAGTTTGGAAAAATTATCGATAATTCGTAATTTGTAATTTTTATTGCTACAAGTTCAAATTCCTATACATTCATGGTATATGATATGAACAGCGTATGTATATTTAATCGCATATCATGAATCGCATATCATGATTATTTCATGAATATATATAAACAGTGTGATATACACCTTTTATGCTAAATTAATATGCACTGATTATGCACCGTTACATATTAATTTAATGTCTAAATTATTATATGCTTGATTATGATAAATTGATAATATATATTAATTCATGTTCATAATTATATATTTTAATTTAATATTTTAGAATATGATGTGATATATTATTAGGGCTTTTAAGGTGTTACATGTAAATTTTAAATAATTTTAATTTTCAAACTTGATTATTATGTTATTTAAAGAAAATTGAGTTTGATCATAATAATTTACATGTATGCGTGACTCTTTTATTGTTAAAATTAATAATAAGCCCAACGGAGGATTATTAATTGAAACAATTAAAGATTAAGAAAAGTCACATAATGTTACATTTAATAAATAAAGATTTTAATTTTACCCAACGAAAATTAGAATTAAAATTTATTAAATGGAATTTTATTACATAAGTAACATGTTTATTTCGTTTCTGCCCAACGGTGATGCGTGGATAAATGTGTTGTGCATTATTTTATAGGGATGTTATTAGCATATTATTAATTGGACCAACGAAAGATTGATAATTATGCCCAACGTCTCATTAAAATCTATTTTTTGGTGTTGTAAATAGATTTTATGTAACTAACTGCTTGCCCTACAGTTGGTTTTATTATGATTAATTATTAATTATTGTTGTACATTGTGGATTTCTTTTAGTTTTTTGTAAGCATGCTTATGAGCCTGATTATGTTTCTGCATTGACTCCAACTAGTATTTCTGCTTATGTTGCTCATTTGACTACCACTAGATCTCATAAGAAGAAGGTCCATAAAAATGGCAAAGGTTTTAAGAATAAAGATAAACAAATTTCTACTAAAACAAATAAGGCAAATTATTCAGGTGACAACTCTGAGGCAGGTCCTAAATGTCGCTTCTGTAAGAAGCAAGAACATTTTCAGAAAGAATGCCCTAAGTTCAGAGAATGGCTTGAAAAGAAAGGTATATCGTCCTTCAATTATGTAACTTATGAATCCTTTCTAATTGATGTTCCTTCTAATACATGGTGGCTTGACACTGGTGCTATGGTTCACATTACTAATTCATTGCAAGGATTCCTTTCAAAGAAAACACTCCAAAAGGGGAAAGAACCATTAAAGTTGGTAATGGAGAGTCTATACAAGTTGAAGCTGTAGGAACTCTCCCTTTAGTTTTGGATAGTGGTTTCACCTTGTATTTATATGATACTCTTTATGTTCCCAGTATGACACGGAATTTAATTTCTGTATCTAAACTTGACGTTGATGGATTTTCGTTTAAGTTTGGGAATAATAAAATAATTATTTATCATTACTCTCATGTTATTGGTTCTGGCTCTTTAGAGGGAAACCTCTATAAGATAAATTTGGATAATGTCTTTGCTGAATCCTTATTAACAATGAATGTGATAGAAAATACCTTTAAAAGTGGAAATAAGAGAAAACTAGATAATGAGAGTTCTTCAAAATTATGGCATAAACGCTTAGGCCATATTTCAAGAGACAGAATGCAACGTCTTATAAGGGATGAAATTCTTCATTCACTAGATTTTTCTAATTTTGACCATTGTATTGAATGTATTAAAGGAAAATTTATGAAAAAGTAATAAGAAAGGAGCTACTAGAAGTGGTGCACTGCTTGAGGTGATTCACACTGATATATGTGGACCATTTTCTTCAAGAATTGGGGGACATAAATCTTTCATTACGTTCATTGATGACTATTCTCGTTATACTTATGTCTACCTGATTAATGAAAAATCTGAATCACTAAATATGTTTAAAATTTTCAAGGCTGAAGTTGAAAATCAACTTGACCGAAAAATTAAAGTAGTGAGATCAGATAGAGGCGGAGAGTATTATGGTAAACACTCCGATACAGGTCATAGTCCTGGCCCATTTGCCTTATTTTGTCAAGAAAATAGAATTGTCACTTAGTATACAATGCCTGGTACACCACAGCAGAATGGTGTAGCTGAGAGGCGTAATCGTACCCTTATGGATATGGTACATAGTATGTTATGTAATTCCAACTTACCGATATTTTTGTGGACTGAGGCATTAAAGACAGCTGTTCATATTTTAAACCGGGTTCCTAGCAAATCTGTCCCTAACACACCTTATGAAATTTGGACAGGTAGGAAACCTAGTTTAAAATACTTACGAGTGTGGGGCTGTCCAGCTGAGGCTAAGATTTTTAATCCACAAATAAAGAAACTTGACTCTAAAACCATTAGTTGCCATTTCATTGGATATCCTGATAGATCTAAGGGTTTTCGATTTTACTGTCCCTCTCATACCACTAGAATTGTTGAGACTAGGCATGCAGAGTTTTTAGAGAATGGTAATTTAAGTGTGAGTGGTGAGCCTAAAAAAATTGATCTTGAAGAAAACAGGTTTTATGTTCCTAATCCTATAATTCAAGAGGGTGAGGCACAACAACCTCTTATTGAGGCGAATGATGCCACTGAGATAGCTGGGCCACCACCTAATGTTGAACCCCACATTATTGAAAATCATATTCCTAAAATTGTGCAGCCTTTACGTAGGTCCGAAGACCTAGAAAGCCATGAATGATGAGTTGAAATCAATGGAGCTTAATAACGTTTCTCTCCAGTATCCAAGAAAGATTCATTTAGAATAGTCATGGCTTTAGTAGCTCATTATGATTTAGAGCTACATCAGATGGATGTTAAAACTGCATTCCTTAATGGTAACTTGCATAAGAATGTCTATATGACATAACCAGAAAGTTTTTTTTTTATTTTTAAATATAGTAAATTGTTTATTAGTAAAGGGTATCACGAATAATGAATTATTCTGCCAATAATGAATTCATCCATCCACTCCATAAAGGACAAGATACATATTATTTTGTCATTGAAGAATAATGAATTCTACCAGTCACGAATAATGAATTCATCAATTCATTATTCTGCCATTCACTAACTAATTCATTCCGAAGCTTGATAACAAAAGTATTGATATTCTTTTAATATTCATGTTATTTTAAATATAGTAAAGTGACTATTTTAACATATATGGATAAAGTCTGATTTGAAATAATATCAGGACTTTGATTGGAGATTTGTTTACAGGTAGGTGTTTTGTTATATTCAATTTTCTCCAAATTAAGTTGACGATGCAGCGGTCCCAGAGTATGAATTGAAGTCAATTTTGTGAACAGGAACATGAGTATAAAAGAATTATATATATATATATATATATATATATATATATATATATATATATATATATATGTTTCATTATTATGAAACATGATTCCGTTCAATAAAAAAAAATAAAAATTATGCGGAATTAAAATTTATAGCATAATAATCATAATTAATTTATTCTATACAATAACGTAATCATGCACTTGATACCAGATGTTGAATAATTATATCGGAACGTGCTATTGCATAGAATAAAATCATCAATTAAACAATTAGGTACTTACATGAATTGAGAGAAAACATCTTGTATGTATCAAGCTTCCGCTGCGCGTAAGGGTAAAGGTCTTCAATTGCCTCTCTCAATCTTAATGATGGATGTATAGGTGTGTATAAATTTCTTGAGACGGCAACTGGGACCAAACCCTAACTGTTTTATTTATTAGATAGCTAAGGATCAAAATCGTCTATCAAGATTATGAAACCCTAGGGCCCATTATGCCAACTTAATATTAGTAATAATATTTATGGGCCACACAATTAATTACCAAACCCATAAATAAAGTAATGAATTAATACAATATGTAAGCCCAATAATTACATAAATAGTAGAGGCCATATAAGTGAATAAAATATTCTAACAAGACACACGCACTGAAAAAATAACATACAGATTAGAATGGGATAACCAATGATTGATGGAAATTGGTGTTTTTATTTTTGGCTTTGGGGTTGGCAAGTAAATAATTATTCGTACCTACCAAGTACCAACTTTGATTTGTAGTTATAGCGACAATGCCCGGTTACAAAACAAAGCACACACGAATTTTACTGGGAGAAGAAGCCATGACAGTAGATTTTGTTCTCGATCCAGAAATCGCTCACCGATGGAGTTTACCAAGAAGTAACTGTTATTTCAGCGGTGGCAGCATGAGTGGACACCAGCTCCTAGACTTTGTGCCAGCATCTCACTTGGTGGTTCTGTATATTTTTTTGGTAATTATGTTGGTATTCCTTTGCTTTTTAATGAAAAGGAGATTAGCATTTCGCCAATTAAAACATAGACAACCAGTATGGCTAAAACGGTCAGTTGTGGTATGAGGTTTTCTGTATATATTTTTTGACTCCAAGGGGACTTTATGGTGTATTTAACAATGTGTTATAGCAATTTCTAATATTGTTATGCTTAAACATGATTCCAAAATTGGAAAGAATTTTGTTCCTGATCTATTTAAGTGCTACTGGTTGTATGTAATAGGTTTTTCTTGTGGCTAAATTTACTTTTCCTGTCTGGATGTTCTCTTTAACTTTATAAATTGGTGAAGCAAAAAATCTTTTATTATGTAGAAAGTTATTTCATGGTTGGTCTTCAAGATGTAATAATTAAGTGGAAACAATGGATTCCACTGATTTATTGTTTATAGTCAGTTATAAAGTTATTTCATGGTTGGTCTTCAAGATGTAATCAGTGGAAACAATGGATTACACTGATTAGTTGTTTATAGTTGGTTATTTAATTAATTGTGTGTATATCTATATCTATATATATATATATTAGCGATAGTTGCAAAGATAACTATGTCCTTACAATACATCTTCCCCGTTCAATATTTGATCTCATGGTTAAATTAAACCACCGTTCGCAGTTTAGTTGAAAGACGGTCACAAACTAAACTGCATATGACGGCCCACAAGAAAATTACTGAAGTATGCCTAGGGCAATTTGAACTCACGTTTGTAGACGAAATATTCTTTTGTCTCTCTGCTTCTCGCCTTTGGTGCTAGCATCTACTTCCGTTAATATTACAGTGATATGCTGTAGAAGTTACGTCGGTCAATTAATTCTTGGTATTCTCTTTTTCTGCAGGTTTTACGTCCACTCTTGGTGATTTGTACGTGCAGACAAATTCAAGCGTTAACACTAATATATTATATTTTTCAGCTACAGTACTGGTATTTATATTTACAGTCAAATCTTTAAATCTTTGATTTATTTCTTGAGCTTTAGAAGATAGATGTAGTCATGTAGATGAAATATAAAGTACATTAATAATTACTGTATTAATTCTTTCCTTATAATCAACTTTATTGTTGACTATGATCGTCATAAAATTTTGGCACCATCTTCTTCCTTGGAAACTAGTTTGCTTATAAGTTGCAGCAACAAGTCGAAATCATCTTGGGTTTTAATGAGGGCGAGACGGACAAAATGATCATCATCGCTATAAATGCTGCCTTGGCGACCAACAATATTAGCTGTTTTCAGAACTGTATTACAATTTTTATCTTCTTCCCTCTCGCATTTCAGCCATGCATATGCTGCAATGAACACATACTCGTAAGCTTCTCACTAAATTTCTCATAATGAACATGCTATATTTCTTATATACTCAAATTTTGCAAGATATATAGTGGCTTTCAAGAATTTGTATACTAATGTCTTGTGTAGACACATGCTATATATGGGTTCAAAAATTTTACCTAGAGGATTTGGGGCCAGGGATCCTAAATAACGGAGGGGATCCTTGATCCCCAAGTGCACACCCAAAATGTAGAAGCTATGGGAGCCTCCCAAAAAAAATAGAAAGAATTGTAGACTATTATCAGTCACTTATCGTACACTAGAAGAAAGATAAAATTTTATTACACTATTAGCTCATAAAATTTATACTTATTTCCCTAGATAAACAGAGAATTGTAATTGAAGAGAAAACTTTGTTCAAAACTCTGACAATGGGAGTATATCACTAAATGAAAAATGATTTATTGTCCACGTTCACAATGGCATGCGTGATACGATAGTCCTACATCAGAACATGTGGATTGAACTGCATTGTATATCAATTCTCTATTCTACGACAATGAATACCAATAATTTGTCATTACTTTTGGGTTAGCCTATAGGACAAGATGAGCCTTAATGTGGACTCTATTTTTGGCCTCGTTGTTACAACACAAATATGGTGAAGCTTGATTCAAACTTTAATTTATAATGATCCTGCAATTGTAAGATGTGTGAATTTTTTAAGAGATGGTGAAACTGTTAACCGCTGATCGTGAACTAGCTCAAACGTTTTGGGTGAACCACGTAAATTTTGAGTCCGATTGTTTTTCTTTCGTTTTTCTCTTTGCTATAGTTTTTGCTGCGTGACTATTCTCTAACATTTACTACATAAATTTTATAGGATAACTTCTTACCTGGAGATGGTTCTCTAACTCTTTGGAAAAAACTGCAATACTGAGGAAGAATTTGCTGGAGGGAAAAGCATTTCGACATGGCCAAGGCCTTGCTGAGTTTTTCCCAACGTTGTCTCATTGTTTCGTTTGCAAACTCAAATATTTTCTTTCCATTTCCTTCAAGCATTACTTTCATTAGCTTCAAAGCTCTTAATTGAGTATCCCTACTGACACCCATTACAGATATCCTTGTGTAGTATAGCATTCTTTCATATATAGCTTTATCTTTTATAACTGCCCACCTGGAGAACCACAATATATCCCAAGTTAATTAATCCGTGTGTATATTGTTAAAAAAATAACAACTTAGCGAAAGACGAGAAATCGAAAGAAAAATAATTACACACAAGACATAAAATTTTACGTGGTTTGACCAAAGGTTGGGTTACTCCATTGCCAGCGGCAAATGGGTCCCATTATCTCAAAAATCGTATATAATAGAGTGTGAAATCCTTTTCTTATACCTAATTCACTTCGATAGTAGGATCAAATATTACAATCACTTTTAAATCAAAAGGTCGATTATACTTCACCAATATTCATTGGCGGACCTAGAAATATTTAGGTGTGGGGGCGAGTTATAAGTAAAAAATAATCGCCAAATATTTCAAAATAAAATACATATATATTATACAATCATATTTAAAATAATGCGATGACATTGAAAACAACTACCAGTTACAAAAATAAACATTGACAATTATTTTTAAATATATCTCTCAATAGAAGTTGCATACAATAATTGTTAAACCATTTATATAAATAATAAATTGAGGAGATTTATCATTAAAATTTACTTATTTAAGAAGGGTATTTTTTGCCCAAAAATAAGATAGACAAATGGTTTAAGATAACAAGTGATGTAAGATAAAAGCATTAACATTTTCAAAATTATAACTTTTTCTAAAAGACCTTTTTTTAATAAGATTTTCTTAAACTACTAATGCCAAACAAAAATTGACATTAACATGCAACAATAGCACTGACAAACTACTAATGCCAAACAAAAAATTGTGTTGAATTTACAATTAATTACCCGAATCTACTTCCAGCATGGCCAGTAAGTTTAGAAAGTGTAAAGATCATCAGATCTTCGTCAGATGGAGCTGGAATTGCAGTATAATGTGGCCAATAGTAGGCATGATCATGAATGGCAGATGAACCAGGAATAACTGCCTTCTTCAATTGACCATCTGGATTGTTTGGTGAAGTTACAAACTCAATCACATTCCTGTGGCTAGACGCCGTATTCTTCAAATGTGATGCATCACCTTGAAATGCAAAATTAACTGATTTGAAGTACTCTGTTTGCTCCTTATACGGCTGTTAACAAAAAATAAAAAGCCTTCCAAATTAGCATGCCAACATCGATTAGATTAGTTTGTTGCAGGGTAATGCTAGGGATACCCAATGCTTCTGTAATAATAAGTGTATTTGCAGACTCACATGAGACTCCTACCATTATTTGCTTGTGTTAGAACAAACCGAGTTGGGCTTTGTATTGTCGAGCTCAAACTCGTTTAAAAGTTCAACTAGTCGAGTCGAGTTTTAAACGAGTATGGAATTTAATGTACTCAACCTATTTAGTAAATTAACAAGTCGAGCTGAGCTTGGACTTGAGCGAGCAAGAACCTTAGTCGAGTTTTAATCCCAATTGCTTAACTTTTTTACTATAAAAATAAGAAAAATAATTATTGAAGTGCTAAACGAGCCGGGCGGGCTTAAATGAATGTCCACTGTTCGAGCTCGTCTCGTTTAACAAGCTCGAGTCGGACTTTTAGCAAGGCCGAGCTCATGGTCAGCCTGCTTTGTGTCCAAGTCTAGCTTTTGCATACTTGAAAATGTGAAACGAACGCCTACTAATTAAGAACTAACCCCGAAATAAGGAATTGAAGCAAAAACTTTAGCAGGTGAAGATGAATTATCCCCTGAAAGTGCATAAACTGCTGCATTGAGGAGTTGGATTGAGCCAGAGCCAAACACTATATATCTTCCATCTGTAACTGCATTTCTTACTATAGAGTGCAGTTTTCGTATGTGCTTTTCAAGCTCTTGCGATATGAAAGACTGGTCGCTAAAAGTGTAGCTCATACGATGCCACCCTGCTACCACGACGGCGCTGCTGGCTGAATTTTGCATCCAGAAGGGCTCTAAGAATGTAGGATCCCCACTTGAAAAAACAAGACATGGTAAGTACTAGTTTACATTTGTTGAATCTTTGCCTTTTGCTAAAAAAAACTAGTTTATATTTGTTACGACAATTTGCACTAGTAATACATGTTTTATGAATTTCCTTAATCCGCACTGTTAACGCCACAATCTCGTCACGCGCCTCAATCACGAAAAGCACTCTTTATCCTGCACAATGAACACGTCAGCACCGGATCTCGACGGTTTTGGGCCGCCGGGGATCGCTCCGGTGTGAGAATAAGTACAGATTTTGAGAAAAGTGGTTTTACAATGGAGGTTGTGTGCTCTAGTGTCTAGAGAGAAAAATATGTTTCTTACCCCGTCTGTGTAGTGCCTTTTTCCCTTTTATTGTCTCATCACCTTTGCATGTTTTCCCCCGATGTCTTCGTCAATTGGCTGCATGCAGGCTTTTTTCTACTTGCTTTTCCCCCAGTCAACATTATGTCAACTCCTCATTAATGAAGGTGGCTTAAGACGGCTGGGCCCATCACCTCAATCAGCCGCCTGCTAATCTCACAGATTAGGGGTAATCTTTAGTCTATAAACTGCCACCTGTCATCCACTACCAGCTTCAATCTAGAGTTTATCTAAATGATCTTTTGGATAGTAGCCCAATACTCCAACAGTAAAAATGGGTCTGACCCGGAAAGCCCATAATGAATAAAAATTGACCGGCCCAAAATATTTACGGCCCAACATTGCCCCCTAGTTTTTCGTTAAACAAAATGTTTAATGAAAGAGTATAGGAACCTGGGTCAATTATTAAGGAGAATTCCCACAGACTCAGCAAAGCCCAATTGATAAAAGGCCCATGCTTACATGCAGACCCCTTCAAATTAAAATCGGATACCCACTTTTCGAGTTTCAAAGACAAATGATAGCTTCCTCAATTCCAAGAGCATACGCCAACTATGCACCTTCATTATGATATTCATTGAATGCGCAGCCTTTGGGCTTCGTGTACATCCGAAAAGATAACTCTATAAATCTTTGAAATCTCTAATTCGAACAGTTTTACTTGTTTATTTGAAATTCGAAATACTTTAGCTTCCTTCTTCTTCTTACTCCGGTCTTCTTCTCAATTTGTCTGTCAACAATGGCTTCCCAAAACACCGGTAACACCATCCCAACTGCGAAACCCAAATTGAAACCATCCTCCAGCAAGACCGTTCCCACCGATTCAATCAAAGACGTTCCTCCAGAGACGCCTTTCGATTTTACCGACTATAAAAAATTCGCCCATGCCAATACCCCTTCCTCAGCTGTCGATTCCGATATATTAGCCATCCGAGATCGGTATCAGATCCCCCCCAATTATCAACTACGAGCCCCCTTGCCCACTGAACGTATGTATCAACGCCCAGAGGGTTTTGTTGCTATGCCCCTCACTCTTTTGGAGAAGGGCCTTCGGTTCCCTCTTCACGCTTTTGTTTTGAACATGCTAGGATTTCTAGGGGTTGGGTTGGCCCAACTAGTCCCCAATTCTTACATTTATGTACTCGCGTTTGCCGCGTGGTGCTTCGAGAAAGGTATCCCCCCATCTATTGATTTTTTCTTTTCTCTCTTTGTGGTGGGCCAATCTAGGGAAAAAGGGTTCAAGGGGCTAAGCAAACCGTCCAACGTCAAGATTGAACGAAGATCTTTAATAGACACCCCTTCAAGCAACAGAGGGTGGCATAAGGATTGGATCTTTATCAATGGACCGGATATTTCCTCCATCCCTGACTGGACCACTATCCCTATTCTTTCTCCAGACTTTGGCGATCTCACGCAGGAACGGGGGAATGAAATGGTGAAGCTGTTGAATAAACTCCCTCTGAAAGAATGGAGCTTCGGACTCCTTGGCAAACAAGCGTGGTTATATGACCATAAGCGTAAGTTCTGAAACCATCCTCTGTGCAAATTTATTCAAATTTCTCTCAACAATCGTTCTAAAGTATTACTTTCTGTTCTTTCGTAGTATCTTTGATTAAGCCTACTTCCATTGATCGGATGGATTTGAAAAAATTCCTTTCTGCCAAATCGGTCTCGGCTTCTACCGAGGCCGAGGATACGGAGGCTCAAACCTCTGAAGCCCAACATGCAGATCCTCCTGCTGTAGAAACACAAAATGCAGAAGCTCCAATAGAAGAGATTCCAACTACTATTCCTCCAACATATGAGCCAATCTTTCCTGAAGGGACAAGCCGACCCCGAAAGAAGAAACGTGCTGCCAAGAAGCAAAAATTCAATCCCGATCCCGCCCTTACTGGAAGCCTCCTGGATATGCCCACTGAGCAGCGTACCAAAATTCTTTATACCAAGAAGCGAAAGGCAAAAGCCAAGATTACCCCCCTTACCACCGAAGAGTTGAGAATACCCGCTTCTTCTTCCGGTCGGCCTCTTCCTAATTCAGCCGATACTGATGAATTTGAGGCTGAACAAAGTTCCCCCCTTGTCCGAAAAAGAAGAACCATTTCCCATGATCAACTACCTTCATCCCCCATTAGACAACCAACGCCTTCGCCCAGGCAAGAAGTATCTTCTTCGCCTCCCTTGTCATCCTTTTATGGTCCTAAGCCGGGAGCTCCCCGTTCACCCAGCTTATGGCCGGATCAAAGGGAAGATTTTCCTTTACATCTTTATGGATCATTTGTTTTGGATACTGATAACCACCGCTTTGGCAACAGCTCTGTTTCTGACTTGCTCGAAGAGGGCATGATCAATCAGGCTAGAGTGAGTACATATTGTATCTGCCTTAGTCCATGGGTATTTTCTTTGAATTTTTTCTAACCCCAAATAACTGCAGGCAAATGGAATTTTCGGGCGTCTTCATCAAAATATAAAGAAACCAAAGCCGAAGAAGAAGCGGCCCGAAAAGAAAACGCCATTTTAAAATCTGCCTTGGCGAAGGAGAGGAGTGAACACGAGAACCTCCGCTTCAACTGTAAAGGCCTTCAAAATGATCTCGCCAAAATGAAAGAAAATCTAGAAGCGGCCGAAGCTCTTCAACAAAAGACTATTGATCAGAATGCAGAGTTGCGACGGTCCAACGAGCAACTAACTCAGAACAACCGAAGTCTGGCCGAAGCGGTTGCCGAAGCTAAAGCTTCTGAAGAACGACATCTTCATCTGCGATGTAGGGTCGAAGCAGAACTTCGCGATCTCAAACTGGCTGGCCCTCCTCTCACTGATGAGCTTCGTCATGAAATCCAAAATGAATATCGCAAGTCTCCGGTGCTGACCAAAGAAATTTTGAAAATGTATACTGAAGGATATGAGGTGGCTCGAGGCAAAGACAGGGCTAAATTGACTGCCGCTTCACTCGACCCAACTCTCCTTAATTCCTCCGAAGATGAAGATGAAGAGTAGTATTAAAGACCGCCTGTCTTCTTATTTTCATGTTTAATATGTATGAACTTGGTGAAAATTTTTCACTTTAATATTGTACCATTAGTCTCCCTCTTTATATTATATTTTATCCCTTATTGCTTCTTTTTCAAGTCGAAATAGTATCGTCATTTAAACGATATGTAATTTAAGCTCAATACTTCAAGTAAAATCAAACAACAATGTAAGACGAAACTTACGCATTACCGGAGAATACTATACGTCATTGTTAGACTAAATAATCCATCAATCTTATTAGTTCCGAAGAACTTTATAATGTTATTCGGCTTCATAACAATCGGATAATCCTATTCCTCCCCGAGAGTCGAAGAAGTTCGTCTCAATAAATATTCCGCTTCGCCACTCGGAATCAAAGGGATCCAACCTTATAACTGGTGACCACGTTCTCTCCGAGAGCCGAACGGGTTCAACCCAAAAGATATTCTGCTTCGCTACGAGGAGTCGAAGGGATCCAACCTTATAACTGGTGACCACGTTCTCTCCGAGAGCCGAACGGGTTCAACCCAAAAGATATTCCGCTTCGCTACGAGGAGTCGAAGGGATCCAACCTTATAACTGGTGACCGCGTTCTCTCCGAGAGCCGAACGGGTTCAACCCAAAAGATATTCCGCTTCGCTGCGAGGAGTCGAAGGGATCCAACCTTATAACTGGTGACAGCGTTCTCTCCGAGAGCCGAACGGGTTCAACCCAAAAGATATTCCGCTTCGCTACGAGGAGTCGAAGGGATCCAACCTTATACAATGGCTGACCATCGTTCTCTCCAAGAGCCGAACAGGTTCAACCCAAAAGATATTCCGCTTCGCTACGAGGAGTCGAAGGGATCCAACCTTATAACTGGTGACCACGTTCTCTCCGAGAGCCGAACGGGTTCAACCCAAAAGATATTCCGCTTCGCTGCGAGGAGTCGAAGGGATCCATCCTTATACAAGCTGGCAACCTCGTTCTCTCCAAGAGCCGAACAGGTTCAACCCAAGAGATACTCCGCTTCGCTACGAGGAGTCGAAGGGATCCATCCTTATACCAAGCTGGCAACCTCGTTCTCTCCAAGAACCGAACAGGTTCAACCCAAGAGATACTCCGCTTCGCTACGAGGAGTCGAAGGGATCCAACCTTATAACTGGTGACCACGTTCTCTCCAAGAGTCGAACGGGTTCAACCCAAAAGATATTCCGCTTCGCTACGAGGAGTCGAAGGGATCCAACCTTATAACTGGTGACCACGTTCTCTCCGAGAGCCGAACAGGTTCAACCCAAAAGATATTCCGCTTCGCTACGAGGAGTTGAAGGGATCCAACCTTATAACTGGTGAATAAAAACCTCTATTGGAGAGACAAAGAGAGCCATCTTTATTAATAATTGTCGTTGTAGTTACAGCCTTTCATATTTTAATACTAACCCTACTGAAAATATTTGCGGAGTCTCCCGGCATGCCAAGTATTTTTGATTTCAGACCCATCTAAAGTTCGCAGCCGGTAGGTTCCGGGTTTTGATACACTGATGACTTCATAAGGGCCCTCCCAATTTGGCATGAGTTTACCCATATTCTGAGGGGTAGAAGCTTCTACTTCCCGGAGAACTAAATCCCCAACTTCGAATCTTCGAAGCTTTACACCTTTGTTGTAGTATTTAGCCACACGACGTTGATATGTGGCCAACTTTATCAAGGCTGCCTCTCGAACTTCTTCGATCAGATCTAAGTTAACTCTGAGTCCCTCATCATTGTATAATTCTTTAAATTGACTGACTCGAAGACTTGTAGATCCAATTTCTATCGGAACTAAAGCATCAGTACCGTATGCTAGCCTAAATGGGGAATCTCCCGTCGTAGTCCTTGGTGTAGTCCGGTAAGCCCATAGCACGCTAAGTAATTCTTCGGGCCATCTACCTTTGGCGTCATCCAGCCTTTTCTTGATTCCATTCAGGAGTATTCTGTTAGTTACCTCAACTTGTCCATTAGATTGTGGATGGGCAACTGAAGTCTTTCGATGCTGAATCCCTAACTCTTTCAGAAATGCCTCAAATTTTGATCCCACGAACTGGCGCCCATTATCTGAAATTACTGCCATAGGGATTCCAAATCGAAATACTACTGACTCTTTGAAAAACTTCAAACATTCCTGTTCTGTTATCAGCCGAAGAGGTTTCGCCTCTACCCATTTAGTCATATAATCAATTGCTACTATAACAAAACTGACCTGGCCTTTTGCTTTTGGAAGAGGGCCCAGTATATCTACCCCCCAGACAGCAAAGGGTATAGGAGATAAAACCGAGTATAACTCCTCTGGTGGCTGATGTGGGATCGAACTATTCAGCTGACATTTGGGGCATCTTTTCACATAATCAGTAGCCTCTTTGAAGATTGTCGGCCAATAAAACCTTGGCGAAGTACTTTATAAGCTAGCGACTTCGCGGCCATATGATCACCGCAGATACCTTCATGGACCTCCCGAAGAGCATATTCAGCTTCAGACGGGACCAGACACTTCAGTAGTGGAGAGGAATAAGCTCTTCGATACAGATCTCCATCAATCAGTGTGAAGTTTGCGCTCTTGTATCTTACCTTTTTAGCCAACATCTGATCCGAAGGTAGTGCGCCATCTGCTAAATAGTTTATGTATGGAGTCATCCAACAATTTGACTGTTCTATGCATATTACTTCCTCTTTTGGATGCTGGCTTGTTTCAGGATTTCCAAGTAAACGATCCCTTCGAAAGTGCTTGATTCAGCAGTGGCTAGTTTCGATAATGCATCAGCGTTGAAATTATCAGTTCGACCGACACTTTTAAATACACATGAGCCAAAGTGTTGAAGTCGATCTTTCAATTCTGCAAGATATCTAACCATTTTGGAGCCTCGAGCTTCGTACTCTCCCGAAACTTGCTTGATGACTAGTTGAGAATCACTGTAAATGATCAGCGTCTGAACTTCTAGACTATGAGCCAGACGCAATCCAGCTAATACCGCCTCGTACTCAGCCTCATTATTTGTTGCCTTGAACTCAAATCTGATGGCCTGCTGTATTTTGAATCCCTCCGGGCTTGTCAGAATTATCCCGGCACCACCGAGATCCGAAGTAGAAGATCCATCTACATATAAAGTCCAAGAATCGTGCTCCTGTTGAAGTATGGCCACTGTTTCCGGAGATTCTACCATTTCGGTCATGCTGCCATCAGCCTCAGGAAATGAGCATTCTATCACAAAATCAGCCAAGGCTTGGCCTTTAATAGCTGTCCGGGGATAGTACTCTATGAAGAACTGAGACAATTCCATCGTCCACGCAGCAAGCCTTCCAGAAACCTCTGGCCTCCTTAACACCTTCTTTAGTGGTTGGTCTGTGTACACCACTATTATCCGACCTTGAAAGTATTGCCGAAGCTTTCTACTAGCAACGATCAAAGCAAAAGCAAATTTCTCAAGGTTTGGATACCTTGTTTATGCATCCCTAAGGGCGTGATTTACATAGTAAACCGGGTGCTGCTTACCCCCAATTTCCCGCACCAAGACTGCTCCTACGGCCAATGAACTTGCAGCCAGATACAAATACAAAGGTTCCGTAGGAACTGGCTTCACTAACAGAGGTGCCGAAGATAAGTACCTTTTGATGCCTTGGAAAGCTTCCTCACATTCCGAAGTCCATTGGAAGGTCTTCGCATTCTTCGGCCCTCTCAACGTGTTAAAGAACGGCAGGCACCTTTCTGCTGACTTAGACATGAATCGTCGCAACGATGCTATTCGACCAGTTAAACGTTGAACATCCTTGTATGACTGGGGTGATTTCATGTCTAAGATAGCCTGGATCTTCTCTGGATTGGCTTCGATACCTCTCTTACTGACCAAATATCCCAAGAATTTGCCTGCCCCCAGTCCGAAAGTGCACTTAGTAGGATTCAGCTTCAATTCATAACGGCGCACCGTCTGGAAACATTCTTCTAGATCATCCAGATGAACACGACCCGACATGCTTTTAACAATCATATCATCAACGTAAACCTCCATATTCTTGCCTAGCTGCTTCTCGAAGATATGGTTCATCATCCTTTGATATGTAGCTCCCGCATTGATTAATCCGAAAGTCATTTTTTTGTAGGCGTACACCGACCGATGAGTAATGAAAGCTGTCTTTGGTATATCTTCTTTACACATAGAAATTTGATGATAACCTGAAAAAGCATCCATAAAACTAAGAAAAGCATACCCCGAAGTTGCATCAATGAGTTGGTCGATATGAGGCAGAGGATAGAAATCCTTCGGGCAGGCTTTATTCAGATCGGTGTAATCTATACAAACTCGCCACTTGCCATTATGCTTCTGTACCAGGACCACGTTGGCCATCCACTCTGTATAATCGATCTCGAAGATGAAATCTGCGTCCAACAACTTAGTGATCTCCTCATCAATTATCTTCTGTCTCTCCAATGCGAAGAGTCTTCTCTTCTGTCTAACTGGCTTCTTAGTTGGATCCACTTGCAATCTGTGCTCCGCTACTTTTCGACTTACTCCCGGCATGTCACTGGGGATCCAAGCAAAGACATCGGCATAGCATCTAAGCAACTTCAGCAGGCTTGTTCGAAAAGGTTCTGGAAGTCCCGAACTGATTTTCACTGTTTTCTCTTTCTTCCCCGGAATCAACTCGATCTCTTCGGTATCCTCAACGGGCACGACTAAAGGTTCGGTTCCGCTTTCTGTAAACGGTTCCACCTCAATGGCCATTGTATGCTTCAGTTTACTGACCCCTACCCCCGAAGTGATTAGAGCATTCGATAGCACCTCCTTGCTAAGTCCAGATCTCCCGCCACTTCGCCAATTCCGTGGGATGTGGGAAACTTAATTTTAAAGTGGGGTATTGAAGTAACCGCCTGTAGAGCTGTCAAAGTAGGTCTCCCCAAAATAGCGTTGTAGGCAGAATCAACATGCACAACATAAAATTTACAAAGGATTTGAACCTGTTGGGGAACTGTCCCGAAGAAAACTGGCAGCTCGATGGTCCCTGCTACCTTGACGGGATCGTTGCTGAAACCATACAGAGGGGCCTCCTGCCCAATCTCCATCTTCTGGCCATCTGTAGGCATTCGGTGATAAGCATGAGCATACAATATATCCACCGAAGAGCCATTGTCAATCATCATCCTCTTCATATCTACAGAACCTACTTGGGCCGTGATTACCAAGGCTCCTTCATGTGGTTCGATAGGTTCCGTAGGGAAGTCTTCATCTGTAAAGGAAATTATGGAACCCGGATATGCCCTTTCGACCTTCGTAGGCTTATCTGCCAGAGACATCACAGAGTCCAGATACCCTCGTCTCTTCTTACCTGCAACCTTTCCTGTGTTCCCCCCAGCTATCACATCCACAACATGCCGTACCGCTTGGTTTGGCACTGGTTGGACAGGCTGGGCGGCTTGAGCCAACTCCTTATTCTCCGGTTGATTCCTTTGTTGTTCCCGCCCTGTTACATAATGTATCAAAGTACCACTTTGAACTTTTCTCTCAATAAATTCCTTCAAACTCCAGCAGGAATTTGTATCATGCCCAACCGCCCGGTGGTAATTACAATATAGGGCAGGATCTCAGGACCCTGGTCGAAGGTTGTTTTTGGGCGTTTCGAAGTACGGTTGATTTTTAATTTGTTCCAAAATGGTGGCCCGATCCGTGTTAAGTTGTGTGTATACCTTGTTCACCTTTTGAGTCGGAATGGGTGGACGATCTCCCCTGGGCATCCAATTACTACCATACCTTTTCTGGTTCCCTTCGGATCGATCATTGCCGGTATTATTTCTTCTCTGACTAACGTCTTTCTCCTTTACTTTTTCCGAGGAGCTTTGTTTCAAGCTAGCCATTGCTTCTTCCACCACGATGAAACCTTCGGCCTTTTCAAACGCTTCGGCCAGACTTTTTGGATGTTTGAACATCAGCTTTTTCACTAATATTTTCTGATTTCACTAGATCTAATCCGTTCTGGAATAACCCTACAGCCTGAAGATCGTTAAGATCTGAAACCTGCCCTACAGCTTCTCGGAATCTCTTCACATACTGCCCCAGAGTCTCACTCGGATATTGCCTTACTTGGGCCAACGATCCCGTGGGTCTCCCTCTTCTCTTATTGCTCCCGAAGCGAGCATGGAATTTGTCACACAAATCCGCCCATGACGCAATCGAATCTGAAGCCAGAGCCCCCATCCATTGCCTTGCGTCCTTTCTTAATGTTAATCCGAATGTCTGACATTTAGCTGCGTCTGAATAGTCGTAATAATCCATTAATCTGTCAAATGCTTGGCTATGGTCAAACGGATCTCCAGAACCATCATAACTTTCCATATGAGGCAACTTTTTGCTGGGATCAGCTTTCTCTTTAAGAATTTCAGATGAAAAGGGGGACGCCTTTTTATCCGAAGTCTTCCTCCCTTGTTGATCCTCTGCTAGCTGCTTCCGAAGCTCCTTTATTTCTTTCACTAGGTCTTCCACCAACCCGGATGAAGAAACAACCTCCTTCCTTGGAGAAATCGTCTTATTGTGTCTAATCCGATCTTTTTCATCCGGGTTAAACGATGTCGAAGGACTTCGTCTCGTACTTCGACCAGAGCGAGAACTCCCTGTATGGTGTATCCTCTTCGAATTCCTTGGAGAAGGACTTCTAGATCGGCTTCGTCGCCCATCTCTTCTACCGCTTCTATGGTACTCAATACGAGGCGTCCTTTTCGAAATCTCGAGAGAATATTCTTGTGATATACTTCGTTTCTCATCGGGAGAATGACTACAAGTCTCACTATTGTCTCGCTTGGAGTATTCATTCCTCCTTGCTCTTCGACCACGTGATTTACCCCTTCTTCCCGGTCGAGTGTAACTGAAAGCTTCGTCTTTTTTCTCGGCCGCAAGAACCATCTGTTTAGAAATCTCCTCTCTCTGCTGCAGAAGTGCTTTCAAAGCTGTGTCGGTCTCTTGAGCCTTCTTTGCCAAGACAGAAATCTTGTCTGTATGGCCTTCTCGATGCCGGGCCTTGAGTGGTGTATCCATCATCTTTTTCCGATCGTTATCGGAACCTTTGCTAGCAGTAGAAAATAACTTCCTCTTGGCATCCCCATGGTCTCTAGCTTGAGAACCTCCTAGTACCCTCTGTGACTCAAGTCTGTCATGAATACTTTTTGAGGATCCTAGTCTGTCTTTCACCGAAATCCTTTGCAGAGAAAAACTAGCGTCCGTTGGCTGTCCCTCAGCCGTGATCGTTTTACTTTTTACCATAGCTTCCGACGTAAGATGCTTAATACGTTGTGATTGAAAATCAGAAACACTAAGAGCCCTCCTTCTAGCGCCAATGTTAACGCCACAATCTCGTCACGCGCCTCAATCACGAAAAGCACTCTTTATCCTGCACAATGAACACGTCAGCACCGGATCTCGACGGTTTTGGGCCGCCGGGGATCGCTCCGGTGTGAGAATAAGTACAGATTTTGAGAAAAGTGGTTTTACAATGGAGGTTGTGTGCTCTAGTGTCTAGAGAGAAAAATATGTTTCTTACCCCGTCTGTGTAGTGCCTTTTTCCCTTTTATTGTCTCATCACCTTTGCATGTTTTCCCCCGATGTCTTCGTCAATTGGCTGCATGCAGGCTTTTTTCTACTTGCTTTTCCCCCAGTCAACATTAAGTCAACTCCTCATTAATGAAGGTGGCTTAAGACGGCTGGGCCCATCACCTCAATCAGCCGCCTGCTAATCTCACAGATTAGGGGTAATCTTTAGTCTATAAACTGTCACCTGTCATCCACTACCAGCTTCAATCTAGAGTTTATCTAAATGATCTTTTGGATAGTAGCCCAATACTCCAACAGTAAAAATGGGTCTGACCCGGAAAGCCCATAATGAATAAAAATTGACCGGCCCAAAATATTTACGGCCCAACACCTTTGATCCACCTTGAAAAGCTAGCTATCCAAGGGGATAGGCTAAGGCCTGTATCAACCCACACCAAGTTACATTTGCAACCGATGTGGTTTCTTACGGTCTAGTATAGAGTTCGCATCATTGATCCGTCATTTGGATTGACACTTTGACGAGACCCGAAGTCCAATAACTGAAGTCCGATCGTCAAAAGCTGGAGTTGTAACGTGTTATAGCATGCCGAAGTCCGAATATGTAACAACAACAAATGCCATGAATCCCTGATGTTGTGGGTCTTTAATATAAGTCAAGTTTTTGGAGATTGTTTAGCCCTTAAAATTGAACTTTAAAGGTGAAGGTTCCATATCTTCCATTTTGAAATGAAAACAGTTTGTGGTGGAAAATGTTCAATTGTTGTAGCTCACGCTTTCATAATTAGTTTTTAGTTTACAAGCATTTCTCTAGATATATATCACTTGTATAATTTCTAAAATATAAAGCAAGATCGCCATTTATTTGCGTTTATATTTTATTTATTCTAAATATGTGATTGTAATTTTAGGCAATTTTTAATTGTTTGTCGATCTTTTACTTTTTTTGAAATATGAGTACCTAATTAAAATTATTTTGTGAATTAAAGTATTTATTTTTGACTATTTATTAAATAAAATTACCGTATTTTTAAAATTGGTGATACCATATCTAAATTTTACAAGAGAAGGAAGAGTTTAAAGAAAATATTGAGGTTGTCAAAAGTTCCTCCATTTTGTATGCAATTAAGCCCCTTTGCGCCTAGTCTGGGCCTACTCTAAATGGGCTAGGCATGGCTAAATTTAACCATGAATTTCTGGCCAGTAAATGTCCGCCGTCAAGGATACATGCTCACTGCAGTCCAGCCCACATTCAGTTTGCAAAAATGAGTACTGTTGATATCATATTTCCAACTCGTCAGCTTCTGTTCATAAAATTAAAGCCCATTTGAGGGCCTGATTTAGCAATAGAATTTAAGAATTTTTTTGGCAAAACATATAATTTGCTAACTTAGCCTGGGCGATTGTTTACTCAAAATATATATCCCCGAAAAGTAACCTGTGAGGAACAAAGGGATGAACTTCTTGTTAAACTTGACCCAATATCTTATGCAAGAATTGACCATGTTAGGATATGGTTTTATTAAGCTGGGTCCAATAAACAAAAACACTAAATATTTTATGGAAATATAACTCATAGAAGCCTAAAAAGACTTTTTCATGAGAAGCCCAATTAGCCAACAATATGATCAAGACTTATTGTCTTTTTATATATTCTAGTTGATATAGTTTGAAAATTTTATTAATTAAAGCATAAGAGTATTCATAACAGTTTCCCTAATCAACTCTCTATTCCCAATTTTGAAGAATATATCAACATATCATTATTCAACAATTTCTTTATCCTTATTTGAGTCTCTATTTTAATCCCTATATAGAATTTTACTCCCCAGTATAAGGGAGTCAAAAGACTATTATCTATATATACAAAATGACATTTTACACCCTCATTTAATTGGACATCTCATCAGTCATACACATCTTGATATTTTTTACTACTTCAATATTTTCAAATTATAAAATTAATATTGACTTATTTTTTAAAAATTAATTTCAAACATATTCCAATTTAAAATTGATATAAATTTATTTAATTTATATCAATATAATTATAAATATTATAAAAGTACTAATAATTATAAAATTTATTATTTTCAAAATTTAAATTAATCATATTAAATTTAAATTTAAAAATATCACAAATTAATTTTTTAAAAGTTAATATTGATATTATGTACATTTGCAGCTACAATCCATTCAATACACACTCCATAAATTATTTAAAATTTAAAATAAAATAAAAATTATTTTACAGTAAAATATAATTGATAAATTATACTGTCTCTTTTATAAATTATAAAATTATTATTAATTTGATGTTTTGACGGTTGGAACTTTCAAATTTTAACTTTTAAATTTAAAATTTTATTATTTAAAGAATTAATATAAGGAACCTGTTGGGTACATAGTGAAAAAATTGAATCCCTATTTTACAGAATGACATAATATACTGCAGAGTAGGGATACAAATAAAAAAACTGTTGTGAATGCTCTAAGAACATCCACTCAGTCTTATTTCATCAAACAGTTGAAATGCACTAACCAACCTAATTAAGTAGCAATGCTATATGAATAATTATGGAAAATTTTTAGATTTCACTTAAATTATGAATCCTCAAAGTAGTAATACAAAGTAGAAAAAACTACTAAATTTTGATATATATGTGGCGAACTTCGAAGTCAAATATAACTGGCCGGAGTATGGGACTAATTGAACTCTATTATAGATTGAAGAAATGGAAAATACCCAAGAGCATGTGCTAATTTAATGGCTGTAACAATTCTTGGATGCAATGGAACCTGTTTCAAACACAATAAATTGGTAAGCCTATTTTATCACAAATATGAACTGATAAACCTAAAAATAACTTATATGAGGTGTAAAACATTTGCTTCTGAGCTTTTCTTTAGATTCAATCCCCATGTTCTTATTTTCTTTCTCGTTTGTATTTATAGCACACAATTTTCCATCATACAAATATATATAATGTCGGAAATAACAAACAGCATAAAGACAATACTGAATAGTTGACTATCATACTTGTCTACTGCAAGTCCCCAACAGAAAAACAAAATGCATTTCACGTATAATGACCAAGTATCGATTCAATTTTTGAAAAAGCAATTGGTAAAAAAATATAACAATTTCATAATAGATTTTTACATATTAAACTTAAAGCAAATAATAGGAAAGGAAAAGAAAAACACTATAGAAATGCAAAATATTTTCTATCCGAAAATTACTTTTGGTGAAATTAAAAATAACCTCGAAAAAACAAATGCAAAATGAACCACCAAATAAGATGATGTATTCACTTTTACTTCTGATTTATTCATTGTTTTGGTCATGTAACGATTGTTGTTGGTTAAGTAAAAGAAGCTGCCACTTTTCCCTAGAGAGGAGAGTTCTCGAAGGGCCTCACTCCCACAAATGGATAACATGTAATCAGCTGCATCTACCTTGAATAACTTTCTTAAAGTCCTAATCATAGTATACAAACAGAACAGAAAATAGCAATGTTGTAATAAAGAGCATACATAAGATCCTGTTTTAAAAGGAGAGTTGGTTCACCTGAAAACTAATGGACAATAATCTTTACATCTGAATTCACAAGACTGGTGTGGTGGGGTGTATTTGGATTCTAATGTAAAATGTTTGTTGTATCTTTTGGTTTCTTGTTGATTTCCATTTGTGGAACAGAAATTTCAACTGTGTATGCCGTTTTGTTAATTTGGTATGTTGATTAAAGACAACTATAAGCCTCACCGGTAGAGTATGTAAGGGCTAATAAGCAGCTTCGAAAACTAAGTAGCTCAATGGATCTTATAAATGGGTTGAGAGCCAAACAGAAGGTAATAATCTACTGCTATGATCAGAATGAACAATTATTTATTCCAAAAGCTTTTTAGAAAATAAGATTTTCACATATCTTCGTGTTGAATGCCTATCAAACACTCCACATAACTCTGACTTTGGTCAGATTATCATGAATATCAACAAATCCATATAACTTGTACAATAAAAGTAATCAAATTGTGAATGTAATCAAAATTTCACAATCTAAACAACAATAAATTTAAAATATTAACAAAAATAAACAAACCCATCAAAATTATACTCAAAAAGCAATCAAATTTGGAATGTAAAAACAAATTCATACCTTCTTCTTTCCAGCTAGTAAATGATCTTGCTTTCCAGCAATTCATTCCAACCCCAATGGCTCCAGAATTTGTCAACAAAAAAATTACATAATCTATGCAAACTAATCCTAATCAGCGGGCAGAACCAATTTTTGCATTACATCCCATTAAAGTTTAAAATGTCAATTTACAACTTATCAAACATGTGGTGAGCAAGAATTATGTAATCTATTAGTACATAACAACTCGACAAAGAATACCACATTACAATCCCAATAATAAAATCAATAACCCAAACTGAAATTCGATTCATATGAACACAGTTATATAAACATAAACATAATTAAAATCTCATAGAAACCCACATCAAAAATCATACCTTATCTGTGAATTGTTAACTAAAAAATCATAATCCGCCTTGTTCATCCCCTTGCCGGAGTTAACCTCGTCCTCGTCGCCCGAAAACCCCTAACCTCACCCCTAAAAACTTTACATCAACCGCTTATTTAGCTTTCATTTTTTGAGGTTGTGGCTTATTTTGGAGAGGAAGACCAAGAGAGATTGTAAAATTAGGGATGTGAGAATCGCGAGATTGTGAAATTGGGGAGTGGGAGGACGCTCTGGTTCTCAGCAAGTCAAATATCAAATCATTAGAAGATGGAACGGAAAAAGGACATGGAAGAGAGAATTCGAATTATATCTATAATTTAAGATTTCCTCGAAATTGGATATGAAAGAGAAAGAGGAAGATGTCGATTGAATGGAAAAGAAGATGAAGTCGACTTAATTTAACCGAGATGAATCATCAAATTAACTGAGTTGAAGAAAATGATTTTTCAAATTGATTTGATTTGCTGATGTCATTTGACGTCATCCTTGGACGTGCCTTTATATATAAGAATTGATAGGATCATACACATAGGTAAAGTAATCTCTCTAGACTAATAGATATCATATATAGTTGAATGTCTAAAAATACTATAGATTGACACACTTGATACAATCCTAATCAGCAAGTTATTTATATGTGGGCAATATATTATCATATGCTTTATAACCATCAAGCTTGGAAATTAAAACAAGTATTATTTGGGCCTTTTTAACTTTACATAATTAGATTACATGCAAAGGAAAGCAGCAAGTTTCACGTGGCAAAAGATCTTAACGTGGCAAGAATTTTGGGATTTTAGGAAAAAAATATTTTGTTTCCTAAAATATTAGGCAGATTCTATTAGCCTAATTTTTAGGGATTTGTTTACAGATACTTATCAAATTCTATTATAATTAGGATTTCTTTTCAGTTTAGATTTATTTTCTAAATAAGGTTTCTATTATTTTATAGAAACAGGAATTTCTTTTCCAAATTGATTTCTACTTCCTTGTAGAAATTAAGGTTATAGTTTGTAATTCATATTAGGATTAGGATTATTTTGAGTAGTATAAATAGAGGTCTCGATTGATGTAATTGAAACACTTCATTCATTATTCAATATACTTGTGAGGTTATTCTCTACTTTTGGTTCTTTGAAGAATTCCTAAGTTATTTTTTTAGTTTTTCTTTGATATTCAACTTTGACTTATCATACAATAATACATAGTTGTGTGTGACATCTTCTACCGCATCAATCTTCGATTGTACCGAAATTATCGCTTCAATATAAGCGAAGGGTCAAGGTGTCGTTGGTGTCCATTCAACGCAGATTTTCGAATGCGAGCAATTGTACCAATATTACCGTCTACATATAGGCGAGGGGTTAAGGTGTTGCAAGCAATCCATCCTACAACTTTGCTAGAAACGATCAGGGCGACGACCACCTCACGCAAGCGTGCAGTGGAGTCTATCAACACTGGAGGGGTTCCCGGCGACTCCGGTCGTTGGTCACATTGTGCTCTGTTGTATATAGGTTTACAATTTGAATACATCTTACTTGGTAAAGAATATGACATCAACAATGACGCTAGAAAAAGGACTTGAACCTCCGACCTTGTGATTAACTATGGATAATATGTGTTTGCGTTTCAGAAAGTACCTTCTTTCAAGAGGAATATTTGCGGCATGTTAAGGCCTAGAAAAAAATATTACTAAAAAGAATACAAAAATTAATGGCAAAAAGCACCTTTACCCCATTGTGGTCGTCGAGTTGTAAACAGTGAGCCATTGTACTTTAAAAAAATACAATTGACCCACTGTGCTTTTTAAAAATTTAAAACCAGGTCATTCCGTCAAATTTAATGGATGTATGCTTATTTCTTACATGGCATTTAAAAAAAAGAAATTCAAGAAAATGACATGGAATCAAATAAGCAGACACACATGGATATGGTATGCAAATGCTAAAAATGAGGTGGAGAATATTTATAATATGTATAATATTAAAATAAAAAAAGTTAAAATATGTATAAACTTAAAATAATAAGATAAAAACAAATCTTTACTCCCTATAAACATTTCTTCATAGTCGATCAAAACAAAATCATCATTCCCTATAATTTTCTTATAGCATACATATATAAGTTTGGGGTTCTTCTTCACAACTGATCAAAAAAAAGAGCTTGGCATAAGGGTTTTCAGATAAAAAGCTACGATCTTGTTGCCCCTTTTGGTGTCGAGTAACAGAACATCGCGACTCCACTAGCTTGTTGTCGTCCCATTTTTTGACCCGGTCGCCGGCGAAGGAGGAAAGAAGGCAAATCTGGCGGCCAGCTAAAAAATAAAACACCCCATTAACCACCACCCCAAGATTGTCTCTGGAGACCCAAATCATGAATGCATATGTATATATCTACATATATATTTATACACTCCAATATTATATAAGCACAGAGAGAAAATGGTGTCTGTACTTTGTACTAGATGGGTGGGGTTTTAGAGAGAGAAAGATGGATTTTGTGGGTTTGTGTTGAGTTATGGGTAATGAGGTTAGTTTCAATGGGTAATGAAAATGAGAAAAAGGTGAGATTTCTAGGGTTTTGGTGAGTTTTTGTTTGGCTACATTTGTGTAAAGTGGGTGAGATCATGGACACAAAGAATATTGAAATCCCAATCGATCTCCCCTGCTCTCGGAGAATTTCTGGGCACAAATCTGAGAACATGTGAAGCTCATCTGTTGCTACTCCTAGATCTGAAATTTTTTGGACTGGTGGGTTTTTGTTTTTGAAGATCTCATGAGATTTAGAAAATTACAAGGGATTGAATTGATCGTTGGGTTTGAAAAAGTGGTTTGAATTGATCTGAGAGATCGTTGGGTTTGAAAAAGTGATGAGATTTAGAAAATTATTACTCCATTATGAGTTTTGTACTTAAGAAGTTGATCTATGTAAATAATTTGAATTAATTTTATAGGTTGAAGATGAAGAAGAGGAGAGAGAATTTGTTGGGTTGTAGATGAATAAGAGGAAAGAGAGAGAAAATCTATGTTGGAGGCCATATTAGTATTTTATTATTTTATTATTTTTCTTTTAAAAGCCAAATATAAAAATAGAAGAAAGAGTTTAACGTTCGTCCAATTTTTTGGACGGAATGACCCGATTTTAAATTTTTAAAAAATACAGTGGGTCAATTGTATTTTTTAAAGTACAATGACTCAATGTTTACAATTCGACGACCACATTGGGATAAAAGTGCTTTTTGCCAAAAATCAATATATTGTAATGGATTGCTCAGAGAGATTTAATAACACTTTACATTTTTTATTTCCTATATCTTTTTCCTTAAATATCCTAATTCCAAATATGCCCTAAAAGGATCACCTAAATATAGTAGTACTCCATGTGATACCATAATAAACATACCAAAGATGTTTTTGGAAAGGAAAACTTATTTTTATAGGAGAGAGGTACGAAAAACGAAAATTGAAAATTGAAAATTGAAAAGTAAAAAGTAAAAATAGTAGACCATAGCTTTATGTTAGGCACACCAACTGAATGATATGATAAATTTATACCGAATTATAATTACTAAATTTATTAATACATGTGATTGATAGTAATTATATGAAGGCTTCATTTATTATTCATCTCTCTAAATTTTTTTTATCACCATTCGATATACCTGATAATAAAAAAATTGATATAAATTTTTGTAATATATATCATTTTTCAATGAGTATTACTAATTTTTGGCAATTGACCAAACAAAAATGAACATCTTTGTACTCTGTTCTTTCAAGTACAATAGTATTAATATACTACTGCTAGTATTTGAATTGACTGTCAGAAGTAATTTAAATTCCTCCACTGACATCCCAACTAAGGGGCTTGCCTGTCAGCAGTAAGCCAGTAATTTAAATTCATCCATTGCCATCCCAACAAACGTTTGTTTGTTTACTTCTCAGTGAGTTTGAATAAATCTGAATTTGAACGAATAAGTTATTCAAATCGTTTGTTTAATAATTTTTAAACTCTGAATGCGTCTAAATGTATCTGAACAATTCATTCAAAAATTTGTGGCTAAATAAGTAAAAAGTAGTGCTGAATGATATTTTTACTTATATTCTATCATAGACAATTAAAATTTACATTCAATATTCATCTTGTTTACTATTGTAAACAAATTTTATTATGTAAAAAATTTTTTTATTGTTTTTTTTGAAAAAAATTGGATAGCCAATTTAATAAATGTTGTTGTAGTTTCTTGTTTTGATTTTATGTACTATAGAATGTTATTAATATTTTTTAGTATTTTATTCTTAAAATTATATTTTTAATAGTATACTCCATCAAAGATTGTTCAAAAATTTATATTTAATTTTTCTTATATAACATTGTTTATTTATAATTATATAGAAATTTGTTCATAACAGTCTACATGGTTAAAATAGGATAATACACATATTCAAATATTTTAGGCAGATAATTATCAAACACATCATTTTATTCTATATTCAAATTTTTTATTTTATTCAGCTCATTTAAATTTTTTATATATTCAAAATATTTCATTCAATTTTATCAAATAATCCCTAAATTTTCAGAGGTAAGATTCCCAACTTTCCCTCTTAAATAAGGGTGTAAATGAGTTGAACTGAAGCGAACATAGAGCTGCTTGAATTCGACCTGAAATGTTAAATTTGTACTCGAATTCGAATTGTATTTGAAAAATTCTACTCAGATTCGACTTGACTCGAACATTTATTACTCGAATTTGATCCAACTCTGATCGAATCATATTCAAACTACTCGCGAGCTTCAAATTCATGCTCGAATTCGAGTATCCACATAATAACTAGTTTTATAATAAATATAATTATAAATTGAATTTGCTATTTTATTTAGAAATGAGAAAATATATTTACTATTACACTTTACAAATATAAAATCACAATTAAAATTAAAAATGAAACAAAACAATAATAATTAACTATCCTAATTTGATTTAAATTTGTATATATTATAAGAGAATTTATCGAGCATCTAATCGAATCTATATCAATCGAGTATGTATCGAATCACAATCAAGAATTCGAATAATTTGAATCTTAAACGAGTCGATTATAACTTTGCTTAGTTTCTACTCATATTTTTATTCGAACTATTTTTAATGCTTAGATTTGGATCATATTATTGACGAAACCGAGTTTCGCTTGTATTTTTTCGAATCGAGTTCGAATTAAATCCGAACTGTTTAGCTCGTTTAGAGCCTTACTCTTAAAGGCCTCCCTCTCTTTGTATCTCTCTATGGCTATGGTTTCACAACAATTGCCTGCCTATATAAGACCAAAATATTCATTTATGCAGTAGTGACTGTTTTTCTAACTTCCTTTCAAAATTTGAATTCTGAATTAACTTGTCGTTTACTAATGTTGTACAAACGTTCTAGTAATTAATTTACCGTTGACTTTTTAATCTCTTGAAGCTTAAAAAATCAACAAGTCTACCCGGACATTGGAATTGGATATTTCTTAAAAAAAAATTCTTGTGATTCTCAAAAAATATATAGTATTTATTTCAATTAAAATTTAAAAAAAAAAAAAAAATTAAGTATAATTTGGATACATATACAAGAACAGTGTTGCACAGACTGTATAATACTGTTCTTGTATATATATCCAAATTACAACTAAAACACTTTTTTTTGTAAAAATTCCGGTTGAAATAAATACTATACATTTTTTGTAAGTCACAAGAAAAACCAAAAAAAATAAAAATTAAAAATGTCCAATTCCAATGTCTGTGTAGGACTCTTAAATATATATATATATATATATATATATATATATATATATAGTTTCAAAAGTGGTGGCCTTTTTTCTCATGTGAAATTGGTAATACTAGTATAATTTTTAATTTTTTCAATCAAGAAAAAAATGACAGAAAATGCAGCACCTATGAGACAAAATAAAAATTTTATAAAATTTGAAGGACATAATAAAAAGATAAAAAAATTAATATAAAAAAGACAAAACAGAAATTATTTTAAAAAGTTGAATGACATTTCTGGAAGTTAAAAATCTTCCGAAAATTGTTTACGCAGACTCTGTGCTCGAATTTATATATTAGATAGATAAAGATACTTAAATTTAAGAGTAAATATTATAAATGGTTTTTTTTTTTTTTTAAATTTAATATTTCTAATTTCACACTATAATAAATACCACTTGCTCAGTCCTCAAAAAATATATTTAAAGTACATATCTCATACAAATTATAAAAATTAAAATAGTGAAAAGATAATAAAATAAATACCACTTTTACTCGTAAGTAGACTTGGATGGTGTTTGATAAAATTGAGTAATTAATATTTGAATAGTTTGTCTATCTTAATAAATTAGATCATCTGGTGAAATAACATCAAAACTTAAAAAGTTGTTTGGTAACTAAAAAGTATAAAACATTTGAATGACTTTTAAATTTAAAAATATCAATTTTAAATTTAAAAATATTTCAAATTGACTTTTAAAAAATCAATAATGATATTAAAATTTAGAATGGAGTGAGTACAATATTTATAGAGGCTCTATAAATTTAAAATTTTCATTAAGAGACAACTCTTAATAATTTAGATTTATATCTCAATCTTTACGATGAAAAATTTAAATTTATATCTCAACTTTTAATAATTTAGATTTACCCTCTTATCAAATCAGATGTGAAAGTATTAAGAGGTAAACAAACACCACATTCAACTTCTCTACCTTGAACTCTATCTATAGTAATGAATTTTTATATTTTATAAACTTAGTAAACCCCATTTAAATATATTTTTAAGAGTAAACTAGTATTTATACATATTTCATATTTAATTTGTGTACCTTTACACATTCTCTTGTTTTGATCCTCTCAATTACACCTATCTTCTAATTTTTCCGATAAACAATTAGCGACACAAATTATATTTAGCGACACAGATTGTTTGTCCCTAATTTTGCAATGAATTTTATTTTGTAGCTAAATATCATATTTGTGTCGTTGAATATGTAATGAAGAAAATTGAAGAATAAATATAATGGAGTAAATTCTAATCCGTTTTATATAAGATAGCAAACATATACGATCAACCGAAACAAAATTTTAATTTAGAGAATTTCTATACATACATAAAAGAGATACATAAATTACCTACAAGATTCCTTGGTTCTCCATTTTTGGTTTTTTATCTTCATAAATAATATCCGAGATATGGAACAGAGTTTCAATAAAAGGTAACACCTAGGGGTGCTCATCGGTAAAAAATCGAACCGGTACCGAAAAAACCGAACAGGTACCGAACCGAAAATACCGGAAAATCAAGAACCGGTACCGGTACCGAAAAATCGGTTTCGGTACCGGTTCGGTACAAAGTCGGTTTCGGTTTTTTCGGTTCGATTTTCGGTTCTACCGCAAAAATTAAATAATTAAATAATTTTTTTAAAAAATAAGAATTTTTTTATATATATTAATAGAATTTCATTTTATAATCTACCAATTCATTTTATAATTTACATTTCTTTTTGTAATCTACCATTTCTTTTTTTTATTATTATTATTATTGGTGTTAGTATTATTTATTTTATTTATTTAAAAATCTATACTTTTACAATTTCATGCATGCTAGAAATTTTAGATAGCATACATTTTTAATAGTTGAGATTAATTGTATCAATTAAAATTGAATGATTTGTATCAATAAAGGGTCTTTTTAAATTTCGGTTTTTTTTTTCGATTTTTCGGTTTTACCGAATTCAAAAATTTAAGAACCGGTACCGAAAAGTATTAAAAAACCGAAAAAACCGGTACCGAAAAAAAACGGTACCGCCGGTACTGAAAAAAACCGGTACCGCCGGTACTGGTACCGCCCGGTTCGGTAAAAAACCGAAAAAACCAAAAATTTTGAGCACCCCTAATAACACCAAAACTAATGGTCAAATAGACACACTTTCATAAATTATTATAAATATACTATATATAGATAGACAAATATATGAGAGAAATTTGTATATCCGAGGGCCAGATATATATTTTTTAAGGCTATCTTCAACACGTCGGAGTTCCATTAATTCTAGATTAATACTTTCTCTTCAACAACTAAGGTTAAATGTGATGTTTGACAAAATTGAGTAATTAAGATCTGAATGGTTAATATATTTTAATAAATTAGATTATTTGAATAAAATAGCATTTGAATCTAAAAAATTATTTGATAATTAAAAAGTGTAAAATATCTTAATGACACTATTTTACCATTTTAACCCTCTGAGTTATTTAAAAAATTTATTTGAATGATTTTAAAATTTGAAATTGAAGGAGTACAATATTTATTGAGACTATTTTTGTCCATAAATTTTAAATAAACTATTAAGAGGCAGCTCTTAATAATTAAGATTTGAGTTTCTGTCTTAACGATTAAGAGAAAAAAAAATTACCAAACAAGATATGTCTCTGACCGAATCAAAGACATGTAAATTAAAAGGCATTCAGACACAAACAAACACCACCTAAATATAGTCTAGGAGATTTTTCGGTGGATCCAAAAGACTATATCAAGGAATTTGATTTTGGTGGACTATAATTTTTAATATATTTTAATGGGAGTGGAAGAATGATTGGTGAATTATAATTCATTAAATATAATATAATGTTTTAATATTATAGTCCATGAGATAGTCCATCTGTTGCAAGAATTGAAAAACTATCTCATGAATTGATATTATATGGACTAAATATAGTCCATGATATAGTCCACCTTACTGAAGATACTCTAATTAATTACGCATATGACAAGACCTATGTCTTGATCGTCTCTTCCCAAATCCTTCGGTCATCTAATTTCAAGCCAAAAAATCATATACAAAATCAGGTGGTGGACTGAGTGGTGGTTCTAGATCTTATTGTTGTTTGTATGTATGGGTGACAGTCATGGTGGATTATAGGAGTGGTATTTGTGATTTGGTTAGTAGTACTAGGTATTAGTTTGTAGTGGTGGTGATGGTGGATCAGTGTTCTAAAAATTCATACTCAGGTTCGATTAATCTCCGTTGTCTAGACGCTAGACGGTTCTCTACTATCTTAATTAGGTGACTAGGCACCACGTTTAGGCAGAATCTTACACCAAGGTTTTACAGTTCATCGAACCGAAAAAAATACCGGGTAAATGAGTCATTGGTCCAACCAGTGATTTATTGACCCAATAACATCATTAGTATGTAATAAATAATAAATAATTAAATAAATTAAAAATTAAATAATGATTGTCCGTGCTTAAGAAAAAGCATCCATAAACATAACTAACCATTAGTTCTCAAAAAGAAACTGTAAAGGCAAAAAAAAAAAGTATAAACACGAGAGTAAAATAAAATTATTTTCCTCTGTTTCTTTGACTCTTACCTAGAAACCAAAAGCAATAACAGTATGAAAATTACAGATTTGTCAAACTCAGCACGATTAAGTATTTTAAACTACACTACACGATATTCATTAAAATAATACTTCATAATTTCAAAAAAACGGGCGGCTCAAATATCAAAATCCTGTTGCATTGCTCACTAAGTAAAAACAATCGTGTTCAATAAACATATGAATATGAATTCGCGTATTTTATAAATTGTATGGACTATATAAATGCTTAAAAATTCAACAAATACAGCGGCCAATCGAGTAAAATAGCACATGAAATACGAAACATATAGAGAAAATTTGACGATTTAGGGAAGAGCCGAAGAGGTAGAGGTAGGGGCAGGGTCACGAGTCAAGACAGAAAGACAGTGAGAGACAGAGATAGATGGCGACGATGGGAGATGAGAGCACCGGGATTTTGGTGCCGTGAGAGACAAAGAGGAGAAGCTCAAACACTAAAGAAGAAGAAGCCCTAGCAAGAAATTAGAAAAGCAGCTGCAGAAGCCCTAAACTCGAAAGGCCTATTAAGTATTAAATTACATTTTTTTTAATGTTTAAGGCTTTAAGAAGCAAATCGGTCAAACGTGAACCGTTATTGTTCACTAGATCAACCGGTTGGATTGTCGATTCATCGGTTCTCAGCAGGTTTTGATCAAAACTGATTCAATGAACCAAATTGGACCGTTGGGTGAACCGGTTTCGATTTTTACCGGTCCAACCAACAGTCTGGTCCGAATTTTAAAACCTTATCTTACACGTCTCAGTATAATATGACGTATACTTTAAAACTCTATTATACTTAAAATGAATTTGTTAAGATTTCAAATATTATATTTTTTTGATAATGTGATGTAAAATTTTAAAAATATACATATAGTATATGTTTTATATAGTATAACAAGTATATAAAATAAAAAATTAAAAAAATAAGTTTGTCTAAGAAAATTACTAGTCCGCCTAGAAAAACGCTTATGTTTGGGCGCTTTACAATTTTTAGAATACTATAATGGATTGTGGTAAGTGACAATGATAGTGGTGATGGTGGTGAGTGACGGTGGTAGTGGTGGTGGTAGTGAATGGAGATTAAAAATTCTTACGAGTGGGAACAGAAATTAAAAGGAAGAGGAAAATGGCGAGTAAAAATTGATACTGCATAAATTAGATATATCTTATCCATTTTTGAATTGGCTGTGTGTGGGCCAATTTATCACGAGCTTTATGACCTGACAAACGAATAAAACCGTTAGGGGTAATCTCGCAATTCGCCTATAACTCAAGGTTAAAACTCAAATTGCGCCGAAATTTCAGAATTATCCAGACAGACGGACAGACAGACTTCCTCGCCCCGAAACAGAGCTCTGACCCCGACAAACTAATTCTCGTTTTCCCATAGAATTGAATACTACTAATCTTTAGGGCATTTCCGTCACAAATTTATTCCCTTACTCGGACCTCCCACTTATTCAAATTTCGGATCCGTCAGAGCTTCGGCGCTATTACCAATTTTGTCCTTTCTCTTCTCTTCATCCGCCTATAGATACACTCACTTGTCTCTATACTATCTTCGTCTCTTGCTATTGTGCGCCGTTCTCTGTGATCAAACAAAGTACTGGCATTTTCAAGCTATAGGGTTTTTGCATTTTCAAAACTCTCATCTTTTGGAGCTCCAGAAAAACCAGTGATTTTAGAGAGAGAAAATGGACGAAGAAATGGAGGATATGGTAATGCTTACGTTCACGGCCGTAGAAATCGATCCTGATTACGAGTTCGACGCGGCTCAATACTTTGATTTCAGTCGTGAGGAGTCGTTGGCTGAGGCTCGTGAAGCTGAGCTGTGGTTCGAATCCGCCGGAACTTATCCACCTTCCCGTAAGTGATTTTATACTTAAACCCTAAGGTGTAGGCGCTCTTCAAGTTTTTCCTTTGATTCTGGATTTTATTATTAGGTAATATATCTATCTTTTTCAATCGGTTTAATCAAATGTTGAGCTATGTTTGAAGCTTTTATGAATCCCACTACCCCAGTGTGCTAATTTTTTTAGCTAATGTGCGTAGTGCCAACTCTCTCGCATCATAAGCTTAGAAATTTAATAAACCCTCATTGGAAATTTATTAAAACTAATAAAATTTTACTAAACAATTTTTGAGAAATAGTGAGACTATAAATTCACTCGAGCTTTAGTAATCATTCTTTATTTTTTTTTAAAATTGGGGCTTGGAATGGGACTGACTGTGGGTTTTATTTTTTAATTTGTTTGGGGTTTCATTTGTGGTTAGAAAATTGCTCTCCTGCTAAATGTTTTTAGGCTGGGATTTCATATTTTTGGAGTTCAATACTTGATATTGTTGCTTCGCAGGTGTTTCTCGCCTTCTTCATTTTTTCTTATCTATTATGTATTTCAGCTTTGGTTAAAAAGTTACTTTTGAGAAAGGATATTCTAATGGAAAATGTCACCACCTCTCCGAAAAATAAAAAGTTGGAAAGCATGGCCGTGCCTGAAAATATTGGGGTGGACCAAGAAATTTCTGCAATGGACATGAGTAACAGAGGTACAATTTGATTTAGCATGCTGAAGTGATAGTGTTTTCTCATGTTCTACTCTGCGTTATGTTAAAGACATTATAGCATCATCAGTCAGGAAAGAAATTTGTATTTTTTGAAGGATTACATCCAATATATGCATCTAAAACTTGCACCTTATGTATATATTATTATAACCAGAGGTTTGAAAAGTTTTTTTTTCTTATTCCATTACTAAACTTCTTGGTGAATTTAGTTTATATGAAGGGGATAGTCATCCAATTTTAAAGAAAAAGTCTTTCTTGAGCAGAAGTATAGCCAGCTTCCCTGACTTGGCTTTTATTGTTCATTCCATACACTAATGTGCATTTACTAATTTTGTTTTGCACTGTGAAATTACTATACCCTTTCTATTTAGACTTGAAATTCTTGTACATAGCATTAATTTGTAAAATTCTGTCTTTCTGTCCTACCATGGTATTTTGTTTCACATGTTTCCCTTGCCAGTTCTGTATACAGTGCTTTTGATATCCTCTGCAACATGACAGTGTCCTATTAGAGTTATGATATTGTTCACTCAAGAAGCGTTCCTCATGAGTTATGAGAGGGAATTGTTGTTACGTTGGCCAAGTCTAAACCCTATGACAAAACTTTTAGAGAGACTAGCAGCACTTCTTCATAATATAAGAAATTTTAAGTTAACAACTAAGTACCTTCAGAAGAACTATAGGGAAAAGAAGGAAGCAATACAGATAATAGGTAGGAGTACTTAGTTGTGTCAAATTGATGGTAATTGGGGCACATCAGACCAATGTAATTGTTGCGACATGATTTTACCAATCATACAAAAAATGTCTATTTTGCGTCAATTAAGATAAATATTTGAGTTAGCCTAATTTGCTTAGAAAATTTGTCATGCTGCTCTTAGGTAAATAATGAAGGCAATACGACGTCTTAGGATTATGGCTTTTGAGTTTTGACATCTTGCTTGGCATTTATATGGAATCTTCAAGTGTCTTTCATGTCTTCCTCACCTTGTCCAACACCATTTCTCTACCATGTCTGGGCCTTCATTCTCATCAATGATTATACTTGATAATATTTTGGCTTAGGCTCTATATCTTGTGATGCATAAGTTCTCGACCTCACTCATTTGCTTGTGCGTAAACATTATTTTTAAGTCTCATATTCAGTAGTCAATCCATCAGCACTATTTTTTAAAGTAAGAAGTACATATTTTAGATGTCTCTAGGTGTTAAGCATATCCATGGACAAAGCCAAACACCATGAGGCATGGGTTTTGTAATAACACGTAATGACTCAAGTGTTCTTGGTACTAATTACCTTAACAGTGTTCTTGACATCCCAGTCATAAACCTGCAAAATAACTGCAATGTTTATATCTGATTTCTGCTTAAGTTTGCTCTTCTCCTTGCTTAACGAAGTTTATACAGGGTCTTTTTTATTTCTACTTTTCTTATTTGATTGTAAAGCTTGTATGGGGTCTATGGTTTTTCTCATGTTTTTTTTGGGAAATATTCTATAGGGGGCTGAGCCTTTTGTGATTATTTTTGGGAGCTCCTGGGTTTTTATATTATTACTTTTTCTTGTATAGCCTTTAGGCGGTGGGTGTAACTACTCAACACAAACCGGATTTTAGAATAAAGCTCAATTCGCTGGACTAAGAGCACCTATTGTGTTGGGGATCTTGACTCACCACAGACCTACGCAGAAGGTCGTGACAAGTTGGTACTATTGGTTGTAGTGCTTACACACACTAATCAAACCCATATGTTCCGATTTGGGATTGGAGTATAACAATCTCCTCCACTTTAAATCCCTGATGTCCTTGTCAAGTCCGATCTAATTACTCATAACCCAGGAAATTCTGGATACATGTGATATTGTTATTCTGGATACTTTCATTCATTATAGTTTTCTTGCAGAATATGAAGGGATAAACGGAAGGATTTCTGTTGACGTAAAGAGTTGTATTCTGCCAAATTTTAATCAAACCCATTGTATACCGACAGGTGATATGAGTTATTAACTGATAATTTAAAGTACTTGTGGGATGATATCACTTGTTTTCTTCAAAATTTAAATCTTTGCTCCCTTTGATGATTATTTAAATTTCAGCTTTCTTAATTCTCTTCAACACTAGGATCTCCCAGTCATTTGGAATAATTTTTCCCTTCCTTTTTCATTTTTCTCTTAATTCTTTGTAGGTTTGACATTTTATAATCATATGATTGAGTCAAAAGCTAAACGAAATACCACTGCTAAACCATCTGTCCCGAGGACCTCAACTCTAATGAAGCCGACAGCAAGCCAATTGGCCAAACAAAGTCGATCCCATCAAGTGGGTGATTCCAGGTGACTACTTTTTATATTTTTTTTCAGGTGTGAAATCTCTCCATATTCTTTGATTTCCCCTCCCCCCCTCCCCACTGCATAGCATGGGTTTGAGAACTGCCAACTTTGGTAAGTTAGTGCAGCTGCCAGTACTAATACAACATTTGTTTTTTTATCTAGCACTCTACCGTTGTATTCTTCAAGACTTGAAAAACAAATTATTTACTACAATACAAATAATTTACGCATCCCATGTCTTAATTGTTTGGCATTGCTTGTTTGGCAACATACAAAGAAACACAATACTAATTTATCTGGGCCCCATGCTTATTTTGTGATTACTTGTTTACCTGCAAGTGTTAGGTTTCTGAAGTTCGAGAACAAGGAGAAAAGTTTAAATAATTCTTCCACGTTGGACAGTCAAGCTGCTAAGAGACAAAAACTTGAGGGAGGTCAACTGCGTAAGGTCAAGAGTCACCATAATCTTCATGTTCTTAGAATTTACTAATTGTTCATCTGTAATGAACTTCAATAGCATATTATGTTGGCAGTAGCAGAGGGACTCAGAGTCTGGCAGGGACATCCAACCTTAAATTGTTTACAATAAAAAAACATGGCTAGCACACACAAAGCATAATCTACTTTCTACCATCTGTGTGTGTGTGTGTGTTAATTTTAGTATCAGATGCAATGCAACACGCACCTATATCTCTGATTGTTTACCGCTTCCAAAGTTTCACTTGAACATCTAATTTTTCTGGATAACAGGTTACTGATACAAATCAACAAGCTCATTTAGTTCACAAGGAACCTAAAAGGGTATGTTACTTCTGGAAGCATGAGCTTGCCATTTGATTTATACGTCTATTTTTCTTCCACGTAATTATTGCATAATGCTGGCAGTTCATCAATTTCTTGAATTGTCTTTGCTTCTTGTTATTTCTTTAAAGTTTGAATACTAAGGTAATCCAAGAAAAAATTGATTGTCTGTCCACTAAACCTATTGACCTGTTAATAGGTGAGCCTGAAACAATATTTGGCACAAACACACTCACAAACATGTACAAATTATACACTAAAGAGCATACTATTATTTGGATAGGCAAATATTCCAGTCACATTAGGCTAGTGTCTTATAAAAATATGGAACTGGGAATGCGAGAGGGTGATTGGTAGAGAACAAGGAGGAAGCGGGGGAAGCAAAGAATATTGAGCCAAGAAGACTATTGGGATTTGTCCCAAGCTCTGAAAATATTGTTGGATGGTCTTGCAGGTTGGTAATATTGGTGGGAACTCAGCACATGCTAAGTTACGGCTTACTATTCCAAGACAGCCTGACCTTAAAACAGCTCACAGAGCACAGAGGATGAGGTTTGTTTTACGTGTTCCTGCTGCCATTCATAATCATCATTGCCATGATAAACATGGTTTTCCATAACTAGCTACCTTATTTGTCCTGATTACAGGCCAAAAGTTAGTAGCGAACGTGAACAAGAGACATCAACCGCTCCTTTGTTTAGAGCTCTTCCGTTGAACAGAAAGGTCGGTAAAAGTGGGGAATAAAAAGGTTTTTTTTTTGTACAATACTTGCTCTAAATTATTTATTCAACTCAGGTATTTTGTTTGTAACATGCAGATTCTTGATGCTCCTTCACTGATACTTCCAAAAAGAAGCACTCCACGGTTACCAGACTTTCAAGCAAGTGCATAATCTAAATGTCTTGCCTCCCTATATCAAGTTCACCTTTTGTGGATAACTGTGATGGTCAAATATTCTTCTAAAAATGTATTCACTATTGTATTTTTAGTGGCTAACTTTTTCCTTCATTCCATTGTTCTTCAGGAGTTTCACCTAAAAACATCGGAAAGGGCTATGCAACACAATTCTGCAGTTCCATCATACTCGGTTCATTGCAATAATTCTAATGTTATACTTGTTAAAATTAATGCATATATACTATTAATGCAAAAGCACAAATATTTTTTGTCGCACGAGGTAATGCCTAACAAGTAATTAGAAAAAAATGGTTGGGAAGATTAAGAAATAAATGCAAGGAAATAAGTTTAGTGTGTCATAGCAGATACATGATAATGATTCACATTCTTATCTGAGTCATCTGATATGTGATTCCCTATTTATCATTCATGGATTTCATTGCACTGTTTCAGGTGTTGCATCAACCTTGTGCTGGATCAATTGCAGAATGTAGCAATAGAGACCCCAGAAGGTAGAATCTTAGAAGATCCTTCTTACTACATCAATGGTATTATCTAAAGGGTTACTTGTTTATAGTTTTGTGGTTATCATAGAAGGCATTCTATTTTAAATTTCTGAAATTTTATGATACTAGTGTAATTTTCTGAAATTACTCTAAAGTATCCTGATATCATTTTTTGATGCAGTTTATTTTCCATCTTGCAAAACCTTTATAACTCCAACTCAAAGGAGTTTGTATTTTCTCCAATATAATTGTACCTTAATGGGCACTTAGTCATAGTGAAGACCATATTCTGGTGTTCAACTTTTATAATGTTTCAATTTCATAGCTATTGTAAGATTAATTAATATTTTTTATTTAATGAAGTGATAGATTTTAGAGCTGTTGGAGGGGCTATTACAGATGCTTGTATAGAAAACCAATTTATTAGGATAGATCATTCAATTATTGCTTGATTTGACATTGTATGTTGACTTGGAAGATTTTTATTTAGTTAAAACATTCTCGTCTCTTGTCAGGCCAAATATTGTGGCTGCTCCAAAGCCACAGGGATGTGAAATAGCTCACAATTTTAAAGCTCTACCTCTTAACAAGAAGGTAGTCTGTAGTATTTAGTGTGGAATTTATTCTTTGGAAATGTGACAAATGTCTATAGGAAATTCTGAAGGTGATTGAATATGTGGTCCCTAATTGCAGATTTTTTCCAGTAAAGGAGACCTTGGAGTTTTCCGAAATAACAAGAGGGAAACCACAGTACCAATGGTAATTCTCAGCCGGGTTTCTGATTTTACTGTTTTACTTTTCACAGTTGCTTGAACTTGTGATCTTTTGTACCATCATGTTTTGGCTTTATCACAGGAATATAATTTACATACAGAACGGAGGGTTCAACGTGATCCACCAACAGAACTTTTTAACAAGGTAAACTTTACACGTCTACTTAGTTCCAACTTAATTACGTTTTTTGTTTTCAGTTTTTGATTTTTATGACCAATATAAAGCAATATCTCTGTTAAATATGCTTCAGCAAATTACTTCAAGTTGTCCAATGCTATTTTTAAGTTAATATTTATCTTTTCTTAATTTCCTAAAATTATGTTTTAACTCTTTCAATATTCATATTATGCTTTGGTTTAATGTAGCTGACTTTGACATCTGAACTCCAACCAAACCCCGGATCTTTGTTAAAATTACCTCGGCCTACCTGTTCATTCGCAAAGGTTCTACTTCCTGTTCATCTTAAAATAAAACATGTCTTATTGACTTCGAGTTCAATCTTCTAATTTTATGGAGTTATAATATTATTTGGTATAAGGGCTCAAAAGAGAATAGATTCGGATCCTTCCAACAAGAAAGTGAGGTAAGAATGGAACCTTTCATTAAACTCATGTTGCGTCTAATGATCTCTTTCTATTTCTTAAATTAGACAATTAGATTTAGTTGAAATATCTTTCTAGTATCACCAATCACAAATTCTGCATAGGTAAAAAATTTGGTTCAAGAGAAACCACCAAGGTTCAAGGTTAACCAGATTCCATCACTTGGAGGCGTTACTAAAATTGGTGCCTTGCCTAGCACAAGCAGGTACGTGGAGCAAGTGTAATGGACTAATTCTTGGCATTTACAAAAATTGATATTTTGATATGATGCAACAGCGGCTCAGGCATCCGGTAAGAGTAAGATGGAAGAATTGTAGATGGTGTACACTTTTTTGTATCATCAGTTAACAAAAACTGGTGAGCTCTTTTGACTGTATATGTGAACCATAGAAGTCCACATCTAAGCTTAGTATTACTACTTTTTAACTCCAAAATATACTGATACTATCTCAAAAAAATGAAAAATGAAAAGAAAAGGTGTATAGAAAAGAAGGGAAATTTCGGGTTGAATTGTCAAATCTGTTTCTACAGTCCTCAGTCTCTCAATAAAAGTTAAATAAGTTGCAAACATTCTCTTTCTCTCAGTTTTTTCTTTACTGCTTGTGATATAACTGGTTTTATTGAGCAATGCAAATCTTAGTATCCTTGATTGTGTGCTGCTGTGAATATGTTTTGAGCTAATGCTCACAAAACAGAAAGATTGTTTTAACTTGTCATGGTAAACATCTTTCGTTATAGGTATCATGGCTGTATGCTGATGACCTTTACATGTTCATAAAAATCTTACTTGAATGACAAAATTGTTGCTTGTACTTCCGATTTGCAGAGTGAATTGGTTATGATCCCCTACTTTATCTCATCCATTACCTCTATCAAATCAATACAATGAAAATCACCTTTCCGCTATGTTTGGAAATTATATTAATATAAAATTTGAAAAGAAAAACCATTCTGAAAAAAAGTTCTGTTATATATTATTAAAAACTCTAATATCAAGTATATTATTATTTTTATTTTCAATTCTTGTTAGAAATTTGAACGACAATGAAATCGAATATTATTATAACCATTTAGCTGCCTCTTTCTGTCTGAATGTTCTTTTATATATATAGCCAACAAGCTGGCTTTTTTTAGCCAACAAGCTGGCTTTTTTTCCTTTCTCAGAATGTTATTTTCTATAGATTATATATATAACCAACAAGATGGCCTCCCCCAAGAATATTCTTTTCGATCCATAACATTTATCGTTTACCTTCAGTAGTTTCAGTAGTTCCATCTTCGCTTGTTGTCAACTGCTCTACAATTCTACCCTGTTCTTACTGGATTTGTGTTCCTCTTGCTTAATAATCTCCACAGTATTTTCAACGAGCTAAGAAACCGAGTGGTTTCTTAGATAATCAAATGCCAGACGTATACCACTAGAGATATATTAATGTTAAGTGGTTCCATAGCCTTCTTCTTTCTCACCATCAGAATCCTTGTCAACTGAATTGTTCTTTTTATTGGTTGAAACAAATGGGAGATTAGACTGTTTTGCCCAGCGCCTAATATCATAAGCTTTTCTCAATGGTTTCTTCTCCTTGCCGTGCCTCCTTTTAGTTATTGCAATGGCAACATCATTGGGGAACAATGTATGCCATACAAATGCGTGAAGAAGGGTAGAGAAGAACAACACAGACACCATTGTTGATGACATGAATGATAGTGAGAGCGCAAGGCCCTTGGTTATGAAACAAGGCACCTCCTCTGCATATTTGATTGTGGCCAATGATGCAGTTGTCATGGGAAAGGTGTAAGACCACCATGCTACTGAGAACCTGCAAACTCAATCGGATTGATGATTAGCTACAAAATTCTTATAAGATTGTAGACAACATCTGTCTGAGACCTAGATTCATAAGTTTAATGTTTTGATGGAGCATAAAAATCAGAACTGCTGGGGAATCCCTCCCAAATCCCTAATAAAAATGGGATTAGGTCTTTATTTTTTGGTTAGGGATATCAAAAACAAACCGTATGTGTGGTGACTCATCCTCTAATGCACCTAGAGTATTTTTAGTTCATAATTTTGTTGAATTACTAGTTGCCTAACCTTTAGAAACTATAAGTTAATATTGATATCCATAAATAAATATTAGGCATATAGAATATAATTTGTACCGATTATTTGTTATGTTGGGAAATATACCTGAAACCAGTGAAGAAGTTAATACGAACAACCAGTGAAACATAGAGAAATAATGCAATGAAGTAGCAAGTCCTTGACACTTCATCAAATTCACCGTAAATAGTTTCCCAAGCAATGCTTGCAGCTGAAGGAGCAGCAATGAACATAGAATATACAGGGTGTAGCTCCTTAGGCAGTGCTTCACTTGTAGGCAACCTTTGATATAGTGTCACAAACAGCACCATGTAATGTGCAAACCCAATTGCCCAGAAGAACTTTGCCGGTTCCTGCCACCCAACCTTAGCAGCCAAAATTGCCCCCACAAAGTTCCCCACCACCGATAGATGGGAAGACGGGTTAGCCACTTTAGAGAGACGTCTCTTACCTCCCGAGAGCCACTGGCCATAGATCTTGAGTTCAAGCAAAAAATATGGTGCCATGAAGGCGCACCAGATGGAAGGATGGAGTTTTGCTGGTGATATCATAGGTGGGGCTCCAATTGCTAGGAACATGCAGACAACCGACGGGGCGAAAAAGAAGTTGACCCTGACGGGGTGAAAGTATTCTCTTCTAACAGCTTCGAAATAGAAAATGCACTTGAGGATGTAGGTGATGGAGACTGAAAGGAGGACTGCTACGGCTAGCAGCCACAGGACAAGGTTGATGTTTGGTGGAATGCGGAGAAATTTGGTAGCGGGGCTTGTAGCGAGATTTCGCCATAGGATGGCTTGGCTGCTGAGGCCTAAACAGATACCAAAGCAACCAATTGGAAACCGAAGAAGAAATGGCCATATCTCATCTTTAGGAAGTAGAATGTCCTCAGAGTCCTGCATACAAATTAATGTTGGTACTTAATATCTTAACTAGGAACTTTTCAGAAGCCTTTGCCAAGTTTTAGTGTTTCTGAGTTTTGGATAGAAAAGAAAGTAGTCGTTTTCTATTGTGTTGTTTCTTAAGTTCATGAAGGAAAAGAAAAACTTAAGATTTACAGTTAGGTTACTATTTTACTCATCATTAATTATTTATTTATGACTATTATTTTGTGTTTGTAAGTAGAGGGTATAACAAGGATTGTAAATAATTGTATATGTTATTTAGTTGTGTCCAAATCTTAAGTACCTGATCACTTGAGATCTAGTTCAGGTCCAGTAAGAAAACCTTTGATCTAACATCTTAACTATTTACTTTTTTTACCTTCACTTGATCTAGTTCAGGTCCACTAAGAGCTGCAAAGTATCTTCCAGCCGGAACACTTTTGTTAAGAGACTCGTCAGCTCCATCAGAACCACCACCATCATTCTTCTGAAAGTCCTTCCGCAAAGGCAACAGTGAGTTCTGCTTACCAAGTGTGGATTTTGTCCTAAAGATGTGGAAGTCTCCTTTCCTTCCTTCATTAACACCGATTCTTTGAGCTTCACCAAAGCCTCCAAAACTTCTTCCACTTCGTGGGAGTGCAGTCCTTTCATTTTTGGCTCTGTTCAGCACCGAGACGCCCGTCTCCAGCGAGACTTGCCTGCTGAAACTCCTGTGCTGCTGCCTTTTCATCTCTCGAACCTTGGTAGCACGACGCTTCTCTGGCTTTTTCTCTGCCGCTGTCGCCGTTCCTTCTTCAGGAACAACTTCATGAATATCAAGAAAATGAATATTTGGTGAAAGCTGGCTACTTTTTTTCATGTCCATTTTGCTCATTTAACACAAAAGGAGCCTAAGCTAAAACCCTTGCTATGGTACTGGTTGTTAGGTGTTTTGTGGTGTTATATATATATATATATATGGTACTATGTGTTTCAATGTGGGGAGAATCACGAGAGGAGAGAAAGAAAAAGAGCTTATATAGAGAGTGGTGGTGGAATAGGAACCAGTACTTTCTTATGTCAAAAACTGACTGTTTGGAGGGAAATCTCGTGAGGGAGAGGAAAAATTGGGGGTTTAAATTGTATATGGGAAAATAAAAAAATATGAGTCATTTTGTGTTGTATAATAATGAGTAAGAGGGTGTTTGATAAAAATTGAATGAATTTGAATTTGAGTGAGCTGAATCTGAATCTGAATGAAAAAAATTGTTTGATAATTAACATGTCTGAAACATCTGAATGACATAATTTTATTATTTTACCCCTCTGAAAAAATTCAAAGTTATTGTAAATTTATTTAATATGACTTAATATAATAGTTAATATTTTTTTTTTTAAATTTTTTACTTTTTTTTTAAATTTTTTTACTTTATCCAGATTCTCATTTAGTTAAAAAAATTTTGATTTAGCTATTCAGCTCAATCATTTGACCGATTTAGCCATTCAGACGATTTTTTTTTCAAAATAAATGCAATTAATGATTGACCGATTAAACCATTCAACCATTCAGATGTATTCAGTCTTAAACAAACGGCCCTAAAATTTGCTTTCCTGTACGTCATTTCACGGGCACTATATTAAGGAGGAAGAAGTCATACATATAAAGGTTATGTAGGTCAAGTTGGTTGGGAATTTTGAAGTCCAGGGTTTTAGGCATGGGGAGTCGAAGAAATAAGGAAAGCATAGGGTAGGGTTTATGCCCCATGGAATCAAGAGGTTCACTATGATTGTTTCAAAATAATAATAATAATAAACTATTACCACCAAAAAAAAGAAAAAGAAAATAACTACCCATCAGATTTTCAATTAACAGAAAAAGAAAAAGAAAATAACCACCCTTCTATTGATGAAAATTGATCTTGATACTTGTTTATGAAATCTCTCATCAAATTTAATTACAAAATTTCAAATTTTGTCAACCATAAATGAGTTGGTGATGAATTAAAATATCTACAGTACTGTAATGCATGTGTCAAAAACATTTCACAAGGTTTTGAAGCTAAAACTTGTCAAGTCATAATGCATGTTTTTGTTATATTAATCTCCATAATAAAATCAAAAAAATAAGAATATAAATTCCAGAAAGAGGTATAAGTTTCAGGAATTCTCGGTGGTGTTTGATTACATCTTAATGCATCTTAACAGTCCACCTTTTAATACATCTTAACAACTCACATCTTTGTATTAAGACGTTCTCTGAATAGTTTAGACTCATATTTATATCTTAACTATTTAGAGGATCTTTTAATACAAAGATGTGAGCTCTTAATACAAAGATATGAGCTCTTAAGATACATTAAGAGGTGAATTGTTAAATAATTAATTAATTAGTTAAATAAGCTTGTATTTTACTTATTATATTATATATGGCCAACTTACCATGCATTCTTATTAGTGACATATGGCCACAAAAAAGTGCCATGCCGACAGTAGCCGGCTAATCACTCGCGTTAAAATCTCTATAAATGGTACCCTAGACCACCATCCTTAAGCATCCTGATCAAAAACAGTTGAGGGAAAATTAAAGAAAGCTTTTGCAACCAATTTGATCATCTTTAAATAATTTTCTCAATGGCCTCAAACAAATTCTTGGTCGCACTAGCTCTAATTGCAGCTGCGGTTACTCCAGCTTTGGCAACAGATTTTTTGGTTGGAGATGATGAGGGTTGGACCATCAATTTTGATTACAGAACATGGGCTGCAGACAAACAATTCCACGTAGGCGATAAACTTAGTATGTTACTTAATCGATCTCTTCATTTTCATTCTCTTTCTGCTAGTTGTAAATTATATATAATATATATATAGGGTCCGTCTCTTCAGCGAACCATAGGAAGCGAACTAAAAACGAATCGGCTGCAGTGACAGTTTTTTCCGTTGTTATAGCATAGAAAACCGATAAATTATGCTAACGGTTCGTTATTAGTTCGCTCCCTATAGTTCGTTGGAGAGCCTGATATATATATATATATATATATATATATATATATATATACCGTCCTCTTCTCCAACGAACCTTAAATAGCGAACCAAGAATGAACTGGCTATAGTGACGATTTTTTGAGCTATAGTGACGGTTCGAACCGTCGTCATAGCTATGTCGTCGGCTTTACATGCTATAACTATTGAAAAAACCGTGGCTATAGCTGATTTGTTCTTGGTTCACTACTTAAGTTTCACCGGAAAAAGGAACCATATATATATATATATATATATATATATATATAGTCCTGACAACCACAACTAACTGGATCCTGATTTCAAACCGTTCAAATAGACAGTCCATTTGGACGACTATCTATAAAACAAATTGCATTTTATATAAGAATTTGTAAAATATACTTATATAAGAGATCTGGTCACCTTGATATTTCTCAAAATAATTTTGAAGCATCTAATAAAAAAATATTATTGTGCAGTTTTTAAGTACCCACAGGGAGTCCATAATGTTCACAAGGTGGATTTAGCTTCTTTCCAAAATTGCACAAAACCGGCGGCGACAATTGTTGGTCTTACCACCGGTAATGATGTGATTACCTTAGCAACTGAAGGGAAGAAATGGTATATATGCAGTGTTGGCAGCCATTGTACAACCGGAAACCAGAAGCTGGCTATAACGGTATTAGCTCAGGTGGGATCTCCGGCGACTTCACCTTCTCCCAGTAGCTCTACGTCGGCAGCAACTGGATTTGCTCCCTCTACATATTTTGCATGGATTGCTTTACCATTTGGCGCACTCATGATGATGATGATGATCATGGCTTAAGAGTGGAGACTAGTCTAATTAAATTTGTTCTTCTTTTTTCACATTAAGCAATGAATATTCATGTTCTTTGTATTGCTAATTCGAAATATTTACTCTTGTATTTCAGCATTTTTATCTAATATAAATTTGGTATTGCAGTAATGGTGGTTAAAACTAATTTCACCTTCTTAGTCTAGAAGTAAAAATTGCTCACAAACAAATACACTTATAATTTTACAAAATGCGCCCTGCGGTCTAGCTAGGGTTGCATGCATGGGAGATTCCGGCCAAATATTTATTAGATTAAGAGAGACTATAATCTACCGTAATCCAAGTATTTTGGATTATAATTTTATTTCAGTAATAATTTTTTTACTGTTTACTAAAAAAAAAATTTAAGAGAAACTAAAAAAAAGCTTCTTTTTTTTTTGGGGAATAACTACATGGCAAATACATTTACAATTTTTAAATCAATGCAATATATTGTGGTATGCTTGTTTGCAAAAAATATACTTCTCATTAGACTATTTATCTTAATTTAACATTATTATATAGACTATTTTGTCCCCGGGGATTAATTAATAGTCCTCTAAAATATAATTTTATGAATTATTTTTTGTCATTTCTAAAGCTATTTATGAGAGATTAATAAATAATCTCATGATAAGTTGGGAATTAACCGTTCTCCAAATTTTAAGCTATCAAATGATTTTATGGGACTAATAGTCTCACTTTAAGGGATTAATTGTCCCTCATCAAAGGATTAAATAGTCTAAAATAGTATTAAATTAAGACAAATAATTCAGTCCTAAGCATGTTTTTTTGCAGATTAGTTCTTCTCTAGCTAGTATATATGAATTTTCAAATTCATAAACTACTAATTTTGGGATTTTATTTATCACTTTTTCCTGATAGAAAGCAACTAATTTTTTTCTCACATTAACAAAATGATCAATATTCCTTGTAACAAGTTACCAATTAATTTGAATATAAATAAACAAGATGAGAAAAGTATAGCAATAATCCTTGCACACAATAGCAATTGCCAATTGGAGTATTTCCTCGTGTGTTTTTATTTTATTTTATTTTATAAAAAATATTTATTTCTCATCGGTCATTATTATTTAGTAACATGTGTAGTGAACAACTCCTCCACCCAATTTGCGCGTAACAACAATGTGTACAATAAAAAAGCATCTTATTACTCTCTGGTTCCTTAAAGTCGGCAGTTTTAGAAAAAAAATTTATTTCTTAAAAAATGTATTTTTAAGAATCCAATATAGTTTTTGTATGTTTTTTTCAAATATGCCTTTGTTTTAATTTATTGCAGCAAAGAGTTATTACGTTCACCAACAATTTCTCTCTTCACATAATTAATGAACACATAAGGCTAGCTTTGTCATTTTATCTCACTTATTGGTTTGTGTGTTTTTTTGCTAAAACTGCAGTCTTTAAGGAACGGATGAAGTATTATTTAACTTGATATATACCTAATTTGGCTTATCAAACTAATTTTTTGTTCAACATTTGGTAATGGTATCAATCCGTGATTAGCCGGCTAATTAATTGTGTTATAAACTCATAATTGTGCCTTCATTTTGATAATTAATGAATATCGAAAAACATCACATGAGAATATACAGAAACTAATATCAGAAAAAGCAGGGCAAAATTAAGTACATGTCTCTAGGGGTTTGCTCGTTTATAGTCATTATTTATCCTGTATGACCAAGAATTTTAATACAAATTCATTTATCCTATTAAGACCAAGTCTACGTATTTCACCATGCATGCTGCCATGCATGATATAATGAGACTAATTTAATAAATGTCACTTTAAGTGACGTTAAATGGATATATATTTGCTCTGGCAATAACATTTTTGTTGTAGTAATTTCAACCGTTGATGATTATGACAAGTCTTTGAAAAGACCAGTAAGATTCAAAACATAATCTTTAACATAGAGAGATCAGAGATGCTATATTATTGAGTCAGAAATAAGACTTTAAAATAAGCAAACAGTTTGGGTTCGATTTGTACTCGTTCGACTAAAAATTTGATTCGAGCTTGACTCGAAATATAAATGAGTCAAATATGAACAAATAATTTAAAGTTCGATAAATTACTCGAACCTCCTCAAATTGTAATTTTCTATTGATACTCGGATTATATTCGTTTAAAAAGTTCAAACTGCTCGGTCTCGATTCGGAATCGTGCTCGACTAGGTAGGTAGCTAAATAAGCCTCAATTAAACCTTATTTTATACTCAATATACTTTGTGAACAAAATCTGAGCAACTCAATATTCGGCTCGACTCGACTCGGTTCATTTAAACAATTAGTCAGAAGGTATCCATGATTAACCTATAGCATTTCCAAATTTGAAATGAAAAAGAGGATCTTATTCATTATGACATGTTCATGCAATTCTCCAGCTATATATTTGGCTGTATTGGTAGAAAAAGATTCCAAACTATCCCCCTACATTTTCTCCTCGTACCAACATTACCAATTGCTGAGAATACTAATCCTACTCAAGATATATCACTAATAGCCAAATTAGGTTTCCACAGGAAAAATTGACTTGCTCCATATCTTTAATTTTATTAGTTAACACATCAATTTTCAAATAAATCTCATAATTTGAACATAGGGCGGCCCTTTACTGCATGGTCTTTGAGACATTCTACAATTTATATTATACAAAAAACAGAAGACTCCATCGATTACTCCGAGCATATTAATTGAATATATCAGTCTTGAACTAGTCTGATTGTAATATGAATTTTCATACAACTAAACCAGCATATACATCAAGTGCACTTTAACCCAAAACAAGCAAATAAAACCAAAAAAAAAAACATAAGAAAAAAATAACAGAAATACTCCTGCCGCTCCAAGTATATGTTTCATCTTTATTTTACATTTAGAGGGTGTTTGGGAACTATTTACTTATAATTTAAATGATTTAAAATAAAGGCGTGACTTATAGTAAAAATGTTTGACATCAATTTTTTATTTTTATTTTTTTGCTACTAATACACACACTCCATGCTTGATCTGCCCTACAATAACTTATGGTTTATATATATATATATATATATATATATATATATATATATATATACACGATAAACTTATGGTTTAGCTATATATACAATAAACTTATGAAACAAATCAGTGATGGGCATGGAGTTCGAGTAACTAGTAACTACTAACTAGTCAATCAAACATTACTATTATGGAGAGCTTTAGTTATGCAGAGCTTTAGAGGAAGAAGAAAGGAGAGAGAGAGAGAGAGAAAAGAGGGAGAAGAAAGAGAGAAAAGTTGGAGAATAAAAGAATTGAATATATAATTTTTTTTATCAAATTTTATTTTTGCCACATGTCAGTCGTTAGTGACATCCATTTGTCTAGCTGGAATTTTTTTAACCGGAGGAACATAGTTGAACTACGTTTTACAACGTCAACGATACTTTTGGAAAAAAAAAATAGTTCGTGTGCTAATTGGGATTTTGGCCAAAACGTCATGGACAATTTTGCACCTTTGCCCTTTCTTAATTTGTACTTCCTCGTATTTTTTTAAATTGCCATTTTAGAGAAATGTTTTTATCTTTTAATATTTGTCGTTTGAGAATTTAATTAAATATTAATTACTTAGTTTTTAATATTACCCCAAATATTAAATATAACTTTGACTCTCTCACTATTTTCTGTCCAATAAATAGTACTATCTTTTTTCAATACAATAACATATAGGTAATTGATATTATATTTAATTATATACAATCATTTTCTTAATATTTGTACACAATACTAAAACGACATATATTAAGGCACGATCGTATATATTTTTGGAGCCCAAATGGAATACTATTGACGGTCATTACCATTACTATAAGGGGGTGTTTGTTACACTTTAGTCTTTATGTTAGGCTGAAACACACTTTTGTCCCTTCAGTTGCAATTCACTTTCAAAATCGTCTTTAAAGTTCATTTTTCGTCAATTAAGTCCTTAAAGTAACATTTTTTTGGTGTTTATTTTCCTTCTACCTGATTTGACCACAACTCGACTCATTTTGACTCAACCCGACCCAGTTTATCCCAACCTCAATTTTTAATACTTTAAAATAAAATAAATATTTTTAGTATTTTAAAATAAAGTATTATTTTTAAACTAATTTTAAAATAATAATTATATTTAATATTTTAAAATAAAATATATATTTATTTTAAAAATAATTTTAAAATAATAATTATATTTCATATTTTAAAATAAATACTTTTTAAAATAATTATTATTTTTAATATTTTAAATTAAAATATTCTTTTAAAATTAATAATAATTTTTATATTTAAAATAAAATATTATTTTTTAAAAGTTTTAAAAATAATTATTATTTTAAGGAAAAATTTTTAGAAACTTTTATTTTTTCAAAAAGTAAAATTTAATAAAATATATGCATTAAAAAAAATTAAAGTAAATTTTTTTAAATTTTAATTATTTTTATGAAAATTTACACATCTTTAAAAAAAATTGTTTTATGAAAATAAAGTTTTTTTTAATATATATTTTATAAAACTTTACTCATTTTTTAAAAAATGAAAAAGTTTCTAATTTTTTTTTTCTGAAAATAATAATAATTTTTAAAACATTTGTATTTAATTTGTAAAAAAATTGAATTAAATTTTTTATTTATTTTTTACTGTTTTTTTTATTATAATTTCTATTTTTATTTTTTGTTTTTAAAAATTCTAATATTAAGAATATAATTATAGTAAACATTTTTTATTTTATTTTTCTGAAAATAAATTTTTACATAAAAAATGAAAAAAATCTATTTTTTTATAAAAAAATAATGTTTTATTTTCTTATGTAATTTTTTTTGAATCTATATTTTATGAAATTTTACTCATTTTTAAAAGAATAAAAGTTTCTTATATGTTTTCCTTAGAAAGATAATTATTTTTTTAACTTTTTTTTAAAAATAATTTATTTTAAATATAAAAATTAATAAATATTTAAAAAATAATATTGTATTTTGAAATATTAAACATAATTATTATTTTCAAAAATATTTTATTTTAAAATATTAAATATAATTATTACTCTAAAATTATTTTAATTTTTTTTTAAAATATTAAAAATAATAATTATTTTCAAATTATTAAAAACAAATTTTACCTTACATTATAATTTTATTTTTTTTCAACAAGTTCTATGTGGCTTCGCCGCCACTGTTGACTTCGAAAGATATTTGTGTCTAAATAAAAATTTCAGAACCACCTCTTTTTTGTCATCTAATTAGTGGAAATTTTGATACTTTATTGAATATTTAATTATTAGAAATATAAAATTATAAGTGTAACAAACCCGATTGATAAAAATTACACTTGGCAAATGAGCGGGCCGGGCTGTTTTTGGGCCGGGCCAAAACAGTCCGGCTTTTCATGGGTTGAAAAATTACGGTCCGCGGTCTAACTCGGGCCGGCCCGGCGGCTTTTGCCTTATTTTTTTTTTTTTGCAAAATTTATTTTACACAATCTTTTTATGTCATAATTTTGTAAAATTCAAGTTCCCTTAGCTTCATGAGTTAAGTATGTTTGTTAATGCTACAACAAAACAAATCAAACTCTTTTTTTGAAACAAAAAAGAGAGGCAAATGGACTCTTTTTTTAGGAGCGGAAGGAGTAGGATTTAACATTTGTATGATTAACGTTTGGACGACTATTATACCTTACCAATAACAACATAATTGTTCAGTAAGCACTGTTATCACTTATTCATATATTAGTTTCATTATAATATTAGGTTGGGACCAAATGTATGTTTACATGAATATTTATTTCTTAATTAATGAAAAAATATATTTTTTTGCGTTTATAAAATGTAAGTTGATTAAAAATATATGCTTACAAAATAATAGTGATATAAGAGGTTGAGATTAATTTGATCTAAAAAAATTTAGTCTCAAACAAGTAGTTGTTGTAGCTAAGTTGGTTTAACTCTTATTTAATAAGTTGGAGGTCTTGTGTTCAACCCTCACAAGCATTATTATTTAAAAAAAAAAACATAAACGGGCCGTCGGGGCCGGGCCAAAATGGCACCCGAACTTGTTTTTGCCAGGTCTAATAAAAATGATTAGCCATCTCTGGGTAGTAATAGTTGAGGGTATAAATGAACCGAGTCGAGTCAGATATGGTTTGATTGAGATTCTTTTTCGAACGAATATGATTCGAATATGAATAACTTATTAAACTTTAAAATTTGTTCATATTTAAATTATTTATATTTAGAGTCGAGCTCGAATGTAACTTATCTCTGGGTAGTAATAGTTGAGGGTATAAATGAACCGAGTCGAGTCAGATATGGTTTGATTGAGATTCTTTTTCGAACGAATATGATTCGAATATGAATAACTTATTAAACTTTAAAATTTGTTCATATTTAAATTATTTATATTTAAAGTCGAGCTCGAATGTAACTTTTAATCGAACAAAACGGTGTTTGTTCATTTTACGGGGTTAGTACTTAGTAATAATATTACAAAATTTAATTTTCACTGCTGGGGAGGGAGGAAGAGAGGGAGATACAGGCACAGTAGTATTAACCAATTTAACCATCTTGGACGTCACCGGGAAAACACAACCTAAAACAATTTACAACACTTTCCTTATTTGTCATGAAAGAATTCGGAATTTCACAGTCGAAGTCGAATTACACCCAATCCAAGAATCCAACTAACAGAGAGATGTGAAGAATTTCCTACTCAGTATTGCAACCGAAACAAATTAGTCAAAGAGCCATCGAAGCGACTGAATTTATACAAAGTTGTCACAATTTCAGACTTCAAAATCTAATTGGTGATTGGATTATACTTCTCCGAATCAAGAGGTAATGTTTTCGAATGCTGAAGCTAATACCAATTTATTTGGTTGAGTGGTTGTTCCAGTTGCTTGCACTCCATGTGTTTGTATGAATTCCCCAAAGACTGCCTTACATCTATTCTATTGTTCCATGATTGGTATGGATTACTTGGTGAAATTATTTCTGTTTTCTTTTGTCTTTTGGCTGTTAAATTTTGTACGGGTGCGTTGGAAATTAACTGGGAAAATTCAGTGTTGCCGCACAATGACTTGTCAGTACTTAGATGCATAGACCATAATATTTTAAGTGCTACATTCGTCTAATGGTGCCCGTTTTTGTACCATTTTGAATTGCCTTGTTGGTCTCGGAAAGTTTTAGGTAAATGTTTCGGGCTGCTTGATCAGTGCTGTTTCTACCATGTAATTGTAGAATTGCACTCAATATATAGTTCAATATTTGACCTAGGAATTTAATTTTCTTAAACCTGAATAAGAAAGAAAGAAAGAATTGTTCTGATATTTTTTGCTTTTGGGAAGATGTATAAATAATTTTGAAGGTGATGAAGGTTCTACCTTCCCACTCTTATCTATCTTCTTTAAGTTTCTGAGAGTGACATAGTTTGTGTTCAGTGATTGGAATATGAGTTCTAGTGTCTTAATTACCTCGTTTCTCTTTGCATAGCAGCTTGAAGTATGATGAATTGTAATCTGCTTTTAAATGTTAGTGTCATTTTGGCATTTTTTTGGGGGTTAGGGGACGCCTGAAGCGGTTCCTATCTAGTACCCATGAAGAGCTAATAAAGTTAGCCAACACTGAAAAAAAAATTGGAATTAGACTCCAGCATGTAACTGTGTCGTGGTTGGTGGAATGTTTAAAAATAGATATAGCGTTTTAGTTCTAATAAAATCATTTCTAACACGACCAAATTCTACAGGTCATCTAGAATATTGTTTTGATTGATAGGAAACTCTGAACTTATTTCCATATTTCACTCGGTTTATAGGTATTCTCATTCCTGTTTTCTCTGCCCATATTTTTTTTAGTGTTTGAATAAATTTCATTCATGTTTTTCAGGCCAGCATTATATGATGGCTAAACAAGCTCAATCCCTCTTCCTTGAGGAATGGTTGACCAGTAATAGTGACGGTAGCAGCAACATCAGCTCAAAACATTCTACTTCCTCGTCAGCCCGAGCCATCATTCAAGCATGGGCTGATCTTAGGGACTCGCTCAAGCATCAATCATTCCATCCACATCACCTTCAATCTCTACAAGTCCTGATTAATTCCCAAACCTCACTTTATGTGTCAGACCCACAAGCCAAGCTTCTACTTTCTATTCTGTCGTCACAAGACCTATCCCTTCCACATGAATCCTATCCTCTACTTCTCAGGTTACTGTACATTTGGGTTAGAAAATCATCCAAGCCGTCTTCAGTGCTTATTGATACTTCTGTTGGGGTTCTTCATCACCTTTTATCTCAGCATTTTGACTCCAAACATAGTCCTTTTTTCTACTCGGGAGGAGTTCTAATTCTGGGTGCCCTTTCTTTCGTGCCTTCTATATCTGAAAAGTCAAAAATAGTCTGCTTGGAATTGCTGTGTAGGCTATTGCAAGAAGAATACAGATTAATTTTCTTTTCTAAAGCACATATTCCCAATGTTCTCGCAGGAATTGGATATGCTCTATCGTCTTCTGGGAATGTTCATCTTGTTAGAATCCTAGATTCTCTGTTTGGAATTTGGGATAAAAAAGATGGTCCTTCTGTCAGTGTGTCGAATTGTCTCATGATACTGCATCTGATAGAATGGGTTCTTTACAATTTTGTCAAGTCACATTCTTCAGAGAAAATCAGTGTTCTTACCAGAGAGATTTTAGGAACTTCAAAACCAACGTATTCTTCATTTGCTGTGGTCATGGCTGCAGCTGGAGTGCTGAGAGCTTCTAGTAGATCTGTATCAAGTGTCTTAATGGAATCAAGAATTTCTGCAGAGGAACGTATAGGGAATGTTGCAAGAGACTTGATTTCTAAGACTGGAGGTTTTAATAATTTTGGCAGTCAACCAGAACACAATCTTCTTCTACAGTGTATATCATTGGCTTTGGCTCGAAGCGGTCCCGTTTCTTTCCAGAGTTCTCTTCTCATATGCCTTGCTTCAGCATTGTTGATTGAAATCTTCCCCCTACGACGCCTCAATACAAGGATTCTGAAAAACTTCCATGATAATTCAGCAAGCCTGACACTTAATGAGGTAAACCAACACCTGGGTAGTTCCATTTTTAGGGAAGCTGGTGCCATAACTGGTGTGTTTTGCAATCAGTATGTCTCAGCTGATGAAGCGACAAAGAGTATAGTGGAAAATCTTACATGGGAGTACTGTCAGGATGTCTACTTATTGCATCGACAAGCGGCTTTAATTCTTAGAGGCGTGGAGGATGAGTTAATTGGGAGTTTAGAGAAAATTGCTGAATCTGCCTTCCTTATGGTTGTAGTTTTTGCGTTGGCAGTCACAAAACAGAGGCTAGACTCCAGGTTTCCCCGAGAAACTCAAATGGAAATTTCAGTAAGGATTTTAATTGCATTTTCTTGTTTTGAATATTTCCGGCGGATGCGCTTGTCTGAGTATATGGACACAATCAGAGAGGTGGTTGTTAGTGTCCAGGAAAATGAGTCGGCTTGCGTCTCATTTGTAGAATCCATACCTTCATATGATCAACTGACAAGTAAACATGGTATGGCACATCACTAAGGGGTATTTCATAAAAGTACTTGACTGGTATATGTTACTCTTACAGTTATTTCCCATTTTGGCTTGCAGGATCTTATAGCTTGCAGAATATTGAATATGTTTGGTCAAAAGATGACGTACAGACTGCCCGGATTTTATTTTATCTTCGGGTTATTCCAACTTGCATTGAACGGTTGCGAGCTTCTGTATTTCGGAAGGTGGTGGCCCCAACTATGTTCTTGTATCCCACATTGAACAACTAGGTTTATAAGCATATGCTTTTTTTAAGGTTTCGATAAAATTATTGGTTCGAAATTATTGGTTCCTTATTACACATTCAATTAGATATATGGGACATCCGAATGGAAAAGTTGCTCGTGCTTCACATTCGATGTTTGTGGCTTTTGTATCTTCTGGGAAGGATTCTAATGAGGAGGAAAGAGTTACACTAAAGGAGCAACTTGTTTTCTATTACATGCAGAGATCTTTAGAGGTATCTAGAACGACTGAAAAAGTTAGTTGTCAAACTTGAGTTTGGGTTAACAAAATTTTTGGTGCTAATTTCCTGCCTTGATGGAGCTGTAGGGATATCCTGGGGTTACCCCTTTTGAGGGAATGGCTTCTGGAGTTGCTGCTTTGGTTCGACATCTTCCTGCTGGAAGTCCATCTATATTTTACTGCATTCAGAGTCTTGTTGAAAAAGCTAGTAGCCTTTGCAGTGAAATCATGACCCGTGAGTCTGATGCATGGAAGACTTGGCAAGAAGAGTTAGAGCCCTGTAAGAAACTTGTGGAGTTACTTTTGCGTCTCCTCTCCCTGGTAGATATACAGGTAGAAGCTATTTGTGTTCTGTATTTAAGTTCATATGAGATTCGGCTGCTTTTGCCACATCTTGTTTTTCCTTACTAGAAAACTTTGATCAAGTTGTATGCTTTGTCAAATTTATTTGGTAAAATTAATACCAAGTTGTTCCAAGGAAATGCACCTACCTAAAATACTATGCCTGAACATTAGCCTCAACATATTGGAAAAAGTTTATTCCTATTTGAAGGTTATAACATATATATTACTGATTTTCACAGGTCCTGCCAAGTCTAATGAAGCTATTAGCACAGCTAATTGTGCAGCTGCCCAAAGATGGCCAGAACTTGGTTCTTAATGACCTATATGCTCAGGTTGCAGACTCTGACGATGTTATTAGAAAACCCATTCTAGTTTCATGGTTGCAGTCATTGTCATACCTCTGTTCTCAAGCTACTAGTAGAAGAGCATCTAATGGGGCAGAACATGATGGAAATGCTGCTTCGGATTTGAATAGTGGCACCTTAAGCTTCAATAGAATCAATGCACGACTATGAAGAACTGATGTTCCATTTTTCGTATTATCCAGGTTTTCTTATGTTAAGCTTATTTAGCTAATGTGTTTAATATAGTTGTTTCTGTGTCATCAATAAAATTAGTTATTGGATAATTATCAGCTATAGTGAGCATATAGCAAGTGTGTGCCTGTAATTTCTTGCTGGTTATAATAGTGCAAAATTGCAGTAAATGAAGAAGATGATTATCTTCATATGCACGATCTCCTTTCTTAGAAACATAGCTATGATCATATATCACTCTATATACTTCTCTTCTTCATACATACACAGAATCTTTATTACTATCTGCATAACGTTCACGATCCTAAGATGTTCAGAATGAACTTTGAAGCGCTAGACGTTGTACATGTTTGACAGCAGATGCAAGTCATGGCATATAGGAAGAGGATTTTGATTTTATCTTTTATTATTTAGACTCTAGAATGTAGGCACAGAACACCATTGATCCATTTCATACAGAAAATATTTATTTGTATAGCAGGAAAGAGGATCTTGATTTTGTCTTTATAATTTGGACTATTTGGAATGTGGCACAAAACACCATTGATCAATTTCAAATGGAAAAGGTTTATTTGTATAGCACAGTGTTGTATTTTTCTTTAACATTATTTCATATTATTCCATACGTTCCAAAATTTGATAAACATTTGTAAGCGACAACTTTCAAGCAAAAAATTAAATTTCCAAACTTATCCTTAATATTAAGTCTAAATTTAATAGATATACACATATTTATTTATTTACTTTTTGTTGAGAACCTATACTATTACAACTCAATTTTAGGAATAAATTCACCTTAGGGCCTAAGGAGAACTTGGGGAACAGGTTAAGAGGAGAACTAATCAGATCTAATAAATATTAGATAGCGAGTAGAGTACTTAAGTTTAGAGTCATTAGATAAACACAAAGGCATCTATTAGATCTGAGTAGAGTACTTAAGTTTAGAGTCATTAGATAAACACAAAGGCAAGCACAACTATACTTTTACACGAATGAAATATGAAATTAGACAAAATTTAAGCCTTTTGAAAGGCCTAACAAGTTGCTATAACATGGATAATGCATGCAAGACAAATGCATATAAAAATGTTTATTGATTATTGGTTACTAGGCTGAACAATGAGGTTTTGAATTCAGAACCTTACTAGTAGAAGAAATTAACTCGGGAGGATATTTTATATTTTCAATACCTTCCTTATGGTGAACATAAGAATAAGAATTATAATTAATCAGTGTAATTGCTAAGGTTTCATTCCTTCAAGATCTTTGGGATGGCAAGTAGTGGCTTTGCCTTCTGTAGTGATAGCGCAAATCTTTCAGTGGTGTCCATTTCTTGGGGCTTCATTCCATTGGGAAGCTGCCATTCAAAATGATAGACAAGAGATGCTATCATCAAGCTCACCACCCTCTGACCAAGAGCGACTCCGGCGCACATTCGACGACCGGAACCAAACGGAAGTAAAGAGAAATGCTGTCCCTTAACATCCACTTCACTTTCCAAAAACCTCTCCGGCATAAAACTTGTAGGGTTCTCCCAATAATCACCATCTCGGGCAATGGCCCATGCGTTCACCAGTATTTGAGTGTCTTTAGGTATTAGATAACCCTTTAGCTTTACGTCCTTTTCCGCCCTGCGGGGCACGAGGAAAGGCACTAATAGGTGGAGCCGCATTGTTTCTTTCACAACTGCTTGCAAGTAGGGTAGTCCAAGCATCTCACCTTCTTCTATTCTTCCTTTTGCTCCAACATTGTCAGTAATTTCCTTGCGTAGCTTGGCCATCGTTTTCGGGTTGAGTATTAATTCCGTCATTGCCCACTCAACAGTATTGGCAGTAGTTTCAGTTCCGGCAAGGAACAATTCCTGAAGAAAGAATTTTTGTTTGTTTAAATTAGTATAGATAAACATATATATTATATATGCTTTGGGACTAATTTAGATATTGTTATTGGCAAAGCTTGAGAAGTAATGATGTTATGGTTTAAGAAAGAGAGGAGAGATTCCATATATATATATATATATACCACTAGTAGAACTTGGACGTGCTTCAAGTTGAATTCAGCCTCATTCTCTGCGCTAAAATCAAGGAAGCAATCCAGCAGATCTCCATCTCTTTCCAATTTAGACTCTCTGTGCACTAGGCGTTGATCAATGAACTTATCACAGAGTTCCTCAAGATAACCATACGCAGCTTTAGCTTTTCCCCGTAAGCCTTGAGGATCCAAAGCTCTAAGCAAAGGGAAATAATCCGCAACATTAAACTTGATATCAACCTCCATGACAGACTTCACAGCATTTTGAAACCCTTTTACATCTTGGGTTTTATAATCAGCTACATTTTCAGAAAAACAAGTGTTTGATATTTGATTTACCGCGGTAGTAAACCCTAACTTGACAATGTCCACAGATTCTCCCTTTTTGCTAACTTCCTTTACATGTTGAACCATTTCTTCCACCACTTTGTGTCTTAAGTTTCTCAAAGTGTCTAGCTTTTGGGTGTTTGTCAAGAAAGTTGCAAGGACTTTTCGTAGGGTTCGCCATTGATCCCCTGCGGACAGCCACACCACAGCAAAGTAAGGGTGATCTAGCTTTGTGATGGCAGAAGGGACTACTCTGCCGGAGAAAGGCTCGTCATTTTTCTGGAGGATTTCTCTGGCCATCTCTGGCGAAGAAGCCACAATGCTAGTGACACCGCCTAGACGGATAGACATGAGAGGACCGTACTTCTTTGCTAGCTCGGCGAATGCCTTGTGGGGATTTGGACCAATATTGAATAGGTTTCCGAAGAAAGGGAGGCCGTTGGGACCTGGTGGTAGGTTTCTTCTACGAAATAAAGAAAAGCAATGGAGAATAATGAAGAATATAAAAGAGCATAGGAGAAAACTCAAGAACTCCATTGGAAGGTATGGATGTAATTGTATGTATGATGCTTTATAAGCTTTGTGGGTTTAATCTCTACTAAGTTTGCATGTATATATATAGGCGTTCTTGAGTAACCAAGAAAGTTCGTGTCAGTTTCTTTCTTGCAGGTCGCCAAGTTTGTTAATGGTGGGTAGCATTTGAGACTGGACTTTTGTATAAGCTTTGAAATTCCCATGTGCTGAAAGCTTAACTTTCGTAAAGTTCTTTTTTATTTACTCCCTCCGTCCCATAATAACTGATGTTTTAGAGTTGGACACAACTATTAAAGAAATGATTATATAGCATTAAATATAGTATCATTTATCTATAATACCCTTTGTGTTAATGAGAGGTAATTTTGAAAATATTATAATTAATGCTCCTAGATTTTCTAAAACATCAAATAATTTGGGACAAATGAAATCACCTAAAACATCACTTATTATGGGACGGAGGGAGTATTAAATATATATATATATATATGTATATATATATATATATATATATACGGTCCGGATTTTAAGCTCACCCTTTATCTAACATACTTTGCTCACCCCCCTTTAGCGACGGACCGGGCGACTGTTCGGTCCGTTGCTATATATACAACTGTCGTCTTAGTTTTTAGCGACGGACAACATATAGACGATAATTGTATATATAGCGACGGACCGAACCGTCGCCCGGTCCGTCGCTAAAAGGGTGTGAGCAAGGTATATTAGATAAAGGGTGAGCTTAAGATCCGGACCGATATATATATATATATATATATAGGGACATTATCCATAGCCACCGCCAGCCAACCTATTTTGTGTGATCCGTTGCAATGTTTAACGACCCAGATTAGAAAGACCATATTACTATCCGCAATGTTTAACGAATAAGTAATTAGCAGCCGCAAAAAGTTATCGCGGATAACTTTTTTATGTTAAAAGTCTAGTCACTCATTCTCTCTCCTAATTCAATTTTTTCTTTTTTTTTCTAAAATTATAAAATTCAATAATTTTTTTTTATTACAAATCTAAAATTGTTAAGTTATATATAGTTAGAAAGCTCTCATCAAGATATTCAAAATAAGATTTATTTATTTATATGTATTTATTTATGTATATTATGTGTTATTTTGTTAAATACAGACAATTGATATTAACAGTAAAAAATTATGGGCACAAAACAATTATTTTTTTCTAGACAAATGTACCTTTTTTATTCAAAATTGGGCAAGTCATTACCATTAACATAACCAAACACTCCAATACACCTTCTCTGGAATATTAAATTATGAATTTTCTTCTATCTCGATTTGGGTTTCAACAAAAGCCACAAATATATATAAATACTATAACCAATTGGATTTCAACAAAAACCATAAATATTAGTACAAAAGAGTAAAACCTTCAATATAAGATGTATGGCGTATAGAAACATCAATTAGTCCCACATTAATAGAATATGATATAAACCTTTCAACATAGTAGTAATACCTTACGAGAGCAGATCCTTTGTATCCATTTTTCATGTTCTCTTGTGTCCCTTCACTTAAATGTTGACATATGTTCTCTTATTTAATATCAAATAATTTTAAAATTAAAAAAAAAATTAAATAGAGAGACAAAAAAATAAAAAAAATGGAGACTGAGCATCTGCTCTCATATCTTACTACTTAAAGCACACATGCCAATAACAGTCTCTCTCAAGAAAATGAATCATGTCTCTCTCGGAAAGATCAATCGAATCGGCACGTAGCTTCCGTAGTTATGGATACTTTATTTATTTATTTTTATTTTTATTATTATTATTTTATTTCAATAGATTCACCTAGTCAATAAGTTAGCTTGCACAGTGAATATAATGTAAACCATAGAGGCTTTAGAGTTTAGAGTACAAAGAGATGATGATTACCCTTGTCTTGTACAGGGACTATTTGCACAGTGAATATTCTCAGTTGCTTTTGACATGAATATGTGTCTAAAATGTTTTACATTAAAAAATTTGGAAGTAGATTGTTGGACCATAATATTTCAGATGGATCCTTTGGCCTGTCTGTAAGTTTTGATTTTGAGGGAAGGAGGGATGAGAAGCAAAAGTTTTTCTTTTCAAAAAAATTGGAAAGAAGAACTTTTTTCATTCCTCCCAAGTTAAAACTCACAAACACACCGAGGCCGTAGAGGGTCTTATTTAAAGTCCATAACCAGTGTTACATTCTATGAAATTAGATGGTGTAATGAGTCGAGCTTAGTCGAATTTCCTTTTTCAAATTTGAGCTCTTTATTTTCTACAATCTCAATCATTAATACATTGAATCAAGTTTCAAAAAATTGTTCAAATTTGACCAACTTTTTTGCAAACTGTTCCAGTTTTTGACAAGTTTTATTGGTGAGCTAGTTCGCTAGCGTGTAATTGTTCACGTTAACATATTTTAAAACATTATACTTTAAATTACTCCATCCGTTCTAAAAATTAGGGAACAATTTTCAGGGAAATGAAGTGTTATCCGGACTAGATTTGTTACTACTTCGGTCCTATAATGCAAGTTTAAATGAACATCCAGTATTATCCATTAGTTTAAATTGATTTTATGGCTGAAAAAATAACACCCAATCATTTGTTTCAGCCTATTATTTCGTTATATTAATTTTGTTCGTTTCAGTTCAGTTCATTTAATTGAGTTAGTTATTTCAGTTTATTATTTCTGTATTTTATATTCGTATTGGACATTTGGCTCATGCTGTGTTTTTCCGGCAGATAACCAAGGAGATCAAGGGCAAGTGTGATGAGAACTCTCTTCTATCCAATGATTTAGATATTCTGTTTAGGTTGTGCTACATTATTTTATTTGGAGTTGTATTCAATATTTTATATTGTGGTTTGAGCCGGTTTGACATTTAGTATGAGTTGTCTTTTGATATTTATTGGTTATGAAGACTATTCTTTTGTAGCTTAGAGTCTTGTTATAATTTGATCAGTTAAGTTGTGTTTTGTGCGTAACATCTCTTTCAATTTTGGAAAGGGGTGTTACAGAAAAATTCATTGAATTCTTGTCATCAAATATATAATTTTTTTAATACAAAAATGATTGAATTTTCTAATAATCATAAAAAATGAGTAACATTTGATCATATGGGTCGAAATGTCTGTTGACATATACATACTATGGGCTCAAGTGCAAATTAGGGTTCACATGACCTAAATGAATTAAATGTACAAATTAGGGCTCACGTTACCTAATTAAATGTACAAATTAGGCTCACGTTACTTAATTAAATGTACAAATTAGGGTTCACATAACCTAATTAAATGAAGATGAAAAAGTCGAAAATAAATATGCTAGACCCGAGAGAAGTCTCCGCGTGTCTCGAGGTAGAAGACTCATGGAGGCAACTCATTTTGGGAATTGATCGAGGGATTGGATTGGTGGCTTGAAGGACAGGACGATCTGGGCATTATTCTGATGACTAAAGGGTATTTCTGAAATTTTTCTGAAGACACGTGCCTGGTATGTGACTACATTTCAGGAAACTCTATAAATACCCCTTTTATTCTATGAAGGAGGGGACTTTTGGGAGCTTAACCTCACTTTGGACTTTGGACTTGTACTCTTGGAAGATTGGAGGACTTGGACATTTCTCTCTCAACCTGAAGCACTCAAGAAAGATCTTTGAATCCATGCTACTTGTAAGACCCCGAATTTTATGAAATAAAAGTATTCAATTTTTCTTATAATTATTATTCTATTCAGTAAATGGTTAAATTGATAAAAAATTAAAGTTAAGGGTGATATGTGTAAATTTTACAAAGTAAATAAGTTGGCATAAAATATTCGTTGTGTCAGGAAATATTCGTTTGATCGGGGAATATTCTTTTTGTCGAAAAATATTCTTACGACGGCGTAGTCATTGGTGAACCCCACAACGGAATAACCGTCGGATATAGAAAGCGACAGAAATAACATTTTTAAAAATAACGGCAAAACTTTTACCGTTAAACTGTTGAAATACCCGGTGGTTAAAAATACAATAATACGCGTTGTTGCACAGTAGCACACGGTATTGCACAGTAATTTTTAATTATTGATTATTACGTAAGAAGTCACTCATTCAATAATTATTACAGTAATTACTGTTCAGTATTTTATATTATTGATTCAATAATTGCTACATTAATAATTGCATATTATTTTATATTATTGATTCAATAATTGCTACAGTAACCACTGCAAAGTATTTTACATTATTAAATTAATAATTGTCACACATATTATTGGAATGATATTATTAGATAACATTATTGACAATGTCTAGAAAGTTCTGTCGAGGAAAGTGGTTAGTGTAGTCCCCAAATTTTATAAATAAAGATTTAATTTTTTTTATATATTGTTTTAAACAGTAAGGTGTTGTCTTGATAAATGTGGTAAGTTATGGGAGAAATGTGCAAATTTTCAAAGTTAGCAAGTGGTAATAAAATATTCATTGTTGTTGGAGAATATTCGTTTGGTCGTGGAATATTCTTATTGTCGGGGAATATTCGTACGACGGCGCAGCCATTTGTGGGCCCCACAACGGAATAACTGTCGGATGAAGAAAACGACAAGAATGAGTTTTTTAAAAATAACGGCGTAGTTGTTACCGTTAAAACTGTTGAAATACCCAGTGATAAAAGAACAGTAATACGCGTTGTTGCACGGTAGCACACGGTATTGCACAGTATTTTTAATTATTGATTCTTACGTAAGAAGTCACTTACTCAATAATTGCTACATTGATAATTATTGTTCAATATTTTATATTATTGATTCAATAATTGCTACAATTGCATAATATTTTATTGATTCAATAATTGCTACGTTGATATTTTATATTATTAATTCAATAATTGTCGGGGAATATATATAACATGTGATAAAAATAAAGGACGAAGACCAAGTTGGTCTGGAGTTTTTTTTCAAATTGGGTAGGCTACAAATCAGCCGCCTGCAGATAATTGTCAACTATGGTGTACCACACCTTTCCTATAAATAGGGTGCTTAGTTAGAAATGAAAATCACATCAGAATCAGAAAATTTTCTTTCTATAATATCGAGCGTATTTCTTGTGAGTATTTAGATAATTTGAGTGTTGATAACAGCGTAAGTTTTCGTCCACATAATATCTGATATTTCAGCCAAAACTACTCTCCTGTTAAGGTAAGGGATGTTATTTTCTTTCGTAAATGATGTTATTCTTTTCAATATCATTATACCAAAATATTGGCATAGATTTTATTATGAAATTTTTACTTTTTCCGTCGGGATTACTATTCACGTATACGGTACTATTCACGCATACGACATTATTCACGAAAAAATTAAATTTTCTTCTATTTGTCCAAGTTGCTTGTTAAGGTTCCTATCTTTGATTGGATCCAAGTTTTGATCTTCATTCTTGAATTTTGCTCCACAATTGATTATTACGGAGTATTATTAAACTTGGATAAACTAAATTATGAATCCCTAATCTTTGTCTTTTATCTCACTGGATTCGTTATTTATATTATTTTTCGTCATCCTCCATCCTAAATGGTGATATAACTGAATATCTTTGGCCTGTAGAGCAAAGATGAATGATTACCTGATGAATATCTTTGGCCCGTAGTGTAAAGATGGACATGTGTTGAGGTGAACATGACCACTGGTGATACAAATAAATATCTTTGGCCCGTAGTGCAAAGACGAATATTTGACTTGAGATATATATTGATTGATGTTACAGGGATAAAATATTGGTGATGGACTTTTAATCATAGAAGATAGTAGACTTCATTCTCTACGTAACTCTTCTAATGAATTGATATTTTCGCTGCAGTTGTTGATCTAAAACTTGTTGTCCATAATATTTTATCTGATTTATTGAAGACTAACGATAATTTATTCTTCATTATCTTAGTCATAATATTCTTTACTGGGCTAGTTGAGCTCACCCTTTTCATTTATTGTTCTCTTCAGGAAATGAGAATATCGCGGGGACTAGTCGGGGAACAGTGTGATGATCAAAGTTAGATCTGTAGAAGTCCTCACTATTCTATAAAATAGTGAGACAATCATTTTAATGAATAAGGAATGAATTTGAGTGTTTATATTTCGTATTATATACGATTTGTATTGAAGCTCATAGTTTGTGTGGTCGTACTTTGCACGACCGTATGTTATAAAAGTTTGTATTTGAATTTTGTACTATGTATTTGGCGACTCGGAATGGGTTAGTATTGAACCTATTTTGGGGGCGTCACAGTTAGGTTATATATTTGCGCGCCAATGAAGAGAAATTCTTATTGAAAAGCCCCCTCTTTCCTAGGAACGACCTGGTTGTCAATATTGTGATTCTATAATATTAATTATAATAATTGATGAATAAAATAAAAATTGTTGATAAATATGATAAGTAAATATGTATTCAATTTTGATATAAATGGAGGAATTTTTAGTTTGAGATATTTGTTAAAAATTGACATTTTATCTTTTTCGATAAAATAATTCATTCAAATATGTTATTATAATATTACATTATAATAGTATAATGTGATAATATAATAGTATAATTCTGTAATTTAATTGGTGACATTATTATAATAAATTCATGGTATAAAAATAAAATGAGGTGGAAGAGAAAAAAATAGAATTGGAATTCTTTTAATAATTATAAATGTTTTAATATATATATATATATATATATATATATATATATATATATACATATTATATAAACATGTGGGAATTTGGTGGAGGAAGTTCTTTTTCATTATTGATGTGCTGGAGGTATTCAATTGTGGTGTGCTGAGAAGCCACCGAGAATTCATTTTGTCAACATTGGTGTTCTGGCATTATCTATAAATAGGGTGCTTAGTTAGAAATGAAAATCACACCAAAATCAGAAAATTTTCTCTCTATAATATTGAGCGTATTTCTTGTGAATATAAGAATATTTTGAGTGTAAATAACGGTGCAAGAATTCCTCAACATAATATCCGATATTCCAGTCAAATCTAGTATTCTACTAAGGTAAATGATATTATTTTTCTCGTAAAAGATGTTTTCGTTCTATATTCGTAAAGAATATTATTTTCTTCCATACTCTATAGTATGTAAGTAATAATATTCCATTTCAGATTCCTAAATTTAAACTTACTATGGTAAGTATTGCTTCTATAATTCCTGAAATGATTAGAAATTCCTTGAGTTTTGCGCTTCATCTAATATCATTTCACCGGAATATTGGTCTGAACTTTATTATGAAAATTTTATCTTTTCATGTCGGGATACTATTCATTCGAGTACTATTTACGAGTTACTATTCACGAGTTACTATTCATGAGTTACTATTCACGAATTGCTATTCACGAGTTACTATTTATTCGAGTACTAATCTCGAGTTACTATTTATAAGTTATTATTTACGAGTTACTATTCATGAGTTACTATTCACGGGGTACTATTTACAGGATACTATTCACGACAAAATTGGTTTCTTTTTCTGTCTAATTTATCTTTGATTTACGAAATATATTTTTGAAATTGGATCCATGTTTTGATCATATTGTTCTTATTATGTCTATTCGTCATATACAACATTTTTATAATCACGGTGATGGAAGTTCTCTTTGACTTAAGTGTAAAGATGGGTAGATTATTGGTATGACCATGACTATGAGTTCTCTTTGGCCAGTAGTGCAAAGATGAATTGTTGACTGGTATGGTCATGACCATTGATTTTATAACTGAATATCTTTAGCTTAAGTGCAAAGGTGAATTAATCAACATGGTTATAAGTATTGCTTCTATAAATTCTGAAATGATTAGAAATTCATTTGAGATTTGCATTTCATCTAATATCATTTTACTTGAATTTTTAATTACCTAAATCTTCTTATTAAACTTTAATTGTTATCTTTGAAATATGTTACTGTTGAATATCTTTGGGCAATAGTGCAAAGATGGACAGGTGTTTGACATGATCATGACCATTGATGTTATTGTTGAATATCTTTGGCCCGTAGTGCAAAGATGAATTGACTAACATATTTATGACTAAAGGCTGTAGACTAGTATAATCATGACCATTGATGTTACAAATGAATATCTTTGGCCTGAGTGCAAAGATTAATTTATTAGCATGATTATGAACAGGAACTGTGATTTGGTATAACCATGATCTTTGGTGTTTCAAGTAAAGACAGGTGATGAAAATTATCTTCGTCTTGGGTGCGAAGAGTAATTTATCAACATAATTATGATCATGAACTATTTACATGATTGTGGAGAGGAACTGTTGATTGATGTTACGGGGATGAAATATTGTTGGTGGACTTTTAACATGGAGAAGATAGTAGACATTATGTTCTACTTGACTCTTCTAATGGATTGCTTGTTCTGCTGCAGTTGTTGATCTAAAACTTGTTGCCTATTGTATTCTATCAGATTTTCCCTGTTAAGGGCTAAGGTTCTAAAGATCTGATTCATTACTGATGAAGACTATTGATAATTTAATTATCTTTAGTCATAATATTCTTTACTGGGCTATTTGTGCTCACCCTTTTGCTTCACAATTCCTTTCAGGTAATAAGAGTGTAGTTGGGTCGAGCGGGGATAACAAGGGAATAGAGTAATGGTCGGTGGCCGTTGAAGTTTCTTAATATATTATAAAATAGCATGATAATATATAATTATATTGAGAACTTTAAATGTGCGTGTCGTATTTTATACGTCATTTAACAGTTGATTTTGGTGACCTGACTTAGGTGAGGTGAACCCGACTTTGTAAGGATGTGTTGCCACTATCATACAAGATGTCTAACCACATACAACTTCATGTTATTATAAGACATGGTTGTGCGCATCCACTTGCTGATTATATCTATGAGCACTACCTATATAATCTTGGAGTATGGTTGGAATACAATTTTTAGTTTGAGACAATTGAGATAATTATATAGCAAGAGAATACCCACCATTGGAATGAACATGATAGTAATCTTCTCGTTCTTCTTTGGGGTCTATTGGGTCAACCAAGGTTAATTATCAAGTCCTATGATATCTATTATAACTTAGAAGCATGGCCTCCTATGTACGAAGGTTTCCTTGAGCATTTTCCAAATATTTTAATTCTTAAAACAGTTATTGATTGTACTTTTATGTAACGTATCATTGATAAGGAGTGTGAGTATTGTTATTCACACTTTATGTGTGGTCGTATTGTGTACGATAATTGGATATAAAAAATTTGTATTTGGATTCTGTACCATGTATTTTTTTGGAGACTAAAAATAGGTGAGTTGTGTATTGAACCTCTTTTGGGGGCGTCACACTACCCTAACAAGGTTTTCAGATTCTAAGAGTTCTTCAACCCGAAGTACTCAAGAAGGCTCTTGGAATTTCTGCTACCCTAACAAGGTTTCCAGATTCTAAGAGTTCTGCCATATGTCATTGGAGTAATCGATAACCTGTTCTGCTCCCCTCTTCAATCAATCAATCAATTCCGTATTCTTCGTGGATTTCTCTCTTCCTCTGCCAATACAAAACCCTAACCCTAGCAAGGTACGATTTCCTTGCCCACATTTCTTTGGCGACTCTGCTGGGGACTTGCAAACTATAGCAACATCATGGCCTTTCCATACATGGGGAATGAATCTTATAGATCCCATTCATCCAAATTCTAAAGGCAACATATGGATCTTGACGGCCACTGAGATGTATAAAAAGTAGGTAGAGGCAATCCCTTTGAAAAGGGCTACGAGTCCAGCGGTGGCAAATTTCATTAAGGAACACATCATTTTTTGTTTCGGGATCCCGGAGATCATTCTATCAGATAATGGAATTCCCTTCATCAATAGAGACATCAAAAATATGATGGAAATATACAGGGTGAAACACTACAATTCATCACCATACTACCCGAAAGGCAATGGACAAGCAGAGGCCACAAACAAAACTTGATCAAAATTCTATAAAAAACCTTAGACGATCATCTGAAAACATGGGCATAACAATTACCAATAGCATTATGGGAATATCGAACTTCAAAAAGAAAGCCTACGGGTGAAACCCCATACGCTTTGGTCTATGGCGAAGAAGCTATCTTGCCCGCTGAAATAGAAATCCATTATCTTCAAAAAAATAAGGAAGCTCCGCAGACCGAATGTGACGCCCCCAAAATAGGTTCACACAACCCATTCTGAGTTGCCAAATACATGGTACAGAATCCAAATACAAATCTTCTTATAACAAACGGTCGTGCAAAAATACAACCACACAAACTGTGAGCTTCAATACAAATCGTATATAATATGAAAATATAAACACTCAAATAAGTCCTCATTAGAATTATTATCACACTATTTTATAAAATAATGAGGATTTCTACAGCTCTATCTCGGACCATCACTCCATTTCCCGACTAGTCCTCGCGATATTCTCATTTTCTGAAGAAAACAATGAAAGAAAAGGGTGAGCTCAACTAGCCCAGTAAAGAATATTATGACTAAGATAATGAAGAATAAATTATCGTTAGCCTTCAATAAATCAGATAAAATATGATTGGCAACAAGTTTTAGATCAACAACTGCAGCGGAAATAACAATTCATTAGAAGAGTTAAGTAGAGAATAATGTCTACTATCTTCTATGATATAAAAGTCCATCATCAATATTTTATCCCTGTAACTCCGATCAATAATATTTTCAATCAACGAATTATCTATGCACTACGGGCCAAGGATATTCGTTTTTATCACCAGTGGTCATGATCATGCCAAACACCTGTCCATCTTTGCACTACAGGCCAAAGATATTCATGAATCAATAGCTCATCTTTGCACTACGGGCCAAAGATATTTATCAATCAACAGCTCATCTTTGCACTACGGGCCAAAGATAGCTTTCACTACAATTTCAGACTGAAGATGATGAAAAATGATATGAAGAACGAATCTAGTGAGATAAAAAATAAATATTAAAGATTTATAATTTAATTTATCCAGAGTTCAAGAATGAAGATCAAAACATAGATCCAATTTCAAGAATAAGATCCATAAAAGATAACTTGGACAAAGAAAAGAAAATTTAATTTCGTTGTGAATAGTACTCGTGAATAGTACCGTATATATGAATAGTGCCGTATGATGAATAGTACCGTATGAATAGTACTCCGACATGAAAAGGTAAAAATTTCATAATAAAGTTCAGACCAATATTTCGGTGAAATGATATTAGATGAAGCGCAAAACTCAAGGAATTTCTAATCGTTTCAGGAATTATAGAAGCAATACTTACCGTAGTAAGTTTAAATATAGGAATATGAAATGAAATATTATCACTTTTATAATATGGAATATGAAAGAAAATAATATTCTTTACGAATATTGAAAGAAAATAACATCATTTACGAGAAAAATAATATCATTTACCTTAGTATAATACTAGATCTAACTGAAATATCGGATATTATGCTGAAGAAATCTTGCACTGTTATTCACACTCAAACTATCCCTATACTCACAAGAAATACGCTCAATATTATAGAAAGATTTTTTTTTAATTCTGGTGTGATTTTCATTTCTAACTAATTAAGCATCCTATTTATAAAAAAATGCTAGCACACCAAAGTTGACAAAACTCACCTACGGAGCACACCACCTTTGAAAAGCTTCAGCACACCAAATGTGAACTAACCTCCACCCACATGTTTATATATATATATATATATATATATTAAAATATTTATCATTATTTAAAAGAATTAATTCCAATTCAATTTGCTCTCTTCCATCTCATTTTATTTTTATACCATGAATTTATTATAATCATGTTACCATTCAAATTATAAAATTATATTATTATATTATCACATTATACTATTATAATGAAATATTATAATAATATATTTGATAGAATTAATTTTATCGGAGAAGATAAAATGTCAACTTTCAACAAACGTCTCATGCTAAATATTCCTTCATTTATATCAAAATTGAACAGATATTTACTTATCTTATTTATCAACAATCAATTATTATTCATAATTAATATTACAGAATCACAATATTGACAGCCAGGTCGTTCCCAGGAAAGAGGGGGCTTTCCGATAAGAGTTTATCCTTATTGGCGCGCAATTATATAACTTAACTCCTTTCCTTGACAGAACTTTCTAGACATTGTCAATGATGCTATCTAATAATATTATTCAAATAATATGAATTATTGATTTGATAATGTGAAATACTGTGCAGTGGTTATTGTGATAATTATTTAATCAATAATATAAAATATCAACGTAGTAATTATTGAATCAATAATATAAAATATTATGCAATTATCAATGTAGCAATTATTGAGTCAATAATATGAGATATTATATAATTATTAATGTAGCAATTATTGAGTCAATAATATAAGATATTGAGTAGTAATTACTATAACAATTATTGAATGAGTGACTTCTTACGTATGAACCAATAATTCGAAATACTGTGCAATACCGTGTGCTACTGTACAACAACGCGTATTACTGTATTTTTATCACCGGGTATTTCAACAGTTTAACGGTAACAGTTTTACCGTTATTTTTATAAAAAGGTTATTTCTGTCGCTTTCTATATTCGATAGTTATTCCGTTGTGGAGTCCACCAATGACTACGCCGTCGTACGAATATTCTTCGACAAAAAGAATATTCCCCGACCAAACTAATATTCCCCGACACAACGAATATTTTATGACCACTTGCTTACTATGTAAAATTTGCACATATCACCAATAACTTATCACATTTATCAAATCAACACCTTACTATTTAAAATTAGATTTTATTCATAAAAAGTTGGGGTCTTACACCGAAGGAAGACGAACCAAGACAGCGAAGAACCACTCAATTTGTTGATGCTTGAGTAGGAGCGAAAGTTACGCCTGTAGAAATGAGGCAGATGACGGTTACGTTCTGAAACAATGGTGTAGGGGCGAGCATTGAAGCATGAAAAATCATCAATGGAAAGCCGCAAAACCGAACTAGAGCGGTGATCAATCCAACGAGATGTGCGGGGGACGATGTTGGGTAATGAACAAAGGTTTGAAGACTTCTTTTTCTTCTTAGAGAGATGAACATGAGTAGAATAGCTCAAAAAGCGCTCGAAGAGAAAGAGTTGAAGAAAGGAGCAGGGAACAAAGAAATTTACGTCATACCTGGATAAACATAATTGGTTGATAAGAAAAGAAGAAAAAAAAGTGTAGTTTGAAAGGCAGTTAATAAAAATACGAAAGTGTGTACCTCCCAACATATTCTCTTAAGGCGAGGGTTGTTTCGTCTAAACGACGATATAAGGTCCCCAAGAAGAGAAAAGCAAGGAGAATCTCCAGGCCTCGAGATAATAAAGCTGCTAAACTAAACATACGGGCTGAAGGATCATCTATGGGAGACCTGGGAAAGAGAAAGCTGGACAACCACATAGCCAGATAAGCTGCCAGAGGAAAAAGACAAGGCTCCTCATGGAGAGCAAGGACAGACTTATTGTGAGCAGAACTGTCCCACTGGTTAGACTTGTAATCCTGAAAGAAGTAGCGCACCTAAGATAACAAAGAATTTTTCTGTCGGCTGGAGGTCTCGAAGTTTAGAGGGAGCGTATCACCCTTGAATCGTGAGGTGTAGTGGGAAGATTTCCTGAAGGCTTCTGTCAAGTATGTGACACACTCGATATCTCTGGTGGACATACTAGATGGGCCACAAGAAGCTGAAGCAACAGCAGGAAGGTTATAAGATATAATCCAGAATAAGTACACAATTCAGAAAAGATGAGAATGAATGAAAGAAATAGAAGAGAAACTTACTAGTAGAGGACATAGACATCCTCTAGAGTAGGGGTGAATTCCCCCCTCAGCCAACACGAAATCCTAACACTAGCAAGACACGACTTCCTTGCCCACACATACTAATTTGGTTAAATTTTGAGCATTTCATACAATTTTTTAAAAGTTCAATGATTTTGAAGTGAAAAAAAATACATACTCCCAGTCTCCCACCATTCCAAATTATATGATGTTTTAAAGAATTTTTGTTGTACCAAAATAACTGCTCTTCACTCTTTTCTAGTTAGATAGTTAAAGTGGTTATATTACTAGTTTATTTTATTCATTTACTCTGTAAGATCCCAACTTTTTATGAATAAGATTAATTTTCTCTATATATTATTTTAAATAGTAAGGTGTTGATTTGATAAATGTGATAGTTATGGGTGATATGTGTAAATTTTACAAAGTAAGCAAGTTGTCATAAAATATTCGTTTGGTCAGGGAATATTCTTTTTTGTCGGGGAATATTCGTACGATGGCGCAATCATTGGTGGGCCCCATAACTGAAAATTGTCGGATGAAGAAACGACAAAAGTAAGTTTTCTAAAAATTAACGGCGGAACTTTTACCGTTAACTGTTAAAATACCCGGTGATAAAAGTACAGTAATACGCATTGTTGCATAGTAGCATACGGTATTGCACAGTATCTCTGATTATTGATGCTTACGTAAGAAGTCACTCATTATTTCATTCAATAATTGCTACAGTGATAATTGCATAGTATTTTTTATTATCGAATCAATAATTGTCACAATACAGTAACTCATATTATTTAAATGATATTATTAGATAGCATTATTGGCAATGTCTAGAAAGTTTTGTCAAGAAAAGGGGTTAGGTTATATAATTGCGCACCAATAAGGATAAATCCTTATCGTAAAGCCCCCTCTTTCTTGGGAACGACTTGGTTGTCAATATTGTGATTCTGTAATATTAATTATGAATAATAATTGATGAATAAAAATATGATAATTGGTTCAATTTTATAAATAGAGGAATTTAGAATGAGATATTTGTTGAAAGTTTGACATATTTTATATGGAATTATAATTATTTTTCCCGATAAAATATTCATTCAAATATATTATTATAATACTATATTATAATAATATAATATGATAATAATAGTATAATTTTATAATATTTTTTTATATAGTAATACTATTAAATATATATAAATTTTTACATGTGAATTAATTGGGGTGGAGATGATCAAATTGTATTTGAATTCTTTTTCAAAGTTATATGTGAATAAAAATGGTGTGGTGGGTGGCAGACATGGGAGGGGCCACATTTGTTAAAGTTTTTGCAAATGGGTTTTGTTTTCAAAGTTGGCTGCTTCGCGTAAGAGAAATAAAGAAAGATTAGGCAGGGAGTTAGGCATGTAGTAGGCATGTTTATTTTTTTCTTCCTCCGAGTTGCCTATTAAAGGAAAGCTCCTTCATAAGATGAGGTACATCATCCCAATATCAGAAATTCTTCCTCTATAATATTGTGAGTATAATATTTTGAGTATAAGAATACTTTGAGTGTCGCTTATAGTGTAAGATTTTCTCAGGATAATATCCGTTATACCAGTCAGATCTAGTTTTCTATTAAGGTAAAGGATGTTATTTTCTTTCAATATTCGTAAAGGATATTATTTTCTTTCATACTCCATAGTATGGAAGTGATATTATTTAATTTCATATTCTTAAATTTAAACTTACTATGGTAAATATTGCTTCTATAATTCCTGAAATGATTAAAAATTCCTTAAGGTTTGCGCTTCATTTAATATCATTTCACTGGATTATTGGTCTAAACTTTCTTATCAAATTTTAATATTTTTATGTCGAGGTACTATCCATACGTTGTACTATTCATAAATTACTATTCATACAATACTATTCATACGGTATTATTCATACGGGGTATTATTCACGGGGTACTATTTACGATAAAAATTGATTTCTTTTTTGTCCAAATTATTTTTGATATATGAATATCATTCTTGAATTTTACTCCATAATTGATTATTATGTTGACAATTTGAATATTCTTGAACTTGGATAAATTAAATTACAAATCTCTAATTGTCCTTAATCTCACTTGATTCGTTCTTTATATCATTTTTTTATCATCCTTAGTCTTAAATTGTGGTGAAAGTTATCTTTGGCCCGTAATGTAAAGATGAACTGTTGATTGATGAATATCTTTGGCCCATAGTGCAAAGATGAACTGTTGATTGAAAAATATCTTTGGCCCGTAGTGCAAAGATGGACATGTGTTTGGCATGATCATAACCATTGGTGATACAAATGAATATCTTTGGCCCTTAGTGCAAAGATAAATTATTAATTTGAAATATTTATTGATTGATGTTATAGGGATAAAATATTGATGATGGACTTTTAAATCATAGAAGATAGTATATATCATGCTCTACTTGACTTTCTAATGGATTGATATTTCCTCTGCAGTTGTTGATCTAAAACTTGTTATCCATTATATTTTATCTGATTTGTTATTGTTATAGGCTAAAGATAATTTATTCTTCATTATCTTAGTCATAATATTCTTTACTGGGCTAGTTGAGCTCACCTTTTTCTTTCATTGTTCTCTTTAGAAAATGAGAATATAGCTGGGACTAGCCGGGGAATGGAGTGATGGTCCGAGATAGTGCTATAGTAGTCCGCACTATTTTGTAAAATAGTGTGATAATAATTATAATGAGGACTTAATTTGAGAGTTGATATTTTCGTATTATATATGACATAATATCTGTTTTGAAGCTCATAGTTTGTGTGGTTGTATTTTGCACGACAGTTTGATATAAAAGATTTGTATTTGAATTCTGTACCATGTATTGGCGACTCAGAATGGGTTGTGTGTAACTATTTTGGGGGCGTCACATACTCTATCTCTCCTCATAGGTGTATAACCCCCATATTGTATAATTATGAATATAATTGAACTTTTAATAATAAATTTGGTATAATAACCATATTTCTTAATAAGTGTGCAAATGGTTAAAGTGCATATAAGTAATATTTGAGACGGATAATGTCCGTCTCAAAAAAATCCATCTCAAAAGATCTCAATTCTAGTAGTGTATTGAAATGAGAATTATGTAATGAGTCAACGAGTAAAGCTTTCAGCAGCTTTCTCATCTTTTCTATCTCTCTCCCACGATATCGGTGGAAAAATATTGAGTTCGTATCTTTCTTCTTCTTTTTTCTCTCTGAATTCCCTCTATATCTCTCTATCTATGTTTCTCTCTATATTTTTTATTAGCTACCAACAGGGACTTGACAATTTGCATAATGTGCAAGATCATAGGATGTTCAGAGTGAAATTTTAAGCGCTAACGTACCTTTGTACATGTTTGACACCAGATTCAAGTCATGGCTTATAGAAAAAGGATCTTAATTTTATCATCATATATAATTTATTCTTTAGAATGTAGGTATAGAACACCATTAATCAATTTCATATGGAAACAAATTTAGTTTTATAACATATATATAGAGTTATATTTTTATTTTTATTAGTTAATTCATTCCAAAATTAGATATACATTTGGTATAGTGATGGATGATATCTATTGACTCAACTCTCTAGGACTCTTATCTGTAGTTCAATGTACCAATTCTTTAGGACTGTTCTGAACCAAAGTCTCTAGGAATCTTATCTCTGCTACTTAATTGTGTTTGCAACAAAGTTTGTTCTGTATCACAATCTATGTAACAAACATTATCAAAATACTAATATATAAAAACATATACACAGCTCTCGGAAGTGCAGAGCCTTCTGCCATATTCATTGATATTATCTTCCTATGTTTTCTTCTTGTTGTTTAACCTTAGTTTGGTATCAAAGCCTTTTACGATAGAAATGTCGACAACATCCTCCTTTTCCTCGGTTGAATAACTATTAACCTATTCCTTCCCCCACCCTTGAATTTTAATAACCCTAGCCATTTTATACATATCCAACTAGGTCCTGAAATTACCTCACATGGAAAACCCAAATAATGTCACTGTTACGTGGGAATCGCCTTCTATGTTTTATTGATGGTTCATACCCACCACCGAAAATATTACTTGTCGTTGGAAATGCTCCTTTACCAATAATCCTTATTTTGATCCATGGTATCAACAGGATTAGAATCTCCTAAGCCTCCTAATTCCATCCCTTAAAGAAGAATTCATTCCTTTGGTGGTTGATGTCCAGTCTTCCAAGCAGTTGTGGGAGATGTTATAAACTGTGTTTGCCTCTCCCTCTATGAGTCGTATTGTTAATCTTCACTTTGACGTCCAGAAATGTAAGCAAAACGACGATAATGTGTCCAAGTACTTATACCGAGCAAATGCTATTTGGGATCAACTTGCAACTGCTGGTAGTCCTATGTCAATGAAAGAATTCATTGCGAATGTTTTCAAGGGAATTCGCCTTGAATATCATACTGTTATGGTGAAA